>CM010316.2:479842-638007 GCA_001923025.3 Taenia multiceps
TGAGCACCGTCTACGGTGCTACTCCCGTTGGTTGCCTTTAATTATGCGCACCGGAAGATTCATTCCTTTTACATTTGTGTAGGCGTCATCCCGGTAATCTTATTGTAATGGACAGTAACTGGCTGAGTACGGAGTTCTGCATTCCGAACGGAGTAGTTCGTGGAGGAGAAAATTTCACTACACGGAAGGGGTCTCTACTCCAAGGTTGGTAACATTTGCGGTGTGTTCCAGGTGGGAATTCGCATGTATATTTAGACGAGATCCACTTCTTGGCAGGTGTTGGGTCACCATGCCTGTCTTAGTATTTTTTGGCTGCTATAAGACGTCCCCAAGTGTCGCTGGGCAATATTAATAATCCTTTCCATCCCGCCTTTTGGATGTAGCGCTACTCTGGAGACATTGCCGGTTGCCACTTCCATGCTTGGCAGGAAGATATAGAAGAAAACACTCTAATCGCGGCCTGCGAGCATCTTGAATAGGAAAGCACCCATTGATGCGTGGACCGTAGCTTTGCACGCAAGAAGGGTACGTCCTAGGCTTAAATCCCAATCTTCAGGCTAAGCCTCTTTAGCGAAGTCTTTTAGCAGTCCTATCATCGTGCGATTGGTTCATTCTGCTTGGCCGTTGCCCTGCAACTGCACAGGTGTCGTGCGCATCTCAGCGATTTCGAGGATCTTGCATAATTCATTATAAAATCGGCTTCCTACATTAGGACTTTGATTGCTATGGACTGATTTAGGCACTCTCTGTTGACAGATCCAACGTCTAAAGATGGTTGACGCGACCGTTTTGTCGAATTCAGCCTTCATGGGTTCCACTTCGGCCAATTTTGTAAAGCAGGCAGCCAAAACCAGGATATATCGAATTTTTTTTGATAAGCGGTAAAAGGTTCATGATGTCTATCCCCGTTCTTTTGTCAAGAACTCCATAGGCATGGGTTGCAGGGCTGCATTTGCTCTGGCCTGAGGCTTCCTGAAACTGCTGCAAATGATGCAGGTTGGGCAGAAGTCTAGCACGTCTGGGGTAAGAGAAGGCCACCAGTATTGTCTGCTCCAGTCCCCCATCGTCTTTTCCTCACCTACATGACCCACTTGCTCGTGCAACTCCTGAAGGACCGTTTGTATCAAAGAACCTGGAACAACTAGGCACTTGGGAGACGTGGCATCTTCATAAAGCCATAAAATATCATTTCCAGGAAGGGTTTGGACCACTATTGCCAGATTATCTGGCTACTTTGCTGGACGAGTTCAGCCCTTCCACAGTGGATCTGTGCGAGCACGCCAGGAACCTCTCGTATACCAGAGCCGTATTGAAAACGGTAATTCGCGTGTTTCTCCACTGGTGTTTAGTGGGCTTGCCCAAGAATAGCGTACCCACTATGCCACCATCGCTTGGTAAGTAGTTCTATGGGAAATATACATTGCACAAGCTGGGTGGGATGTTATCATGGGCTTAGAATTACACTACTCTTGCTTATTCTTTGTTTTTCTTTGCAATTCAAGGTGGTATTCAGGTTTGGCGGCCTTTAAAAATAACAATAATAACAGTATGGCATGAATGAAGCCGAACGTAAAGTCATATTAAATGAGTCTGTACAGATTCATTGGTTTGTCATACCGCCCACATGTGTGGGCGTTGAGTGGGGTGACTTATGCTAAGGTGCTCTTCATTTGTTCGTAAGGGAAGGAAGGGAGGAAGCGGAGGTTCTCCATGATTTAATGCCATACCTGGTTATGCTCAGTGTAAAAGTGAAAGTTCATGCCGCATATAATCGCACTTGCGATGCGCCAGCAGATTTGCAACTGGTCAAGGCTTGAGGGGTGGTAATTTTGTCTGATTAGCTGTGTGAAGTGGGACATGTAGTTGTTAGTTGGTGTTTTTTCAATTAGGAGAGTCTAGACCTCGGTGTGACGATAATGAAGGTGGTAGGCATTGGTCCAAATATCCGCCAAACAGACGGTGGAGTGGAAGCGGAAGAAGATGATGAGGGCAGGGAGAGGTGGGTTATTATCTTCCATGCAAAGCCCTGTGTAATATAGCCGAAAGATTTCGTGATTCTCCGCGTGCTTCAATGCAAAGGTATTGACAATCCACATGGCGAGTTCAATACCAACAGGAAGGTGATGATGGTTCGGCCTGGTTTGGAGATTGTGTGTTCCGTCTCGCCCGCCTCATGACGTGACGCCTCGAGAATGAGGAATTCCTGTAGAAGTACAAAAAGCTCTGACGATCTAGCACCCAAGACCACAAAGGTCTCATAATTATCGAGTCGGTTAACTCTTTCTTCTAAGTGGCAATTTCAAGATTGGAATTCTTTTGGAAGGTGATGGGTGCAGCAAGTTGTTCGAAGTCATGGGAGCCATGGGTGGATAGGTGCTGAGAAAAATGGTCAAATGAGTGTGAAACTGACGATAAGCAAAGAGCGTTTTAGCGGTTTAGGATGCTTCCATCTTTGAGCATTTAAGTCGACTCCGACAACTTACCTGTAGGAATGCTTGGGCCATTTCCAGAATCGCCTTTCCAACAAACATCGCTCCTGTCTTCTTGTGCTCTTCAGTGGCATCCACCAGTCCCAGCAACAAGAGGTTGTCATCAAAAGCATCCGCTCCAGAAAGCTCTTGGAAGATCAACACTCTAACTCGATAAAGAGCAATGCTTGTAGCTACGATGCTGACCGCGAGGAGTATGATGCATTTAATTTGGTAGAGCGTCAACGCGTGCTGGTAATTGTGTTGACGCAGAAAGATGTAGAAGAGAACGAGTGCAACCAGAGTGGCTAGGGCGAGAAGGAGGCCCACAAAAAGGCCTTTGTGTGCGCAGTGACACTCAGTCGGATCATTCGGTCTAAAGGAGGGGGAAGCGAAAATTGCTTCCCGTATTTTTTTCATGCCCAGGTAGCAATATTGTTTAGGAAAATTGCAACCTAACTCTTTGAACAACGCTACATCACTGACAGTACTCTCGTTTTTAAACAACAGACGCTTTCCCACATGGGTGTCACTGGAAACCTTCGGTCTAAAGCTAAACAGTTTGACGGTGTGTGGAGTATGAAGCAGATTTGTTAGGTTAGAATATGGTCTTAAACGAGGCCAACTTGCTTGCTAAATTTTGAGCAAGAGGAGGAAAACCACCGAGATTGTGATCGTGCAAGAACATGGGTCTCCGCATTATCAGGTTTGCGATTGCTTCTATCGCTAAAGCGATGCACCCTGTGATGCACGTGTCCGATGCGCTGGAACATCTTGTAGAAGATTGTGCCTGCAATCAGGCTGTACTCCACTCCACAAGGAATTAAATAGCGCACAACTGTTGCGGCCTAAGAATGGCAATGAGCTGGAATTGCGAAAAAAATTAAACTGATACTCAGGTAAATTCGGCAGGAAGTCCCCACTGTTAGTACAACAAGAAAACGTGTGCGATTTTTAAATAGGTTTTTTCGAAATAGCCTATGTTCAACTTTTGAAAAGGGAGGAATCAAAGCATAGGATTCGTTTCTACGCTTGCTTTTGAATAAATCCCGGCTTCAGTTTTTCGTTAAGATATCTTGCTGCCTGAGGAAGTTTCGGAAAGCTTCGGCGTGAAACAATTCGGCAGTACTTAGAAGCATCCTAGGTCTTACGAATATGCTTATGAATGTATATGCTTTTTGCCAAGGTCTATTTTGCATTGCGCTCTCTGTATGGGAGAAAGTCACACCGTAGCATACTACTGGCACACTTATAATTGTCTTTCAAAACTCAAAAAGCAGTACTTGAAGGTCTTCGTAGACGCTTACAGCTAAGACTATTGTAAACTGTCCTCTTTTTGAGTGCACTGCCAGTGCCACCTGCTGGCACTGTTATTAGTAGTGATAGGACTAGTCCTTGACACGTGTGCCGGCAGTCAGGTTACGTTGCAAGACCGAATTATAAAACCACCTATGTTTATGACAGCAACTTTGAAAAGAACTTGAGAAACTGCATTTATCTCATTCAAGTTACTGACGTTTGTGACGTTCTCAAAGCTGGGACACACATGTATGCAGAAGAATCATCCTATTCTCAACATTCATACTTTGGTTTGTATCAAACTGCTTATAAATACATTTTCGGTAATAAATATTCTTCTCTGCGTTTCAATCATGTTGCTTAATGCAACTCAATCACTGCAGCTCTTTTTGTGTGTCCCTTCGTCAATGGACACCTTCCACGTAGATGTTCAAGAATCATTCATTCGATTTGCCTAATTTGTGTAAGCAAAGTTTTATTCATTAGGCCTGTTAAAATATTTTATTACTATTAGTAGCAAGCTCCTCCCTACGCATTGATGCAAAAAGGGAACGGTACATGTAAAAGACAGTTTCACCAGTACCCTATTCGTGACTCGGCTCTTTCGGAGAAGGAGAATGAGTTAAAATGGCAGAAGCAGGGGTGAGCAACCCCTTCGCTACCACTGCATCAGTGAGGCTGTGCATTGTGTTAGATAGGTGGAAATCCTTTTCCTCAGACGAAACCACCTCTTCCACCACTGTGCTCAACCACTGACCCAAGTTGACAACGGCCATGTGACTTAAAATGAAGCGAATGACGAACTTTTGCACGTTGAAGGTCACCTACAGGCAGAGCGAATCGGCAAGTGTTTTAGATGTGGGTAAGATCTTGTATTACCCTCTATGAATGCGTAGGTTTACGAGATACCAGTCATGATCTGGGTCAAAAAACCATCAGGCAGTGTAGGGTGGAATCACGACATGCAGTATAGAAGGCTGTAATTAACTTGTTACTTGACTGTGCTTCCATGTGACGTGTATTGAATGATCTTGCTAGCGCAAGTAAGGCTTATTGCTAAAAGCCCCTTCCCCATATCAATATTCGATGAAATATCACTACTGTACAAACGATTGGGTAGCCAATAAAACCTTAACCTTGCCATCCTTCAAAGCACGCATGCAGCTGTGGTGAAGTCAAATGAACTCATATGGGGTTCGGTTGCTTGATTGGTACTCTGGAAAGGGCTCCTTAAAATTTCAGCACCGAGCTCAGCATTACTGAGATCTATCATCGCTTCTAAAACAAGAAATCAGGCTTAAGCAGCCTTCATCTCTATTCCGGCCACTAGGCATGTCTTCACGAAGTTTGTCAACAATGAGAGCATGTGGTGCCAAACGCTGGAAAGTCATCATGCTAGAATGTGACGGATAAGTAGTGATATGTCTCTCCTCACTCTATCCCTTTCTCCTATCGTGGAGTTGAAAACAAAGTTATGCAACGCGTGCCGAAATCACGGCTTGATCTGTGAGAGTGGCTTCCTAATGAGGGGTTTCTTGCTCAACGCGCCCTAAAATTATGACTCATTTGACGGAACTGTTAAACCTCAATCCCCAATTCCAGTTGTATGCAAGTGAGCAAAGGATGGTGGGTGATTCCATCAGCAATGCGACCTATAGAAACAAAGGATTGGAATGAGGTACGAATACAATGAGGATAACTAATGGTCCTGCATGGATTTTAGTAGCAAGTGTTTTTCTTCTAAAAGCCAGTCCATTAGTTATAAAAACGGCCAAACTTGCCCCAACCATGCAAGTCATAGGATAAGTAATTTCGTTTTAAGGCGTCTATTAATGCAAGCAACCCACACTCCTCCGATTTCGAGAAAAAGAAGGAAAAATATTGCTGTGTCCATTTAAGTCTCCATTTGTTTTTAAAGAATGGTGGTGGAGAAGCTATTTATTTGCATCCGCTTCACATTTAAGTCACACGTCATTGGAACCAAGATTTTGACCTAATTCTGGGCAACATGCTATTCATACATCGCCAAAATAGTGTTCACAACTAGATCTTACAGCTTTGACCTTCTACTTGTAAGACAGCTAGAGTCAAAGCCTCTTCACAAGGCCCAAACAAGATGTTATGATATCGGAAATACCATGATGCAAGTTTGATACGATTCTTTACATTTTATATGTTTACTATGCTTAAATTGAAACAGCCAAACCCGAAAAGACTGTGTTTAATAACGACACCCTTCCAAGTCCCATCAAAATAGACACATACGCTGCGTTTACCTACGTTCCTGAAGACATTATGAGAAGTGTGAGAATCGGTGAAGTGGAACGGGGTGGACGAAGAGGGATGGAAATTAGTAAGAGGTCCAAACGAACCAAAAAACAGACCGAATAATCCTCCGAGCTGAGGATCAACTGCATGCAAATTGGCGCGGTAGTGCTTTTAGAAACACGTAATGCCATGCTACTTAACTTTTTTATGGCGCTAAGTCCTTTGAAAACTAGCTGCCATTTATCAACAATTCTGCTTTTGCAGTAATAAATTGAGATCCTAGTTGGAAGAGAGGCAATCGTTTAGAGCACCGGAAGTTGCGAAACCCACTAGACATTTTGCATACATTAAAAGAATTGCAACCGTTTGGACGTTTTAAGCAAAAGTAAACAAGTGTTATCAAAAGAGGTAGCATGGATAGTTGAATGCGTTGCACTGATGAAATATTTCACACATTTGAATAGTCGACATGGCCTACTGAAAACGCAACTGGTTAATTAAGTAGCGATTTTGAGTGAAATGATAAGGCAAACCAACCCGGTGGTACTTAAAAAGGAAGTAAGTTTGCTAGAAGATATAGATAGCGTGAATCGCATTTAGAGGGATCCAGAGGATACTATGGCAGTTTTGTTCGCTGTTCACTGCACGAAATTGGTCGGCAACACGAAATCCATCCATTATCATGACACCAAATCCAAATGCTAAAATAGACAAATAAGACAATGCCCCAAATCACCAACGAAGGAAGGCATAAATTGCAATGCTAATGAGCACGAGTTCGATGCTTTGGTGAAAGCGACGACAATCTAACTGACCGATTGCGAACCGTAAGCGGATGGGCATCCAACAAGAATGCTAACCACATCACTGGACTCCATTTTGCGCCGCTGTTAAGCAGTAGTGGTTGTGGTTTCAAGAAAGCAAAAAGCTTTTATCTAGCGAAAGTCTTCTTTCATTACCTGGCGAGCGTGATGCCTTTTGTGGTCCGATTTCATTTTTCCAAGTAAATTCATAAATTCAATAACTCCTAATTGGAGCACACAGGAAATTTATAGCTGAATAACGACTCCAATTTTCTGGAGGACGCCGACGAATAATGATATCATGCCTGTGGTTGAGCCCTTATTGATCGTCCCACCTTTGGAGCACTCCTTTACGATCGCACTTCCAATTTGCTCCAGACTGGGAGGTGGGGAAATGTTTTTCTCACCAGACCACGCCAGCTAATTGAATGTGCCTGAGTGCAAAAGGGGAAACCGGCATTTGTGTTTGTTTTAACTAATGATAATAGGAAATTTAGGGGATCAGAGTTACCGTCCTCATCCACAACTTATAGGTCCCATATATCTGAACTGTACATATGCCTTTTACCGACTGCACCAAGCTTGTCAGAATCTAGCCTAAAACAAATCTTAAAACAAGCAGTTGTTTGGAATTTGTTCGTGTTGGCTTTACCCACAAGTCCGGGTGGCAGCTTCAAATGCTACGCTTGGTTACGTAAGAGAATTTTCTATTGCTTAGGCAAACTTTTAGCTATTTTGCCGCAGATTATCTGGTCGATTAAAGTGATCATTTAAAACGAGTGAAAATGCTCTCTAAATAAACACAAAGCAATCTGCAATTTGACGCCTCCTCTTCTACCTACTCTGCTAAATTTTCCTAATTTCATGGAATAGACCAAACCTACAAATTCTTCTCCTTTTAACTTTATAACATACCTTTTCAAATGTGTCAACTGCATAAGTGTCGCCGAAAAATAGACATGGCGTGTCTCCTTGTCAGACGCACACTAATATCTGTGCCGGGCAGATGGGAACTCACCGACGGTATCCAAGCGCAGGTACAGATTGATGCCTTCCGATTCCTGTAGGTAGGGTGGATTTACCTTGCCAATTATTCCACATGTGTTTCCAAACATTCTTCCCAAGTTAATGATTTTTTCTTTCAGCCAAAGGTTCGGCCTGCCGTATCCCCTGCCTAAGCCGCCGTGAGCACTGCGCCTTACTTGTACCACTAAACTTCTAAAGTAGCACAGAAAACGTGTTCACATGTACAGGAACCAGATGGATTCTACTCGTGAATTCCGTGCTTAAAGAGATTTCATAAGTTAGTTGTTTCTTGAGCAAAGTGTAAAACAAAAATCCTACTGACAAAAATATTAGAGCGAGCATACTTAACCTTTGAATTTTGGTGTAATGTAAGTTTTCTGAGTACTTAGAGAATGTTTGTTCACATTGTTTCAAATGCCTCTTTCCGAGTTATGTCCGAGCTTCACCAACCTCCGAATTGACCTGTTTGTAGAATAATTTGTGACACCGCGGTGTACAACGTGTGTTGGGAAGGCAAGGCATTTAGGATATCCTTGACCCATTGCTGCAAAACCACTGAGGTGGCCAGGGCGACAATGTATTTGCACTGTAATACCGTGCTTCTTTGACTGCTAGTTTCGGTTTCGGCTACTCGGGTGGCTGTACTGCCCTAGGCGGGAATGCTGGCGTCCGAGCCATGCCAGCAGCTCTGTTCCTCTGTTTGGTGAAAACAACTACCCTGCTTTGATGTTTGGCCTCCTTTTGTCTTCAAGGAAGTCTTGGGGTATGACTTGCTCTGGCTCCATTTCTAATCCGTCACAAAATTGCGGTCATCTTGACAATGGTTAGTGCAAATCAGACGAGTTTATTTCTGCACCATGGCACTGCCTCCTAGTCTAGTGGCTGTGATTTGATCATCTTTCGTCAAAACAAAGCTTTGAACACTTTATTTGGCTAAAGGTTTTGTCTTGTGAAGTGGTTTTATGAAAAGAAGAGCTTCGTCCCTTAAGCCTATGCCTATTGAAAACATGCTCACACAACAAAAGTTGCAAAATATATTAGCACGAATGAGGCCCTTTCAACTACTAGATTTGTGGACTTACAGATTGACATTTGAGTGCCCTTCTCATGCATCATGAGTAGAAGAATACAACCTACACAGTGCCAGCATTCATGTGGCGAAATTTGAGTTAACCGCTGAAAAACTCAGCAAATAAACATCACTCACTCATCAGTTCCCATCCATGAGCAGTGCTCAACCTAACTCATGGGAGAATTACGCTTTAAGTTTTCAAATCAAATACAATGCATGAGGAAGCGCCTTCAAGTCGGCCTGACGATCGTCCTTGGTGAGATGGTGACCTCTACACCTAGACAGGTCCAAGAACGACTTTAGTAATCATAGCGAGGACGACCATGGAAGCTATAGTGTCGTAGATCTGCATTTACCTGGACAGCCACAGCCTTGGCTGGTAGGACGGTGTAAGACGCCCAGCTGCCGAACTTTTGGGATGAGAAAGGTCCTTCGGAATTTGTTCATAGATGAAAGGGGGTTATTGACAGAAGGTCCGAGCCTATAATTACACAAAAGGAGTCAGATCGTGGCACTGAAGATTGCAAGCCCTGCAAACCACATAGAATTTGGGACTGTAGATGCCAAATTTAGTCGACAATTTTGGAAGCTAAATTTTATGGTAAATGCTGTACCTTGGTATTAGACAAGTCATCCACTCTACTCTCACAGTTGAATCTGTGTAGAAATATCAGTTTAGTGCAGGTTGTGCGTTAAGTTGTTCTTGAATCCTAGGATCCGTTAAAAGTGTTGGGTGAAGAAAAGGAATTAGACTGCAAATGTAGTTGGGGCGGCGCATACTGAACGCTACGGACAAAGTAGGCACGAATGGCGAGAATGGAGCATTAGCGAGTGAGGCTCTGGGGATGGAACAAGTTTGAACGAAATTCGATTTGCATAGAAAGCTGTGGACTCAGAACTACGTCAGTAGCTAAAGAACGTCAGGAGGTCGATAAATGGATGAGAGCGGCAGAGTGGCCGCAACAACCCCCAACTCCACGTGAAGATCCTCCACCAGGACCACTTTATGGACTGCTGACGTGGCTGAAAGTGGTTCTGGAAGCACACTAGCAATCTAGACCGATTTTGTAGCCGAAGAGTGTGCCTATCTCGCCAAAGTCTTAACCCAATCAATGTGAGGTCTTGCGGTGACAAACCAAATTATTGTTCATCTCTGCTTGACCCCCTCTTCATCGAGGCGAGTAGCACCGACTGCTCTGGATTCTTCCATTTAATCAACCGAAAATCATGATGTCATGGTTCAAGAGAATCATTTTGAATTTACTTCCTCAAACACTAAATACCTCTCCCACTGGAGCTTGAAATCCATGCAAAGCTCAACCATGCTCTCATTGACTACAACAGGAAATGGTTTCTAATTTGGATAGAGCAAGGCGCTATGCTCTAGTACTAAAAATGAGAGCTTTGAGCATGACAGGTCTCCGTTGAGAGCCAAAGTGCCTGATTTAAGGTGCCGAAAACATTTTAAGATGTATGCGAAGGCATTTCCGACAAGTTTACGTACTTTTCGCAAGTCATGGACACAGAAAGTGGGCATTTTTTCTTGAAGTTGTGGGCAAAATTACTTTTAAAATGCCCATGCTTTGTCGAAATTTTGCATAGTGGTAGTTTACATACGGAAACAGATGATGACACAGTTGCGATCTGCGTACAGGATCGTAATGGTGACGGAAACAAGCAAATTTGTTTCTTCGTTTCGATTGTTATTAGTTAACGCAGATAAATCAATGCCTTTGATATGTCACACGTTCCTAGACCCACCTTTAGGCTGAAAAGGAACATAAGAGCTGTCTCACAAGCCATGCAGACACTTTAGTTTCCACGTCATGACCTCCCAACCCTGTTGTCAGTCTCCTAGTCCTTCTCCACGAACTTAATGCCAACTTAGTACAGTAGTATTTAACAAAGCGAAATGCAGAAACCCTGGTTAGCACGACAGCATATTGACCCAGTGTAAGTTTGATGAGGACATGAGATGCGACAGTTGTAGCACAGACAGGCAATCCGAATCCAATCTTGTAACACCCTGACTTCTCAGCTTAATTAAAAAATCACAGATAGGTAGGAATGTAAGGAACCTCAGCAAGAAGATTTCAAGTGACATCAGGCTTCCACACTAGCTACAGTTCTGCCGTTCGGCACCAAATACTTACGTAGGTGCCGAAGGCAGTTCATCAAGGTGCTGACCACGGCATCAACGCAGAGACGTTGATGAAGAGAACCAGTAGTGCCCTCATTAATGTACACTAGGTAAACAGAGTCCATGTAAATGGCCAAACAGCACCACAATGAGGCGTGGTTGGCTAGTTGGAATATTTACATTCAGTGGCTCCAAAAAGCAACCCTAAGTCTAGTCTTCCACATTATTTGCAACCATCAGTTGACATACGAGATCTCCTTGCTGTAGAGTACTGACCGATCTAGAGCAGGTTAAGGGCTTACAAGCGAGACAATTTTTGGAACACAGTAGGATTGTAGCCGATTTCCTCTGTTACTTCGGAGTCGAACGCATTCTTGATTGAGGTTAGCTTCGCAATTGGAGTTTCTAGAAAGAAGGGTTCTACTTGAAGCACCGACATCTTTGTGAAGGGCTACTTGGGCGATCAAACAAAGGAAGTGGAGGAGGCTACGCTCTAAAGACTAGAGAGGGTTTAGTATTTTCGACTTCTTAGTTATGGTTTGCTGCAATCACTTTGGCTCCTGCTAGCAATTTCTTTCACTCGCTGGCATTACCATGGTCTATGAAAGATATTCTCCGACCTCTCCGTGAGTTACTATCCTTCTCAAAGTCCGCATACCTCAATAATCTCCGGCTGAACATTTGTCTATTACAATAAAATCAGCAACCGCCAAAGTAGTGCTTATTTACTATAGCATCCAAATTTGCAAGTAAGATGTCCCGTCCAGGCGTACCAAGCAAACATTAAATAATGCCTTCATGTCGATTCAGTAAACGCATCACCAACTATAGGTACGCTGATTGAGATGTGGAACGCCCTTCGTCACTTCTGACCATCGCTTTATTTAGTGATCAGCATACAGGCTGCATATCTCGCGACAACAAAGCATTAAAGAAGTGGCAAACTCTTTTTAGCATTGGTGTCATGAGGCGCCCTCTGCTTACCGGCTTACTGCTTACTGAAGAAGCAAATAAAAATTTTACCATAATTCACCCTTTAATGTATCGATGGCAGCGAAACTTTACAGCCTTTTCCTGGCATCCAGCTTTTAATACAGTATTTTACTTGAGATGCTTATCAGCCCTTTACGGAAGACTGTTCTAGCGTTAAAGACTGGGTCAGCAAGGCAGACAGGTTTAAACTGCATCTATCAAGTTAAATGTTGGAGCGGAATGGTGGTACTATATGGACAACAGACTTACGCATACACATTTTGAGTCGTGACAAGCTACGATAAGTCATTGTCAGGAGTCACGCTCTGTGTTATTTGAAAGAGAATTTTTCGCTTTCAGCACCTTGACATTTATTCATTGATCAGCCCGCATGACAATGAAAGGGCAGTTTTAACGACCGCATTCGTGGCTTTGGACTTCATTCTTCCATTACTAGGCTCAACTAGAACCCCTCAGTGTTTTGACTGGACATTGGAATGTTTGACACTTTGCCACTCTAGACATCGAATGAAAATGCACCAACTTACCAAGCTCGACAGCTGAAGCAGGTTTGCTCCCATGAAACTTCTTCACTGTCATCCACTGTTCGGATGGGTGAGCTTGCATAATCTGGTGAACTAGTTGGAACAGTTTCCACACTTTTGTCAGATCCGCTTTCTTCGCCCTCATATTCCTCAATGTGCTTGTCACTACTCTCTGCAAAGCTCTGGGTCAACCCTTGACAAAGTTGTTGGCACCGTTGCATCTTTCGGTTGTAGTAGGTCATGAGAGCTTGTAGATAAACCAGTGAAGCGATGGATATTGTAAATTGAGCAAGTTGGAATATCTTGAAGTGTCAAATGAGACATGCGGCAAAGGGAGAGATTAGAAGGGACAAGGTGGCAACAGAGACACTAACAGGACACGGTTAGTCAGTTGTTCTGCAACGATGCTCATGTTGAGGACAAGTAACCAGTCACTCCTTATGTTATACTTTAAAGTGCTCCTCGATTGGGCGTGCCACTTTCGTTGATGCTTTTGGCCACCTTTCTAGTTGGGATTGGCTGAATGGGACAGATAAATTCAAAAATATCAGCCTAAATCTGAGAAAAAGTGACTTCTGAAGCAACAACTGGTATTTGTACCGTCAGTAACAGTACATCGTTCTTCCTATTTGTTTCGTCCATAACCTTCTAGCCATTCTTATAGACTTCCAAGCCCCCTTTTTCACGACAGTGCGTCTCTATGCATGATAGATGTCAACGCCATCCAGGTTTTAATGATCTAGGCCATGAATTTGCCACTTCATTTAACGAGTTTGGACACCAGAGAAGAAGGTCTGAAAGGCGTCCTTCTTGGCAACTCTCACACTTAAAGTTCCACAAACTAAAGCTAGTGGAAAACGATTTAAAATTTTAAAATTGCAGCTCATCATGAGAGAGGTGAATGTAGAACACCACTTTGTTCCCCAAGTTGGCTTTGCACTGCTACTTCAATTGCCATAAATGCTGCTGTAGAAAGCTACTAGGATGTATCATGTGGGATAAATTTCTATCTGATGTAGAGGACCCCATATTATAGATTGCTCCGCCAGCACGTCGCCTTCAGCTCTACCTTAAATGTCGAAGCGAGGCAGTGACTGCTTCTACCTTTGAGAATGACGTCTGGTAACCCATTTATATGGGCCTGTGGTGGGAAAGTGGACCCAGCAGTTACCCGGTGTCTTGCCTCCACCATGATGGGGTTGCCAAAATGGTGGGCATATGTCCCTCCGGGTTTTCTCAACTACATTAATACCACACACTCCCACACACATACGTCATAGTAGGGTTTCAGAAGCGTCAATAACTTATGTACTGTTTTCTAAACTAAACCTTGGCAAAAAATCCTTTGATAAAGCAAATGGAGTTCTAAGCGATGGAAATCTTGATTGACGACGCTTTTTAAAAATACAAGCATTAGGCACTGCAGAGCTTTGAGGATTATTAGGTGCTTTGTGTACAATTGGATTTTACTTCCACTTCAAGGCATTGTGGTGGTAAATGCCAGTGTTCAAAATACGAAGTAATCAGTTTCCTGCCAATAACGAAAGGCAACAACACACCTGCCAATGAGTCTACTGAAATCACTTGCCATTATCTTATTTGCTTCATCACATTAAGCCAGCATCACGCCCTGTTGCATCCAAGACAAATGGGAGCAGTGAAAATGGGAAAAGAGATACAAGACCCTTGTAGCAGGCTAAAGTTCTTCCTACCAACCTCAAAGTAGAACTTATGCTCAACATATTTGGGCGGTCCAAAAGCATCGATGATTAGGAGGACAAAGGAGGCCATTCCCTCTCCTGTTGCGGAGAGGAGCAGGAGCGAGGGCATAATTGAACCTCTAAAACGAAATTGTTGTTTCAATCCTGTTTTGTGCGTTGATTATCGCTCTGATACATTCATTGGATGGAAATTTATCTCTTGTCCTTTACTTCAAAGTTGGCAAAGGTTACTCTGGGCCGTCTAAACAAAAAAGTGGGGAAAACAGTAAGTTTAATGAACGTTTATTTCCCCTTAAAGAGTTTATATTTCTTCACTTATATTGTTTGCGTAGCCGCTTCTATCATTATAAAGTGTTTGTTCTAGATCACTCCATGTTCCTTTGAAGGGTGAGGCATACACCTAACTCTTCTGCAATAAAATTTATCCTTAGATTCATTTAAGCTGTGTGACCTTAAAGTCTTGTTACAATGGGTGCAATAGGCCCGAATTACTTACAATCAATTTCGCAATGCATTGCTTTGACTTTCAGCTTAGCTACAATGGCTAGAATTGTGTTATTTATGCTTAATAGCGCTTTTGCCCCTCCAGTTGTCGGCGGCATAAAGAGCGGAGATTTACAAAGGCCCGTGGTAATTGTCTAGACCGAGTGAAGACCATGAGATGGGAACGTTGTGGGATGCTTCGTGTCAGCATGGTGGGGAATGTGGCTAAGAGGCCCGACTAGTGCACGTGTGCCACAATGAGGTGACGGGTTGCTGCATTGTAGGCATTAATTGTGCAATAAATATGAAGTAAACGATCCTTTCTACAGAAGCTTCATTCTTCATTGCTATTGGCTGTTAAGCATTTGGGATAATCAGTTGTTTTGAGCAACAGTCAGCACCGACAACTCCTGTGTTGTCAGAGAAATGATTGCACAAGGCAGCTAAGCCTTAGGCGCTTGAGCCAAGATAGGCACTCCATGTGACTTTTTCAAAATGTGAGTAAATTTGCGAATTCAGATTTTAATACGGGCGTGCTGATGATACCCATGCCTGCGTCAAATCGCACTCTTGACCAGTCTTAATCACTTAATCAAAGGCTACGTCTCTGACACTTTATCGCACCATCATATTCGAAATCAAAGCTGCTAGCTTATCTCTTGTTCATCTCAAGTACTTATTTCAAATGTCTACCCGGTGCGTTTAAAATAAATGTCCATTGCTGGGAAAAGTGGTAGAGGATGACTGCTTCATTTTAATGGGCTGGCAGTTTAAATACACTTAGCGAAATGAAATTATCCGGGTGTTAAACATTCAGTTCGTTAGACATTTAAGATTAAACGAGCTTTATTAGGCAAGTGGGCTGATGAAAACGAAGTGGATGGCTTAGTGGGCGAAAATGGGATAGAAGAAAGAATGAGTAAATGGATAGATGGAATAACACAGGATGAATTATTCATTTGTTTATGCGTTTACTTAATTTGAAAGTAACTAGGCTCGTCAAGGCTGTCTTGGGTTCTGCATTTCTCTCCCACCAAATGAAGTGCAAATTCCAACAACAATCGAATGTAAGAAGGTGGACATTCCATTAATATGGCTGCCCATCCTCTTGGTTTCCCAGAAACTTCTCGTTTACCCTACTCCACTTTATGGTTTGATGAACTATAACGCCTTACAAGAGAATCGGATACCATAATTTTTAAATAGACCATATCTATGTGGAATGTTTTCCAGGGAGATTCTTTATTAGTTCAAGGGTTCATTGTGAAGCGCTGAGCTGAAATCTGTGAAGCAAATTTAGAGTTTTGGATCCAAATGACTGCTTCTGGCCAAAAGCTAACATGTACTTAGGCAACACTAATCCATACTTCTATTCACTGATCCAACAATTATGCCTAACCATTATATCTTGGTACCTTCATTCTGTGACCTTGAGAATCGTCAGAGTTGTAAGGCTACTGATTTGAAGCGTTGTTTGCAGCAAATTTTTACTTATTTCCCAAATCATGGAAGGCGATTTATTGCTAGCTTAGAAAAATTATTTTGTATATGCCAGGAGGCTGTCGTTGACATCCACCGAAAGCACAACAAAAGTCATCGCCATCCACCATTGGAGAGCATAATGCAATCCCCACTGTTGAGACAACAGTCTTTTAATTCACTAACTTTCTGCTTTTAGCAAATCATCACCTCTGAGATATTATGGTGCTGTGGCATTCCAGCTATTCAAGGTGTGACTTTGTACATCAGTCTCATGCGTTTAGAAGGCGAAATGAAATACCAATTTTGCTGTGTAATAAAACGAGCCTTATTAGAGGGTTTTCAGATTAGACAGGAAGTTTAAAATAACAAATTATGACGTGAACTCGCCTGTGTGAGGCCTATTCATAGTAAGAAGAAGAGTTCGCATAAAATTTCGTACTTGCCTTCTGTGGGATTTATTGGGAGAGCGCGGCCTATGGATGCCCTTCAGACCTTTGTGCCCAAGATCTTCTATCATTCCTAAGCTCCGACTAACTGATTTGTGCATTGCACTCCACTTTAGCGCTTTCATCGGGGAGGGCAACACCGGAACTGAGTTGAGCTGCCACAGTGAAGTCGGCGGCTTATTGCACCTCCCAATAAGTAAGGCCTAGGGTCAGTGACAAATGCAAGCCTTAAAGTGCATGAATTCACTTAACCATTAGATCAGAGGGTGGTTTGCAATCCACACAAGAAAATTGACGGGGTAAATGAATAATAAGTTGTCAGGCGCAAAGCCACGCCTTTGGAATTGTTGTCTCAGATCAAATTCCAATGAAGTCTAGTGGATTCCTCAACATTTTGGTTAGAAAATAGCACTCTTCGCCAACTAGTCGACTGTGCTAAGGGTGGGTTTAGAGATCGCACCGTAGCTGAAAGTAAAAGAGAGACAGGAAGTGGCGACCATGATTGTTTCAATGTCGAACTTCGCTCGCTTCGTCACAAGCCATTTCAGCTATTGCAACTCTGTTCTTTCGGGTATTCAATTAAGTCTCTAAACATGCCACCGCCAACGTCTGGTTGTTTTCCAACCACACGATGGAGCTGTCTTTCCGAATGACTCGCACAAATAACACAGTCACTTACAGATGCATGCTAAGTGACATGGCAGCCATCCACACCGATGACTAAGTGAAGCATGCTGATCTAGGTGGGTCCGGCCACATCGAAGGATCCGCCCGTGGCAAGGTTGCTTTCCTCACCGCATTCATTAATGAGGGAGAGAGACGCATGTGGAACGTATGAAAAGGGCGTTTTAAGCTTGCAACCTTACTTTCACCATTTTCTACCTACGGTCTACATTGGTGTGGAGAACAAGCTTAGAACTCCAGCGTTCTGACAAATACGGGTCCATACGAAATTGCCTTAAGGAAACATGACAGAAACTGCTCAAGCTTTCAAAAGCCGTTCAATCTCACTCCAAATGGTAAGGAAAAGGCGTAGACACAGTAGTAAGTGTGCCAATGGCGCCAATTATTTGTCCGTGACAGAATTTCACCTCTTCTGCCCATTAATAGCAGATGTTCGCGCACACTGCTTATTACCACTTCGGTATGGGATCTATGTAAATTGACAGAGGATCGATTCTATGTCATCTTGGCCATGAGCAGTAAGCGTTCCGATGGAACAATGATTGGGCAGATATGGTTTGTGAGACCTCAAGTGTAGGGGAAAAGGGGAAACAATAGCCAATTTTACGAAACGCATTTTGGATTTCACAAAGCTAGCGCTTGCTCCTCTCTACCTATGGGCACACAAATTGCAGTAACCCTTTTGCTAGGAACTATGGCCTGCGGATTTCATCCAAAGGCCTTCCTAGTGAGTGTAACGAAGGTAGGCTAGCAGGAGGAGGAGGAGTGTTAAACACCTGACAAACAACTAAGAAGGACTGCAACCAACAACGCACTCAATCAATTTTGCAGCGTTTTCCTGAAGCCATCTCTGCGATATCAGCTCAAGAATGGCGACTGGAAGGTGGGTGCCTAAGCTTCTAAAGACAGCGAGCAGCACTGAGGTGGTAGTTGCATGTTCATTAAGCATAAAACATCTGTTTTAGTCAATAAAATCTTTCCTTGAGTGCATTTATATGGAAGGCTAAGAGTACCCTAGGATTATTGCCCTGGGTGAAGTGTTGAGCCCTTATGGTCAGATAATTCTGTGATTTGCGAAGTGTTAGCATCTATTAGAGTCAGCGTTCCGACTGATTAATGAGATTTGCGCTAACCTTTCATTGACTCATTTCTTGGTGGTGGAAGTTCCTCTAGTGAGATAGGTCTGCACTTGTAGCTCAAAACGTGGTTATTGAAAAAAACACAAACCGATTCAACTGACGTTTGTGAGGAAAAATATTTATAGCACTAATACAATTCGCACCCCTTCATTCATTTCGCACTTGCCCTACCATCCACCCTACACCTTCCCATGCTGCCCAACCTTGCCGATGGTATAGGTCCACATAGTTTCAGATGTCTAGAAAAAAGGCTTCCTAATTCTACGTGCCTTTATACGAAGGCATATGTCGTTTATCAGCAGGTAGGGTGTGTAGCTCGACAGGGGAGCTTACGGCTCCGTAATTATTTATGTGTCCTTTTGGTCTCATCACTGTTTGCACTGTACACGACATGATTCCCGGCCCAACATTCTTCAAAACCGCATTCTGGTCAAGCTGTTTTTGAGCCCATGATTCCATTCATAATGGGGATGCCTAGCAGGAAGCAAAGGCCGTGCCTATCAGGCTAACTCCACAGTTTTAGACCATATGTTTGTTGAGATGCTCGGTACTGAGGAGGAAATACGGAATTAACAATGAAGCACCGATTACCACAAGATACGGCCTGAGAGTCTTGTTTGAGTGTCTTTACCTCCAGCACCGGTTTCAACACTACCAAGATAGGTCCAAATAGTTGACTTGCAATGCAATTGGATCCCAATCTGATGCTGCATTGGGCATCTGTATAGAGGTTGTGGAATGTCATTCTTTGCTTGTCGTGCTGAGATTGTTGCATTACGCGGTATGCATTCGTGTCATACAGAATCGCGCCCACACGATAGGTGCACGAATTTGGGGAAAGCCGCAGTCTGTCCCATCTCGCTGTTATTACTCTCCTGAGAGGCGGATATCTTGTGATTGGAGGCTGCAAAGCGACTGAAAAGAATTCAACAAAATGGTATTCCATTTTGCCGCCCACAGGGAATAATAACGCTGCTCAAATCATGGGAGAATTATTGTGATCAATTATCTGTTTATGTTACTTGTGTGAGCTTCGTCCTGCTCTGTGCTTACAAATACCTCAAGAAATGTGCCACACTTTGAGCTTGAGCCATTTGCTCCACTTAAATTCCTGAAGAATTTCGGGCCACTTGCCCTCTGTGGTGTTCACTGATGTTTTGCTTACTTCCACGGATGAGAGGAGCGATTGACGGGTGTGTTAAAGCTGACCTTGGTGTGAATCAACTTTGGATGTCTCCAAAGCCAGCATTTTATTCCTTTGCACTAACCAATGATAGTGCTTGTAAGTGAAGCGATTTCACGTAGTAGGAGGATTTCACTGACAGCGTGTTTCAAAGTCTTGTGCACAGAAATTGCAAAGTTTGACAAAATAGGCTAGAACCAACTCATAACGTGATATGATTTGGCACATGGAAGAGAATTGCTACACCAACTCTTGGGTTTCACATCCATACGGAATGCAATGCCCAAGAATGAAGTTCGCCTAATGAAATTGAGCTGAAGTGATTCTACCCCACAAGAGTATTATGAGGGCTACGGACTCTGTTGCCTTATTATATTCAACTTACTGGTGCTACTTATGCATAATGAGCAGTAGACAAATTGCAAAGCAGTTGCTAGGATGATAGCAATAGTAGCCAACACCAACGAAAAAACGATTTGAATTCACGAAGCAAACCAAGAGAGTGCAAGTTCTGCAAAAGCAGCTCCAATATCAATTGCCTATTGTGCCCATTACGAAAGTCGGAAAGAGCAACCGACTGCGGCGCACAGAGATTTCAGTTCTGACAACTCACGCTGTTTCTCAAGCTTGCGCGATTAGGTTGTTGGTCGCAGTGTAATTAATGCCAGTATTTTGCGTCTAAGTTTTTGGTTAAAACACATCAAATCTGGTTGCGGTGGCACTTGACGTTTCCAGTAACGATGCGTTAACCCCCAGAACTGGGTGTTTTGGTTGTTAGCATGTCTAGATTTTGAATCACTTCACCCTTCACATCTTTGAAGGACATGAAGGAGGAGATTGAGGAATTGTTGTCCGCCTCCCAGGCGTCTGTGAAGGTGGCTGATCCTCCTCAACTTCACCATCCCCCAAACCGGTGGTGTCTGAACATCCGTGTCTCCTATGGCAAAGTTTGTTGGAAAGCCTGATGGTCGCATTGACTTTTAATGTTCTCCACAAACTTATGTACTTTGCGGGGATGAGGAAGCCCGCTCTTCCTCCCTCCTCGCTTGCTACCCTTCTATTTGCTGGAGGGGCGACGCCTTCTTTATGCGTTAACTGACTTTTCGTCACCATTTTCTGTTTTGCTGATTGCTGTAGTACCCATTGTTAAACGAATTGAATTTTGAACGGTTAATGGCACGTCTTTTAAGAATTGCGTCCATTGCTTACCAAAATGTGGGAAAAATTGATTGTCCGATGCGCTGCGGTGGTTAATGCAGACAGGTTAGGAGAGCAACTCTTCCTTGACGCTAAGTGATATAGGACCTTTCATTCTTTTTGGTAAATCTAACCGTGTTGAAGAAAATATTCCCGTCCAATTTTGGTTGACTGCTGAGGCATTCACGCACAGTAGTGGCTAACCACATTGAGTCCACTAAAATGATCTCTGAGGTGTGCATTTGACAGCGCATCAGGTAATTTTTCATACCGAGCGTGTTTTGCCGACTTCATGGCTTTAAAATAAGTGAGAAAAGTCATCCAGTTTCTTATAATTTTGTTGTCACTGAATTTCTCATCGTCAATTTTCGTCTTTTCTCCACGTTTTACGAATGTCTCTATGAATTCATTCAGCATGAGGAGCCACGTGATTTTATAGTTCAACATATTCCAAACTTCTGGTTTTGAATGAGTGATTCTGACTCGCCTAATTAAGTCTTGCCTTTATAACAGGCTTAACGCAGTGGGCAAATTCAGATAAAAGGATATTAGGTTGCAGTATTTGCTCTCATGCTTTCCACACAGGTTCGCTCACTCCCACAGCGACCAGTTGATCTAATCACACGCATATTGTCTATGAAGCTTTATTAAAATCCATTACATTTGTTACACCCATCGCATCGCTACCAGTAGAGCACTGGCGAAGTCTAAAGTGAAGCTTGATGACGAGCCTCATGCTTGGGTAATAGGCATACCGAGTTGCAGTTATTTAGAAACCGACTGACATGATCACTATTTTGGTCCTAGTATACACCAAATCCTACCTATCTTCAATCACAATTTTCTTTGGACTCTAAGAAATTTAATCAAGTTATTCGGCAGCATTTATCGACATATTTTTGTAGCGGAATAATTGTGTCATGCAAAGAGACATCAAAGAGTGCTCTCACAAGGCATTACACGCCTTGTACTTCTTGTTGTCCTTCAAATTAGAAGGCTTCGAATTTGGCTTTACTAGCTACGGATTTTACAGTCTTCTTAGCGGTTTTATTCTTCAATTTTTAAGTTGAACATAAGCCAGATAACTGGTAAAGTTCCCCTCTAAGTTGGTGGCAGAGAATACCAGCATTTCTGCCTTCGCGATGCTTATTGTGTCCAGATGTACAACACACCATGGCGGCCTAGGGATATGCCATTCTAATTTGCCTAAAAATTACTTCATTCTTGGTTGTGCCTGTAATTTTAGCACTCAACATCTGCTCCAGTGGCGTTAACTGTGGTTTTTAATCCAACGCACCTTTAAAATCACTAACTTTATAACCTGCAATCCAGTTTCTAGGAGAGCGACTGACAAATGCGCAAGCATTTTCATTTAGGTGCGTGTGATTTACGGAGTCAAAACTTGTGCCACTGGCACTTTCAGTAGCGGGAGATTTCAAATGTTTTTTGCAGATGCACTTCACTTGCTTCTAGTTTCATTTCGTGAGTAATTTGTCAACGGCAGCTCCGCTCCGATCTTCGTGCTCCGGTTTGTTCACTCCACACCCTATCCTAATTTCCATCCACAAATAGCGCTTAGAGTTATCCTGCTCCCATGCAAATAAGGCAGCGCTAGACGAGCAAAATAAGTAATTTCACAGTTCCATGAACTTTTTAGTGAAGTACTTTTATGGACAAATGGTTCTTGCAGATGATTAAATTATTTAGCAACGTGATAACAAGCGGCTCTTAAGCGTGATTTGTTGCCCTCACTTTGGGTGTTAATCTAAATAAAGGTCCTAAGATTTGTCAAAAATGCATTTGTGACAGGGTCCATGTTCTGTTCGGTTGGCGTGACAAATAAGGTTAATTTTGGCAACTTGCAAGATTAACTTGCCGCTTCTACGCTGATATCAACACAACTGCGCGGTGTGCAGCGATGTAATTTACCTGAAGCAGCAAAATCACCAGCCTTCATTGGTGCAAAGATGTTTGGCTTCTTCAACGTAAATATAACTGAAAATGAGAATTTGTGTATGTTAGGTGCATGGCAAACTCTTTCGCTCCGTACTTACCTATGTTTTCACCCGGTTGAACCACTTTCTAATAACTTGATCCCTTTATTTTGGTGGTTGCAACTTAATACCAGCCAATTTAAGGTAATCGCAAAGTGCTTTCGTCTCTTTTGCAAAACACGAACTTGTGGAATTTGATGGCAGATGGGGCGTTGCTGGCTACGCCTGCCTTATGTGCCTGCATACGAACGAAGGTTTCGTTGCGCGTGTTATTTGAGTAAAAATTATTATAAAATGCAGAGATCAGTGCTAAATCAAATCAAATCAAATCAAATCAAATCAAATCAAATAGGAGCCTTTGCATAGATTGACAATGGGCAGCAGACATTCGGAACAATCCATACATCATTTGACATAGCATTTAATTATGCTTGGTTTACTTCATGGCTTGTGATGGGGAAGAGTCCCTATGAACCAAAGTTTGATAAAGCAAAAATCATATCATTGATTCTCCTCAATTAGGCCACCTCTCGCCTCTACACATTACGTTGGTGGCAAAAATGCCACTGCCCTGACTCCAGACGGTTGAGCCTTGCCTGTGGTATTGATGCATCTATTGTCCATGAGCTGGAGTATGCACAGACGTAGGGCGCGAACGTAAGAACCTGCCACTAATAGGTAAAGAAGCAGGTCGGTTTTAAACTTACTTTCATATTGCAGTGATCTCAGGCGATTGGTGCGATGCGAGGTAGATTGCGAATTTCTGAAAGGTTCATGATTTGACCTCAAACTAAAGGCCTTTAGAGAATCACACCTGAATTTTTCGGGAGATACAGGCACTCTGAGATGCCAACCTCATTCATACTAGTAAGTTTGTTTCATTAAGCGGAACAAAGTTTAAAATTCCAGTTAACTGACTAAAACAGATGTAGGATCGACGTGTTAAAGAAGTCAAAATTCTAATAAAGCATACTATCAAGCGAACAGGGAGAGTGGAAGAGAGGCCGCACCTCTTTCTTCGTCTCTTCTTTCCTCTAGTGCAGATCTCCTACGTAAGACTTGCAGCGATACTTTTTCGCACTGACGTAGGTACAAAAGCTTGCATTGTCACAAAAGGTTGTCTTAAACTAGCCAGTCCTAAGCTGTTGCTACCACGAAGTGGTAAAGAGCAGGCATTGAGGAGGTTGTACTATTTGATCTTGTGCAAAATATTCATATTCCGTGCACCATTTCCTCAAGTCATAGTTTTTTCCAGCGGCTCATATCCACCAAGTTAGGCAGAAAACTTCATACCCTAACCACAGTTTCCCTACCATAACCTTGGAGCATTGATTTAAAAGGGTCAAAAGAAGATAAGAACAAATGTAGGGCACGCCGTTGAGTTGATATGAGACCCGTAGTAATTTGCAGTAGGTCACGACAACGGGCCTAACCAAAGGCTCTGAATACTATAGCATGCACTTAAGGAACGGAATCCGCTGCAGCACATATTGATCCAATCCTGTAAACAATGAGGATAGCAACACCGTTGTCAATAGACGTCGTTCATTGAATGAAACTTTTAAGCCAAAACCCCACCATTTTAATGCATTATACTATCCACTACCACACCGTGGACTAACAACGGAAAGCTGATTATCTTAAAGTTGATGAGTGAGGTTAGTTAGCGCAATGAGTTGTCTGACATTAAAAGTGGACACCACTAGCTGCCAATTTGCTGCTCTCCAAAGTCAAATATGTTAATTTGCTCATGGGGTGTATGATTTCTTTATATGTGGCATATATATTGTACGGACTTAACTGGCTTACATATAATCCTTAATAATGACCTACCTGTGACTGCATGCGACTTGATGTATTTAGGTAGTTTTCCATATATTTACGAGTGCCAGCAATAGAATTTCTATGCAAACAGGGAGGAGGGACTTAATCACAGCCAGACTAGTCTGTGTCGGTCTGGTCTAGGTCATGAATCTTTGCGTCATTTAACCATGTTATAGTCAAAGATGAGACTAGTAGGCGGATAAAGGTAACTTAGTGAGAGGATGCCAGCAGAGAAGGATGCAGGAGGAGGCAGGGGAGGATGCGACTTAATACTCGGTTTAGAGGAGATAAAGGAAAGTAAAATGTGAGGGGGATAGAGAAACAAGACGTTTGCGTGGCACTAAAGTGGAAAAAAAGGGCTAGGCAATGAAGTTTAGGTGACTTTTGCTCCCCTTTATCGGGCGAGTCAAATGCATAAAACACACGGTGGGAAATAATGCAAGATGCAGTACCTAAGAGCATATGGAGCGTAGTGTGGGACGAAGGAGACGCTCACCAAAGACGCATTGGAGCTGGGAGTGGGAAAGGAGGAGTAGATAAGTGGACCCCCACCCCTTCATTTCGAGGACTTTATCGGACCTAGTTCCTGCGTGTACGCCGTGATCCCTAATGTCTGAGAAGAAAAAAGTGCAGGCCACTATTTACATGGCGTGGAGTTGTTCCGACTAGATCATGGGGACCAAATTAGAGCATTGAGATTGACCCAATGGTAACCTATGAAAGCGCCACTGAGTGTGAGGCATGCGTAATCGACTAGGTAGCCCTGTCAATCTAAGTCCCAACTCATTTATACAATCCAATCAAAATTCAGCTTAGGTGGCCAATCTATTCTGTGATATTCCAGTGCAATCTACTCTGAGCTAGCTAGGCACAGCGCTATCATATATATGCTAATGATGCTGCTGCCGCTGCAGAAAATAGGAAGGCGCTCAAAGACAAAGGAAAGCCTAGGATTTATCTTTGTCCTTTCAATTTTTCATGTATTTCCTTCGTATCACACCGTCACACTTCCGAAATCACAGGGCACGAAATTAAAGGCTGAAGATTACGAGAATTGCAGCTGTCAATGTGTTTACATCTCCTTGAATTGATTAAATCCGAAAAACAAAGCAACTTTAAATACTGCATGAAGAAGGTCCTCCCTTATTTGGGGTATTTTCATCACCAAAAGGCAACAGTGCCAGCAATAGTACTTCTATGCAAACAGGGAGGAGGGAAGAGGATTGCGCCCGCGACTGTGATGCTGCGCAGCCACAGTTAATAACGGAGGAGGGGCTAAAGAATGCTATTAGACCGATTGCCACTCAAGCACCAGTGATTCGATCTCATGCTTTCTGCATGGATCGGCTTAATTTCCACCGCCTAGCAGTTAGATGGGCTGGTTATTAAAAGACGCAGTCACTTTATCGATAATTAGTCAAACAGCGGGACAAATCATTTCAAGTCAAAGAAGCAGTGGGACGAAAAAATCATTCGATTAATCAGTTCAACAAAAATCAATCTGTCAATCGGTCGGTCAAGTAGTGAAATCATTATCCGGTGGATTAGTTGGGAACTCAAGAGACTGGTCAGTGAGATTGGGATCGCGAACAGCGATGACAGCAGTAGCATGAAGAAAATAGATAGTGGAGACACCTTCCCAGTCGTTTGAACCACTAGGATGGGGAAGAGCAGGAGAAGGAGGAGGTATGTTGCCTTGGGTGGGAAAGACGTTAGCATAGTAAACAAGGGGAAGGAATGAAGAGTGCAAACTTACTGAAAGGTCAGGTGAGTCAGAGGGAGTGGGTGATGGGCTAGGGGGAGAGAAGCGCAGCAAATGAACTCCCGATTAAAGCACTAAGACAAACACTGGATGGCTGGCTAACTGACTTGTTTCCACGAGCAATGGCACAAATGGTAGAGTCGCTTACCAGAGCTTAAGTTGTAGGTTGCCTGGCATTTTCCCTCTCGCAATCCTCTCATCACACCCGTGTCCTCCAATTCTCCTCCTTCTCCATCGCTCTCCACATCCGGCTCGACCTCTGTCGCCTCCTGAGTGCTCAACATTTGGCTTGCCGGCAATGGAGTCACAGTGGTAAGCGACGACGACGCGGAGGAGTTGGACACCACCCGGGAGGGTGGCAGGTGCCACCACTCCGCCTGCTCATCCATGTCCGAACACTGACTCATCATAGTCAGATGGTCGGACAAGTCGCAATCTGATATGTCATTCACCATCGACTCAAACGCGTCGCCGTCGCCCTGCGCCCGTGCCCGTTGCTCTTTGTTGACGATGTACTCCGTCCAATTGTCTGGAGTGAGACCTGAGTGACGACAAAAATGTGGAATGGCTGAGAACTGCTATTACTGCAGGCGGCATTGCAGTTGAGTTAGTGTGAAATCCACTTACGCACAGGCGAGTCGCCTTTTGCAAACGCGTCATGTCGAAGCCACTGTTGCTGATACGAGGGGCAAGGGAGAGCAGAGGATCTTCGAATAACCTTGCGACAATCCAACATTTCTACAACTGCAAGCAAATTACATCAGGCAGCGTATTGATTGCTTCATTGGTGAGTCAGGTTGGATTATTGATCCGCCAGACAATGGAGGCAGGTGACCTTGAGGACGAATGGCGCCAGTTACAAAGTTGTGTGTAGTTGCATTTGTAAAGGCAAGACAAAAAATGAATTTGGGTGTCATTTAGCTTGTGTGGAGGGCTTCGCTGCCCATCAAAGCTTCTCATCGTGTCATTCAAGCATTATTCCAGTGATGACGAACTCATTTATGCTCCTGAATGGAGGAGAAGAAGTGGGGAGTAGAGAGTGGGCTGGAGCAGAAGGAAGGAAAACAGCATAGTACAGCCTAGACAATATGAAAATAAAAGGGCAGTTATTATTGGTTTGAGGGGTCCGCCTTGATAACTTTTTCTTTGATACAGCTGCAGCCAGATCGTCCAGGTCTGGCCTCTGGCTTCCTTTGGCAGGGATATACGGGCGCCCTTTGTTATATGGCTTCTCATTGCGACTTTGAGGCCAAAAGTAGTCAATCGAGCTTGACTAAATAAGTGGTAGAGTGCTTTATTTTAGGTTGAGTTAAGTCAGGTCCCATGATAATTGGCTTTTTAGCTGCGTGAATTTTCTGCTGGATCCTAAGCCCCAACAAAGCAATCATGCTATTTTTGTGTGGATGCTGTTTACTACTCTATATAGTGGCCAACTTCCTTCTCGGTGTAATCGCATGATGTCCATATGTGTTCATATGTGTATTTATGCAGCTCTCTTAAATAGACAGAACATAGACACCCTGTGCGTGAAAAACGGTGAGCAAATCCACCTATTCACCAGCTGCATATGACGCATCATTCGCGGCCGGTTTAGGCATGCCTGCCTATGAGAACAGTGCATGACCCTAGTCACATTGTCAAAGCCCCCGCTTTTACCATCATACACCCGTGTAGGTAGGATGTGATGGTTGGCGCGGCCAAGGCATGTCGCTCAGCAAAGCCGCTGTCAGTGGACCAGCAAACAATGCAGCGCCCCAATTTTCGCTATAATGACGACATTCTTATGAGGTTTAAACGGTTCAACTAGATGTTTGCGCATCAGTTCATACCAAATGTCACTACTGCATTGATATCTGCGGTCCAGATGCAGTGGCCGTCAACGTTGGAGGCCGTAGAATTCAAGTTAATAATCGTGCGCATAATGATGGATCACCATACATTCTTTTCCGTAATTGGCTGTCGCAAATGATATTGGTGAAATCCTGGAGCATCTGCCATGTCTACACGTGCAACCAACGTGCCACCGAACGATCTTCACCCGAGTCAGTACCTGATCATCCATTGCCAGTATGACCTCTCTCTATACATACAAAGTTTAAAATATCTCACTATTTCTAGTATTAGCGGACAGTTTGCGTTGAATACTTAAGTTTTTAAGTCACTTCATTTGTTGAGTTTGCTACTTGCTCGAACTCATCTAACGAAGGTGCTTCATCCGGAATCCTGGCTGTAGGGTGTGGAGCAGCCATACAAACGATTAATTTATGCAGGAAGACTAAATCCACAATAAAGCTGCATTGAGGAAAGTGTCAAATAGAGAACACAAAATGCGAAGTGTGAAAAGCAAGAGGCAAAGTTCAACTTCGGAATATTCCCCATTGGCAACTGACATCACACATCGTTGCATGAAGTATGCGGCACTTGGCAGTAGGTGTCTGACATTAGGAAACAGAATACTCCGACGTCACTATAGATCACTGTGGGTCAACATTCAGAAGGCAGGACCATAGATAACCCAGTCTGTTGCTTGGTTATGACAGCAATTCAACAAGCCACCTGGCGATATCTAAGGCCTGCATGCATACATTAGATGGCAATCGTGAGATAATCCTCGCAAATAATTAATAGGTATATGAATGTGCTCAGAAGCACAAGCACTTGTCAAAAAACTAGTTCATGCATGTAAAGAACTTTTGAACTCTTTGAATACTCTGGACGATGCAAATGGCACTGGCAAACTCCAGTCAAAGAGCCTTTTCTTCCATTCCTTTAAAAAGCATCAGTTCACACTAAACAGCCTTAGCTGAAGCGATTGCGAAGCAATTGTCTGCTTATTTCGAGTTAAGAAGTAGCATTGCAACAACATCATAGCTGCCATTTGTACCGGTGCTCAAGGTTCACTGACACTGACAAGCATAAGGCTGCCGCGAATTCGACGGCTTATAATGCCTTTGAACCCCATTTTATTCAAAAGACTTGGAAACAATATTTTCCATGATTTTCTTAAGTAGCAGTTACTATAAAGATTCACCTCGAAGTCATTAGTCCAAACTGCGAACGATATCAAGGACGGGCGGCATTTCGCTTTTGCGGTGGGAGCTGCGAGTTGCTATGTGTTCCTTTGCAAATATCGGCAGACATGTCATTTTTTAGGCCAGCGTAGGGGGTGGGTGCCATCTGATTTGCGCGTGATAAAAGTGATGATAAGATTTCTCGGCAACCTTGGCTTGCGAGTCGAATTGTACCTCTAAGGGCCTAGAAATACGAAGTCCTTCCTAATTGGCAGTTATTGGATTTATTGAAAAATATATTGCATAAAAATGTAGTTCAAGTGGGATAATGCTATCTTCATCTTAGTTTTGCTTTGAACTTGGCGCACATGTGGTTCAGTAACTATTTCGAAGGTGCCCTCTTTAATCTGTATAATAATGGAAAATGCGTGTTTGTTTTACGCAAAACAGTTTGCCATAGTACAGGCATACAGAGTTTGAAGCACGAGGCACCTATATTTCATCGCAAAATCCATCAGTTTTCGAACAGTGAGCCTAGAGACAATGCTGATAACTGTTGCTGTCTTAACTGGAGATCATTATACAGAATTAGAAATTAGCACCTGCTGAACGTTCAGCCTGCTTGCCCACTGAGAGAAAAAATGGCCTCTCTTAACCACCGTATTCGTCAGTCAGACTGCCAAAGTAGCGAGTTTGTAGCTGATGAAGCCATAAAGTGTAGAAGAGTAGACTAGACACTTTTGCAACCGCACAGAATGGACGGCAAATCCTTTATGAAATGGCATGATGTTGAGTGCAGACTAGCTAACCAACATCGCTGTGTGCATTTTTGGCTCCCATGTTTCCTATCAATGGGGGCTTTATTCGCTGCAGGAGGTCAAGAATCTGGGAGGTAGTAAGTGCTTTTTAATAGTAGTTTTGTTTTAATGTTTGTTTTTAGGCCCCTTGGATATTTATTAGCTTCCTTTGCACACCCACTTGCTGAAGTAAACGCAAAAGATTCATAAGGTGTTGTTTTTTTTCTTTTAGTGATGCTGGGCTTTCGTAATGGGATGCAAATTATTTAAGAAGAGATATAACCTTCCTGGTGCTTGGCATCTATTGTGCTTGCGCATCTATTTATCTACTTTAATTTTTTACGTGCTAGAGGAGACGCTAAGGAAACAGCTGCAGCTGCCGTCAGAACTTGTTGTTTGTCATTTGCACTGCCTAATCACGTTGATTTTTACAACACGACACTCCCAGCAAGCAAAATACTCGACATGCAACGTTCCACGTTTAGCAAGCACTGCACAGCCAGTGGTCACTATTCCCGATTGTACTATCTGATCTGGTAGAGGATTCGCAAAATAGCTTGGAGCCCCTCCGTGTCCTCCACTTCTGATGAGCAGGCGAAATTCAGTACGTGGCCACTAAGAAAACAACGCAGACACCAATTTCTGCAGAAAGCATCCCTGTTCTGAAGTAGACTTACTGCGATGTGTCTGAACTTGACAGTTTCAAGCACCTTGGACAAATATGAATGTACTTACAGAAAACATACTGGAAAAAAAGGGCGACCAAGCGATAGTCTTCCTAATTTATGCAAGCACCATCAAAAATAGTAAATAAGCCAGCAAAACAAGCAGGCGAAGATAACCTCGTGCTCCACGTATAGCATGAAATACGATCTAATTTATGCCAAAGAACTAGAATCCTTGACGGCAGTGATGCGCGAATTCCATCGAATTCGTCTTTGGAGAAAAGTGGCTAATCCTGTGTGGGGAACCGAACCAAGCATTACATATCCGATGTACGCAATGGCAAACCTATCACTTTTAAGTGTTATTTTGCCACTTTGCATTGGAACACATAATTTTAGTTGTTCTACTATAATTTGTTATTTTGGTAAACCTTTACACAAACACATATATTTTTAATGGAATAGTTGAGTTTGAACATTGAATTTGCTTCGATCTATATCAAAGCCAATGTAAGCTGCTTTTGGAACGCAATGTCCGCTTAATAGCTACAAAGCCCAGCTAAATTTACTTATTATGCTAAACAGCTATTACGCGGTCGAGTTAATTTTTCAGCTTTGTGTTGGTTCTTTTTTAGTTATGGGTATGCTCGGAGTTTAGCCAGGTAAGATTCATTGGTATGTAAACTGGAGAATTTGTGTGATTGTTGGCTTTGCCTTGCATGCACCGCAATCCTAGCTCTTATTTTAACAGGCATGCATACTTCCAGTGGAGCGTTATCAGCTAAGCATGGAGGTACCACCTAACAGCACTGTATGCGGATCTCGCTTTTGCTATTGCTCATTATATTTCTCAGGTGAAAATGGGTTGCAGTTCATGAGTTGATGCCTTCTTACTTAGTGAAAGATTCAGTGTGCGCCTTTGTGCAACAACATGCTTCTACCACTCGTCTGTAAGTCCATTCATTATTTTGTGTGTGTTGGTAGGCGCGTTATTTTTATAAATGCAATGTCTGTATTGATAGAGAAATATCGCGAGTGCGAGACACTTTGCAACTAGATTGTTCATTGACTTCAAGACCATTGTTTCGCTTTAGAATTGTTTTTGTGAAACATGTTGTGCTGCCTCAGAAATCACCTAATCGTAATTTTCGCCCTGACATGAGCTGGTGTTTGAGGTAGGTCCAGTAACAAAGGAGTAACTACTCAAAGATCCGTTAATATTCTTTTTGAATGTTTTGGATCAGCACACAAACCACAACTCGTGGCGTTCCTAAGTGGTACTGAGTGCTGCCGCCATCTAAGGCAGTTGTTTATGCTTGTCATTGTATGGGTGCTACGCGGCACAGAGGACGGCTCTGGAAGAGAAGAGAGGTATTAGTGATGCATCGATATTTTGCTAAACAACGGGTGTTGTTGATGGGTTACTTGTTTTGGTGCACCAAATGGGTCGTCAGTATGGGAAATAGTTGCGCACTCCTCCAGAATATTGTGCCTACTCTAGTCCTCTTGGAGGCCGGGAATGGCTTCAGGCGCTGTGTTGAGCATGTATGAATTAGTGATGGAGATGGTTGGTTGCAAGTTGAAGCACTGCTGGTCGTAGCTCATTTGCGTGATCAAGTGACACATTTTGAGGCACATTTGGCCGCAACAGGTGTGTAAATGTTTAATTTATTGGGTCGCAGCTAATTGATGGTACAGGTGATGAGTGAATCTTAAAGCAAAATCTCTACACTTGTGTGTGTCATGACTTGTTCAGAGGTCACATGCCACTACTTAGCCTTGAGAAGGGATGTAAAATGTAAAGAATATGTGGCAGTGTTAACGATCAAAATTGGAGGATTGGAAGACGTTTGCCTCAGTCGTTTGAAAACTAGGTTGGGAGAAGAGGAGGAGAAGGAGGATGAGGAGGATGAGGTGCAGCAGAGTGAGGCATGTTCTTGTGAGTGGAAAGGGCGTTAACAAAATGAACGAGAGGGAGGAGTGGAGGGAGGCGTGTAAACTGCACACTTACCAAAGGACTTAAGACAGTTGGAGGAAGTAGATGATGGGCTAAGCGGTGAGAAGCGCAGTAAATAAGCTTTCTTCAGAGTCGTTAGAATGATGAGATAATCGCGGAATATTGTAACATAGTTTGGAGTGTAAGTCTGCAATACCACGTAACTGAAACTTTTCTCCGTTTAAGCGGCCAAATGAGTTCAATAAATTGACCTACAACAAATTGTCTGCTTCAATCGACATGTACATTAGACATATGTGCACATTCGAGAAAAATGCAGCAAAATTTTCTAACGAGTCCGCTCTCATTGCAAATAAAGGTGCTCATTCGATGATATTGCAGAATTTCTTCCTTTAATCTGTTCATGCCAGCCCACTTTTCGTTTCTTTTCATCCACTCTTGCTGCAGTCAGCTTTGTGTAGCTAATTCACACACTGATTATTCAGGTTGTTTGGCCTGAAAATGCTGCAGTCAGATGCTCATAACGGACTCACCCACGTTCTGATATTCAATAGCGACTCATCTACCGCGCAAATTCATTGTTGTGTTTCGTTCTTACTTTTAATATGGTCATTTGGTTGGCTTCATTGCCTTGGCGTGGTGGACTAAACTCTAGGTCATGCCAGTGGTTCCACTAACCTTTTGCACCGGATGTATGTATATTTTGTCCGAAGATTATGTCTTCCTATGGCTTTAAAGGAGTTGTGAGAAGCTACATTGGTTGCAACGGTGAACGAACCCGAATTTAAAGGACTTTCATTCTGATGTCTGCTGTTTATGACAAACGTTAGAGGCACCAGAGAAGTGCATGTGGTGCGCGTAAGAGAATTGCTAGTGTTGTAGATCTGAAGGATGGAAGAATCAATTCCTTTTTCAGCAACTACTCCAGTTACGTGTTCTGCAAAAATCTATTGGCAACAGAGGCCACACGATGAGCAAACTATCAAAGAAGTTTCATTTTAAAAATTCTTTGCTTTACTCGCATGAAAATCTGGATTAAATGAAGCATCGGTATCCCTTACACTTCTCTACTAGTTAAACAGGGCCTAAATAGGTATATTTGGGCAGATTTAAGCTGTAAACAATGTTGCAAGAGGAAATTAAAGCAAATTTCCTTACAGGTAATTGAGCGATAGGCTCAATCGCTGGTCCAATAATTCATGTGCGGTACGGTGTCAAGCGGCGCATATGAAGGTATGCTATCATTAGCGTAACAGGTAAGGCATGGCATTGACAGACGATGCTACTGATTAGTTAGCTAGTAAATGGCATGCTTTACTATACGCATTAAGAAAAATGATGGTCGTAATTAAACAAATAATTGTGAATTTGCGTAGGATTTCTGCTGTTATTCGCGAAGATTGGGTACATTTGCCAAGAGTTGCTGCATAAAGCAAGGATATGTGACACATGAATATAGGGCAAGGCGCCTTGAGAAGGGATAGACGAGAAGAGGGTTTTGAACGTTGCTGTTTATCGGTGCTTACCTCGCGAGAATTGTATGGTGAGTATCGATGCAGCTCAGGCTGTCAACGAGCTGTTATTGTTTGGCTGGTCTTGTGAGGGCCTAAAAACGGTGAAAACGAGAGCGATTGAGAGGAAGCGGTTGGGCTTGGCCTAGGTGCTCATCGTTGGATGGTTGCATCGAATGTCTGAATTGCTGCCGAGCTGTTTACTGCTTTGGGCAGCTGGGCTGGCTTAAGACGACAGGCGTAAAAATGAGGCTCAGTCATACAGTGGAGAGTAGAAATTGTGCTTCGCCGTTGTGACTGGAGGAAAAATGATAGGTAGAGACTCGCATACACTAGGTTACAAGATGTATGTAAACTTGAAAGTTCATCATAATTTTAATTGGTTTTCGTTCTCACAGATAACAGGCAACTATCTGGTTGTGTTGCATGGTTCCAGCATTTTATAAAGGACTGCGCTGGTTCAGTTTTTAACATGTGGGACGGCTACCGACCACGTCTTGGTCTGTGGTGACAGTGGCAATATGAATGGCCACACGTTGGGCATTCATTCGATCGCCTTGGTTCCAGTAACGCGGATGTCTATGTCAACAGCCCCTCTTTCGCCCGAGTCTGCTCATGAGAGAGACAGCAAAATTTGGTCCGCTGTGTAATGCCGTGGCAGTCACGATGTTTTAGTCATTGTCGTTTGATTTCTGCAAACAGCTAGGGGCTATAATGATCTCTTTGAAAGAAGCACTTGCGTAATTTAGTTGCGTGCAATAGGAGCTGGCAGCGTTCACTGCGTAAACACGAGTATGTTTTAAATGTACTGATGCTGGCAATGGTATGTAAAAGGTTTTTAGGTCGCTCACCTGTGCTGATTGGCCAAAAGCTTGGCTAAAGTCACTAACATGGTCAGTTGGTCGTTAACTATGTATTGTGATTGAAACTCTAATGATAGAATGATTTTATAGGCATTGCTTCAGCTATTTTCCTTTCCATTCCTACGAGTTACTGTGCTCTAAGCTGACTTAAGTGGAGATTTGGTGTGCTTTAGTCTCATGCAAGAAAGCTTGCCAAAATTTGCCGTCACAATACGAGGACGTTTTCAATGCAGCATTTAAATTGCTATTGTGCTTGTGACAGACTCAAATTAAAGCAATTTGGACCACATCCTTCAAAAACCCAAACAAGAACATGCAGGCTAGCATTAGCGACATAACTGAAAGCATAATTGTTGCAGTAGGGGGACTTTAAGTAAAGTAAGCTAACCAGGACAATAAGAAAAAGAATATCATTAAATACATTTGAATTTTAAGAGCTTCTCATTTTCTCATCACGGTAAATCGACAGGGCCTAATCTCTACTTAGCGATAAATGCAATACATGTAACTGTTTAGGTAACTAGTGCTTAAATCCCACAAATCTCGTGGCTAAGTGGAGGTCATCGCTTTCAAGGGAGAAGGTTGACAATGATTTTTGCCAGAGTATACGGATAACTTGTAAGCCCGTCTTTCATTAAATTTGTGGCAAGAATCCCTATCCAGCTGCTGTTCCTGATTTGTAATGTAAAGTGGAAAATATTTAAGCGTCTTTGATAGAATTAGCTTAAATATTTGATGACGGATCCCACTGGATCGAAAAACCTGAAAATGCCAAGCATAGTCCATGCAGACTTTTCTGCAAGGAAAACAAGTGAATAGTACGAGAAGGAGCCAGATAACTTAAAAAACAGGTTAATAAGTTGCTGTGTTGCAAGCAGTAGTACAGAAGTGCGCATATGGAAGGGGATTTCCTATCTTTAATTGCATCACCATCAGCAGATGTGACATCATTAGCAAGGGCGACACGAATTCTTCAAATTGATCTGCGGGCTGCGTGCCTTAAATTGTGGGCAAGCTGATAGCCGAAAGCGGTTATACACATTAGCAACACTACAGGAAACCAGTGAAGTGATGGTCCAAATTGCCTGCATGCATACGCAACATGTTTTCCTTCATTGAGCAGTGTTGACAAGAACCGCTATGACTGGCGGGAAAGCGACTTTACTGGCAGTTTTAACTTTGTCACAGATTTGTCTTCTTACATGGCATTAGTGTAGGTTGCGTGACTGCTTGGAGGTTCATTCATTAAAACCCCAACAAATATGGAGCCAATTGCACTGGTCACAACAGGGAGTAAAACATGACTCCACTTTTCCCACCTGAAAGACTGGAATGTTAGGGAAAATCATCACGTGAAAGACAGAATGGCTCATCGCAAAAAGGCCTGGTGAACTAAAATATATATTTTTAGTGGGTAAGATCCCGGCTTCTCCTTTACATAAAACACCTATTTGAGATAGTCGAGCACTTCCACTCGAAGACCACGGTAAAATAAACAGAATTAGCAAATGCGCAAAACATTTATCTCACCTCTCAAGAAGAGTAAGTGAGAATAGATTAGCTTAGCATGCTCCAACGCAAGAAACCAAATACAAAAATTTGTGTCCACACCACAAACATGATGACGCCGAAAGCACCGACACCGCGCCTGTGATCGCAGCCTCACGGCTCAGGACAGCTGCAGCTCTAACACCAACACTTCATAACGAAGGAACGGTAAGTGGCAAATGCAAGTCCACCATTTCTGCCAAATAATCACTCACTGAAATCGCTACTTGGCAGAAGGGTAAAGGTGTACCTATCCACCACTGTGTGCATGAGACGACCCTACCCTCTTACCACGACACGAGAATGTACCTATCGCCTCATCCGAGCGACTTCATGGATGCTTAGCAATAATTTGCCGCCTTAGACTCCTTAAATGGCATCACAACAGCCACCCTTAACTACCACCATATCTAAATCACAAAACTATTTCATTTCTCTGATATACACAGAATTTAGCAGTCAACAACACTCACACAACTTCGGAGTTCCCGGTGCTGTCACGCACAGGGCCGAATAAAAAGACCCTGCGATTCACGCAAATCAACGCCAATAACGTCCGGTTCGATCACAACCTGGAGACCACTGCTTCATTCATAAGTACTGCCTAAAACGATGACCTTTTTAGAAACCGCAGGCCAAACCCTTGCGGACCATACCTTCTGACCTTCCACGAGTCCAATTAAAAGTGCCAACAGCTAGCAACACTTGTACTCTTAAATAAGGACCAATCTGGAGCCACCTCCTGATTCACCTTGCTTCCAAGGGCAAGTCGGGTGCCTCAAATACCAATCAGTTGGATAATCCTAGACGAAGTGCCAGTTTTAGATAAAATGGCTTCCCAAAATCCACATCGCGATTAAGACATACTACCTCTATCACAGCCAACCACCAAGACAGCCCCATAATTCACATAAGTGCTGCAGATTCGAAGTGGACAAGAGTTTCAGGAATCTCGCCACGCTCCATTGACTTTGTCTGGACGCAAAAGAGATTGTACTTCTAATAAGTAGCCAAGATCGACACTTTTATCCAAGTCTTTATCACACACACACACACACGCATATTTCAGCATACAAGCTAGCGCTTGCAGTCACACTGGCACCAAAATAAATGCAAAGCATTCACAGTCACCAGCGAAGTGAGTAATTTTGTTTTCTGAATGATTTGGCATTGCCTTATCGTTGTGAAATGGGAGTGATTCAGCCTAACAAACCTGTTCTACATAGCCTGTCTGACCTAGTATGACTGGTGAGGCCATCTCTTTTGGTAGACATCGCTCCATCTCCAGCCATGTCTCGACTCAAGTATAAATGAGTGGGACTCTCTCACCCACCCAGTCCATTCGCCGCGATGACGCGCCCACGGAACGGTGAGTTGCCAATTGCAGAGCATGTGTCAACTTTGCACCCAAATGTTGCCCTGCGCAGGCGATTTAGTGAGTCGGCATAATTTTCTATTGCCAGGTCTCCTTGTGGTAGTCTTCGGTCTGACTACTCTCGCACCTGCTGCATCGTATCAGGCATCCACAGATGTGGAACAGGCACAAATGCTAGAGGCTCATTTGGAGGTTCGAGAAAGGGTGTACCCTCCTGCCAGCGATATGTTACTAATGGTGCGTTCCTTCTTGATACGTCCCTGGCTAGTAACACACTTGTCCGCGCCGCAAGTTGCCCCTCGTGATAACGTACTTGGTAGCACTTAGTAGCGTCCGTTTGCACTTATTTAGGAGTACTCGAATGAGCTGGAAGTACTAGCAGCTCACTGGGCCAGTCGATGCAGATTCGAGCATCCAGATTGGAGGCACCATTGGCATTACAAGGGACTTGGACAAAATATTGCAGCTGTCGGTGGCACTAAGCCATCTATCACCGAAGCGGTTTGTGGCTGGAGGAGTGAAGTCAAGTACTACAGTTATTTCAACAACTCTTGCAGCCGCGTGTGTGGCCACTACACACAGGTGAGAGAAGAGCGCATGTGCACCAATACTAATTAGGCGCAACGCATAGATGCTGTTCAGCATTGAATGCCTTCTTGCAAGCTCGTATGCGTTGAGGAGTGAAAAGGGATGAGTGGAGGCACTGAACATGTTGTTGTGTGGCTAACTACCATATAGTGCTACTTGGCCTGCTTTCTTTGTGCGCAACTAGATGGTTTGGGCAAGGTCAAATCAGCTGGGCTGCGCCATGTGGCGGTGTGACTACATGCGACCCGAGTGGAACAATCCACAATACTTCATTGTGTGCCAATACAAGTCTGCGTAAGTGCGATTTCCCTCAGAACGACTGTTCGATTGGTTGACTGAAGGAATGAGTGGGTAACTGCCTAGCTGTTGAAACAGCAAATCTTTGGTTTGTGCAGTTGTGAGAGAGGTCGTGAATTCTTTTAGTGGAAACCACCATGGAGAACATCCATACACATATGGAGCCAGTTGCAGCAAGTGCCCGAAGGGACACTCGTGTTTCCGCAACCAGTGTGTCAAAACGCCAACATGCAAAAAAGTGCTGCCGACACTGAGGTTGAAGAATCCTAAGGACAGAACTCTGCCGAAATGTGTGGTGTGGAGGGACGCCTAACGACCACCGACTGGACTAGTTGCATCTGTCCTGCCGTCCTTGTTGTCGAACACTACGCCTCCCACTCATCCTGTCATACCCACTTTTCCCGCTGTGATTACCAAGCTATCTTACGTTGCTGATGACTCCAGTACAACCATTGCTCTCTTCACTAACCTTGACTGTCATACACCTGTAAATACATGAATGCTGCCAAGGAAGATGCTGATTGTTTTGGAGTGTTTGGTGGACAAAGCATCTGGTTGCTCACGAGAATGGCTGATTTTCGTCTTTGGCATTTGCTGGTGGAAGTGAAAATGCAGCAGAAATTAAGCCTTCAACTTTAGCACACGCTGTGTTTGTCAGTCGTCTACAAATCGTGGGAATGTTGTCATATTTACAGTAGGCACAAATGCAAGGTATCAAAGCAGGGACATGTTCAGCCGCAATCTAGTTTCAAGGGTTGAGGTCTTAGCGACTGGGAGGATTTTAGGCGTTGCAATCAAGTCATTGGCCTTTTCGCATCCTGTTTTGCCGGCTGTCAGTGATCGACGCTTCTGTTGTGGGCTGGTGGAGGCATATCAGACCTACTAATCAATGCCATCACTCTTCTGCAGTAGTGTCTGCACTCTGGGTGGTGTGATTCATGACTGGCTAGTCCTCAGGCAAATTGCATTTAGCCAAACCACGACCTCGCCAGTGTTGATGACCAAATGCGGGCTGTTGTAAGTAGTCTCCCAAGTGTCGTTTCATTCGTTGAATAATTGAATGAAACTAAGTGTTATCCTGTTGTGCTTGCTTTGAGAGTGGACTTCGCTGACAAATGGTGTGTTGGTGGTTTGACAAGAAAGGTCGGGCGAATTAAGGCATTTGAATTGCCCTGGTTCCTATGACTTGGTAGAAATGTGGGTGCTCTAATGGTTGCCAGTGGAACCTTGGGAGGTATAAAAATCTTTGTGGTCCGGATTTGGGTAAATCAACGACGTGCTAATTCAGAATTTAAGATTTGTCTTTTGCGTCACACTTCCGCCTCTTTATCAATAACAGCAATGAGATAAAGGAACTTCACCACTTTGATAAGTAATATTTACGAAACTCGAGAAATGCAACTCCACATGCACAGGAAATGAGCTGTAAGCACTAAGTTGGAGGAGGGAGAGAACAAAATCTGTTTAAATTAAATTATTGCGGAAAAATTTTTTACTGTGTCGATGTACGTCTGCATTGGGAAGACTTGGCGCACTGAAGGAAATGTTGAGAACTACCACGAGATAAGCCCTGACCCTCAAACACGCAGAAGTTGAGGTTGACACGTAGAATGCTTGCGATCGATTGGCTTAGCCAGAAATTACTGCATGCGTATACCTCGTAATATTCAGAACCGTTCAAATAAGTGCTATTTTAGGCAAGCAAATTTTAACTTGATCTTTTAAAAAGCAAAAAAACCACAAAGCCTTGAATAGGCCAGAAACATTCTAAGACTTCTTCTCTATCATCACCTAAATCCTCCGAATTCGAACCCAGTGTAAGTAAATAATAAGGCTTTTCAAAGTCTAATCAATTCCATACATTCTTTGCAGGAATTAGGCTGAGTACCTCATTGCCATCAAATCATGTCCGGTTTTAACGATTATGGTTCACGATCTTACACTCGTACAGCATCCATCGGTCAGAAATGGCCATGTAGGCCAGCAATTAATAGTAATCTTGGAGCCCACTAAGAGGCCTTGATTCCTTAAACGATACATTCAACAGATCATTTGCCTTGCTCACATTCATTTATCAAAACTTCCACAGAACTCTTTGTAGCAGGGGCTGAGAGTGTTGAAAGGATGTGACAAAAGTAGTAACAAATGATGCTTTTCTAAATCTCAAGGTGGGCAGAATGCAGTGCCTCACATGCGTTTGCTTTTTAGCACATCTCATCTGCCTTACAATGAACACGGAACATCTAACAGAGCTTGGACTGTTGAATTCATCTTTGTGCTGAATTGACTAAGCCGCCAAAGTTGCCCCAAAATTCATGGAAAGCGCCTCATCCACTCAGCGACGTCCCTAAGGACACGACCATACACGTAAACAACTTTAAAGACCTTTATACACAGCCGCTTCATGTTACCTAACGAGAGGTAAACACCTTGCGAGTTGCTAAGACTGCACACGGACGTGTTACCATGGCAAAGCACTAAACTGGACAGAGCAAGTTTTGCAAAACATGAGACAGATACCGGTGAGGCCAGACCCGACCATTAACCACTCAGACGCATACCACCCATTTGCTGAAGCCAAATCATCTTGTCGAAGAGATGGTTCAACATTAGGTTGCACAATTACCGAAGTCACCGTGAGTGTCCGTGATAGTGCTGATTAAAAAGATCCACCGTAGCCCAAGTTTGCACACAGACCATAGGAAGCTGAACGTTCTGACCAAAAGGGATGCATTTCCGTTACACAATGCAGATGAATTGTAAGACACATTATTCGGACTTAAGTGATTATCCGTCTTTAACCTAAGATCAGGACACATACATATGGATGGGGTTGGGGCAGACGGATAGGAGCCAGATTTTATGTCATCAAATTCGCTTCATGAATATAGGACGATGACCTCCTGCCGCCTTCCAACGCCTTATGCAGTCAGCAGAGGTAGGTTTATTTTCACAGCAATGCATGATCAATGACAATGGTTTTCTCGTTTTTGTTAGACCGTCTTGAGATGCAAGACTGACCCTGGAATTGGAAAAGAGCTGAATTCTGCAACGCTGAGCTTTTATCTGGGGCATGGACACGTTCGAATGAATGGCGATCACAGGACACCATGATACAGATAAAATACAGCAGATTTTAGGTTTGGCAGCTTACTGCTTATCGCATGTTTTCACTGCAGATTACGCAACAAAATATAGAACAGGTAAGTATCCTTCACTTCGGTCTGGTTGAACGTCAGGAGCTCGTGTGTTGCAGACGAAGGGAGTCCCACTGCGCCAAGTCGGTGCCACATTCAAATAACTACTCTTTCCCCTCCAGTCCACTTTATACTCGTCTTCATCCTTAACCTTTCCAGCTAATGAGTGCACTTGTGCATCTGCCCCTCCCCTTCACGCAATGCGTGACCAGTGTTAGAGGATAGTATGAAGAAATAAACCCTTGCCATTAATGCCTCAGTTAACATTAAAGTAATTTATATATTTAAAAAGTGCAAATCTCAAAGATATATTAAGAGTGCGACCTCTTTTGCGTCCAAACAAAGTCAATGGAGCGTGGCGAGATTCCTGAAACTCTTGTCCACTTCGAATCTGCAGCACTTATGTGAATTATGGGGATGTCTTGGTGGTTGGCTGTGATAGAGATAGTATGTCTTAATCGCGATGTGGATTTTGGGAAGCCATTTTATCTAAAACTGGCACTTCGTCTAGGATGATCCAACTGATTGGTATTTGAGGCACCCGACTTGCCCTTGGAAGCAAGGTGAATCAGGAGGTGGCTCCAGATTGGTCCTTATTTAAGAGTACAAGTGTTGCTAGCTGTTGGCACTTTTAATTGGACTCGTGGAAGGTCAGAAGGTATGGTCCGCAAGGGTTTGGCCTGCGGTTTCTAAAAAGGTCATCGTTTTAGGCAGTACTTATGAATGAAGCAGTGGTCTCCAGGTTGTGATCAGGCTCTCTGACCTATTATGACTGGTGCATACTAGGTCAGACAGGCTATGTAGAACAGGTTTGTTAGGCTGAATCACTCCCATTTCACAACGATAAGGCAATGCCAAATCATTCAGAAAACAAAATTACTCACTTCGCTGGTGACTTTGAATGCTTTGCATTTATTTTGGTGCCAGTGTGACTGCTAGCGCTAGCTTGTATGCTGGAATGTGTGTGTGTGTGTGTAATAGAGATAGGGATTCGGGTGCGACTGTTCGTTCATTGTGGTGCAAAATATTTGCAAATTTTATGCGAAAGATGATGGACACATTAGAGCACAGATCAACATATTCGGGTTAATCGCACTGGGCGTTGGTCAATGCTTTCTCATAAGGGAGAGCGCTAGCAGCCCCATTGGCACCGAAAGCAATGTGAAGCATTTACAGTTACCAGCGGAGTGAGTAATTTTGTTATCCCTCCACTTGGTGCCAGAGTCTTTGACTGACTCGACTGCGTGGAAGGGGGCATAATTGGTTGTGTAACACACAGGAGGGTGGGTGAAAGTGTTGGCGAATATGACAGATGTATGAGGGAGAAAGGGAAATATTTATCATTGCTTTCAGGTGATGGAGGTGATGTCCACTCAGTCTTGAGAATGGTGCAATCCAACATTCTAGGCATGATAGAGGGAGGAACACATGATACAAATGCACTACGCTTAATTCATTCATCTAACCGATATAGACTGCTATTAGCACATATGTCAAGCAATACCTCTGGTGAATTTTAAGAGGTTCCAATACTACTTTCATCTTATATTGTTGGTATTTTAGCTGCCTTTCTTCCCGTGGCATCGTGGCATCTCTCCACGCTGTTTGCTGGGCGCTTAGTGCCCAAGGAGTTTTAGTGCAACCACTGATATCACCTTTGTGGTGAATGCAGCATCATCGAAGTAGCAATGCACAAACGATGTGGCAGTCGATTGTTGTTAGTGAACTTTATATTTGCCGAGCTAGTGGTGGTGCAAGTCATCTATGAGTGTACCTTGGGCCCATGTTTGATCTTCTTGTGTGCTTGAAACCAAACATCTCCGCCTAGGACTTTTGCTTCCCGGCCCGACATAACCAATCCACCACAACCTATTGTTACTATGCCACACTCTTCCACCTGGACACTGTGAAGTTGGGTGCGCATTTTGTTGCGTCAAGTCTGTGTGAGTTATGCTCTTTATAAAGCAAATATGTGAGCGATTCGTGCAATGGTATTGTCGCTCACACGTACGTGTGGGTGGAATGGCTTGAAGCAGTATGTTTTGCCATAATACTGCAGAAGTTTAAGTGCTTCGGTCCATACCACACAAACGGTTATGGTGACCCCTCCTATGCCCATTTTATTCTACAGAAAGGAAGAGGGGCATATATGATACGGACCCACTCAGGTAACTGGAGAGATTAGCCAGCCTGAACAAAATCTTGCCCCATGCATCCTTTATCACCTTGACGGGCAAAGTTGCACATTTAGTGCTCTAGAAGCACCTCAATGTAAAGTTGAAGTGGAACCCAATGGATTTTTTCTAAGTCATTATCTTCTCCACATTTCTGTGAGCAATGCCATAACAAGGTCTTGCAGTCTTCAACAGTGTTCTACTATTTCACCTTTTAGGAGCACGCCTTTACGACTTGTTTAGCCCCTATTGCAGGCTTTTTAGCTTTCTTAGCAGAACACCATCACATATCCCAACACAGTTTTGTCAAATTATCGCAAAAATTTTTAATAATTTAGCTTCATAGAGTGTTCCTTGATAATAAAACGCAAATGTTTGTTAAGCCAATGCAGTGTACAAAATGAGTTTAGATTAAATGCAGGGAACCAAATGAGATTCCCCGTGAGGATTACCAAATTTCGTTCGCCTAGTAACTCGTTTTGTCGTAATGATCCTCTTCACCCCTCCTTCCATTTCGTGGGATCAAAATGAAGCGACTAGGTCGAGCCTTCATATAGATTCTTCTCTTTTCTCGTAAAGCTGGCGATGAGATGACGAAAGCAGGTCCAGTGTTTGCCTTCCGCAACCTAGCCAGAATGGTGAGAGAGGCAAGGAAAGTATAATGGAGGAGGCTGCAGACAACATATAGGTGTATGTATGTGTTAATGTTCTTTCAGTGCGATCCAATTGGTCCCGGTAAGGCACACACACCGGATTTTTATGTCCATCTTCAACCTTGCAAAGATTGCCCGAGTAAACTTGTTGGTTCAAGGTTGCTTGTGTAATTTGTGCATTGTATGATGTGCTGTCAGTTTGGTGCGCGTAATCATGAGCCAAAATGATTACGAGGGCTTGCTTTCGGTGTGTGTGCGGGATGTATCAAATGCAAGATCAAACCCTAACAGAGCGCTTTTATACGTTACTTCAAGATGAAATCGGCCTGCGATTGCTCACGTTATTGCACCGCCTGCACAAATTTATAGAAGACTTGGGGGTGTAAAGTGTTGGCAAAATCCAAGCGGCACTGGCTTTTGCATTAAATGAATAAAAGGTGTTACTTTCTCATGCATTTCAGATTCATATTGTTCGCATCCCTCTCACTCACTGACATGAATTGTACGATTTGCAACCTCATTTCACAGCATTAGGTTAAGTGAAAGGGCATCGTAGACTTGTATGGACCAACTATTTAGCCCTTTCTCCGCCTGTGAATTTGCGACTTTGGTAACACGGTTCAAATCGCCTTTTTTAAAAGTAATTCACTGCTCATAAGTTTCGCTGGACACGTGAATTTATCTTGTGCTGCATCCAGCATCAATATCTATGTGCTTATAATTTATGCGCACGTGGATTAACAGGTCGTAAAAACAACATCAGGAAGTTTCAGAACGGCCCTTCAGCATTGCATCCCCCATCATAAGATCAGCATGATGAAGTAATGCATGCTCTGGTTAACACAGCTTCTTTAACGTCACCAGCGCTGCAAGCAGCCTTCTGTCACTGGATCATCAACTTTAATACGCATACGACTCCAGGTGTTTGATATAATCGTGGTGAAGCACCACCGATTTCTCATCTACCTCTAACTTAGATTGGGTGTGACAGGACAAAGTCGCTTGATTTTGGGGGATGATGGATGGCCGAGGTCCAAGATTGTCTTGACGATAGGTGGCTTTGCAATGCTGGCTTGATCTGCTTTTTGTGTAGCCAAACCGTGCCATTACGTTTAATGCATAACGCTGATGTCCAACGTGCGATTCGTAATAATATATATTACTAGGTCGACCATTTACACACACCTACTCAGGTTCGAATTCCGCTGTGGATATCCTGGGGATTGGAATCCACTCCACTGCTGTCCAGTGGGACATACAGGAGGACCATACTGCCTAACTCGGTGCCATGTAGTGGCATTGGTCATTTTCCGTGGGATGATATGAGGACATGAGAAAAGATGGTGGTCTCAAGACCACCAGCTTATTAGGCGCTAGCAACGTGATTTCTTTAGCTAGCACAACATGGAAAATATTCCGACCTTAAGAATCCCATTCATTTCGGTCATCTCTACACCAGAATACAGGATGATTTACTCAATATAACTAAAAGGTGAACAGGGTGCATGAAATCAACAGATAAGAAGTGCGACTGCTATTTTTGTGACAGCATCCAAATTGTTTTCCTCTGGTTTGGTTCGTTGATTACATGGGACCTTAAGGAAGGTGTCGGTGTCTTACTCGGTACTCTGTCGGTCCTATTAGATAGACTTGCTACGTCTACGCACACAAGCAGACGAGCATTGGCGAGAAAATTGGTGGGTCTGGATGGCAATAACTAAGAAAATACTTCAAAAATAGTTACTGGTCAGCGTTGGTTCTAGTGACACCGAGTCTTAACAGCATGATAATGCGGCACTTTTTACAACCTGCTTTGTGGTGACGTTGACCTTCGGCAACACAGCCGCGAGAATAGGATCAGTCGTTCCTGCGTCTGTCCCATCCTAATAGCGACATTGTTAAACTGGCAGCCAATTTCGTTTTATGCTGATTTGCTCATTTCCAGCTGCATTTTCTCCTCCAGATCACAGGTAATGCTTTTGCTCCAACCTATCTCTTGCTCATGCAGCAACCACCTACTCAGCGACACTGGCTTCCTCTGTGAGCGATTCTGGCTTCAAATGCTCGACTGCGAGTACGCTCTCCTTTCCTCCCCGTTTCAAGTTGCTTCAACTTATGCCACATTGTAGCAACATACTTTTCGACTTACATTTAACCTGTCTTGCCATATCTTTACCCACCGAAGATTGGTCAATATCTATTTTTCATTTCTTCCTCCGTGTTCCTGCACTACTTTTTAGCTTTTGGCAGCGCAAAATTATTAATGCTTTTACTGCCTAGAACGTGATTTCCTGGTCTGTTGGTAGTGGGGAGTGGGACGCATCACAGAATGAAGACAGATCGGACGAGTGATCGTTGAATGTTAATAGTGAGTGGGGGACAAATGGAAAGTGCCATCGATATTGTCTATGCGCACTGTAATGCAGCTTTTGTGTGGTTGTAAACGATTTTCTTTCCTGTTAGCAACACCAGTATGCTTCCGCTTGCCTTATACCCGTCGGGCCAACCACTTGTGGGTAAACATACGGAACTAATAACACCTTGAGTTTTTTGCCCAATGAAACTTACCGAAGAGTGAAATATTTTCGGCACTGTGGACGGTGGCATTCTACATAGGAAACTATATCGTTTACTGTCTCTCCATGCCCACTACAAATTAGGCTTGCGAAGCACCGTCCAGTCAGAAGCTAGTGAAACGACCAAAGTACTGGATATTGGCGAATTACACTCAACATTTCAGTTAATGACTTCAGTGCAACGCTCCATGTTTGTGCACACGATGGAGTTACATACAAGTAAGATACAACGAGGAAGACCTCTCAAGTTCCAGCGGAAGTCTACACAGGGAGGCTAAATGTTACGAGGTGGTGAAGACACACCTTCTTCACACCACAAAGCAAATGCCTTTAAGCAGAGGAGGGTTAGAAATGATGGAGTGGAGTAGGGCCTACTTGGCAGAACTGGAGACGGTCAGTTAAAGTAAGATCAAACTCATCGCGACTCCGACGTCGCTAACACGCTGACGCTGAGGGAAGGCAAAACGATCTGAGTAATATGACGTTGATTATCACAGAAGCACACAGATATGGCAGTGCTCAGTTGGTGATCCACTTCAAGAGTGGAGGGATAAAACCCAAAGTAATGGCGCAATCACCCACGAGCTAGGCGCTTATATTTGTGGTGGAAATGCTTATGCTTATTCGGAACAAATGCTAATGAATGTGAAACGCAGGATAATTGACTTTCACTGAACTTGCATCAGTAGCCTTCGGGTGTGGACCAGTACTCGAAGCCACTCACACATTCAAAGAGAAGGATTTGTAAATATCTTTGGAAGCAAATTGGATGTTGCAGCGTGCAAAGTTATTGAAAGGCTGACTGTCAAATAAATAGGACTATTAACGTAGAGATTTAAGGGGTGGATGAGAAGTTAAAGTTAAACCAATTGCTGATCCTCAACCTCTGTTAATCCAAGTTAGAACGCTTTCAAGTCATTGAGAATGCACATTGGTAGGTCCGGTGGACCAATTCACCGACTGCAGCACCCATATGATGTGCACAGCCTGTAATCATGAGTTTGAATGATGCGACATGGAGCTCCCTCTGATTTTACAGCGAACAAGCTTACCCACTCTTTCGAGGATGTCAGATGAAGCATTTGTGCCAAATGAGGGAAAATGGCAACAGAGCACCCACGAGTATATTTACCGCATTCAACGCCCCAAGACACTGCTAGACAAATGTGCAGTTGGGCCATAGTCAAGTCGGATCGAAGGAGAAAAGCAAACCAATATTTTGTGCCAATTTTTCGTTGTAGGCGGAAACTACTGATAGAGTTTCACTAGTCTCTTGATTTAACGGTTGATCCAGTGCACTGCCAAGCAGGTCACGCAAGAGCAGGTGGGATAAACTGATTGCATACATGTATCGGAGAAAATTTGATAACTAAAACTGCACCACACCGGCTGTTTTAGAGCTGTTTTGTAATGAATTGCAAAATCTCTGCCTGAAGTAGATGACTTGCCATGATCATTGACATAAAGTCGGCAATAACTGGGCTCAAGAAGACTTGGCAAGAAATTAACAGACCACAAAATGGTAAAAGAATGTCTCTTGATGCTTCCACGGAAGTGCCAGAGGACCTGCCATGTGGAGTAGACGTAAAATTATTAACAATTTCTATGTATTCGCTATTTCCTTTGTTATACTACTCTATGCTCTTCACCGGGTGGACTGACGGGATTGGTGTCGAGCGCAGAAGAATTAACTTACAGATTCTTCAGAGAGTAGCCTACAACAAAGGGACTGGACCTATCTGACTTTCCACGTTACCAGGTAACTTCCAGCTGCTGCACTGACTTTTGGCATTTAAATTCGCTTTCCGGCTTCCTTCAGATGCCACGTCACCTTTACAGAACATTGAAACTTCACGTCCATTTTCATTCTGTCGGTAGGTAAATAGTGTGCAGACCCAGTGATTTGACCATCACGGCAGAAGCATTTATGCGCATTAGAGGGCTCCTTTCCAATGCTCATTCACTAAAACGTATAAGTTTGCATGTGTCCACCTAAGTTTCTACGGACCTGTACAACTCAACACTGTAAGCAGCACATGAGTTTGTAGGCAACTGTTCAGAGGCCAGGGAGAAATGAGCCAGGACTATTATTGTGCGTTAAAGCTTAGTGCTCCCGAAAATAAAATGCATTTTACGGCATTGGCACCGCTACGAATACGTTGGTTTCGTCACTTTACACCTGTTACACTATTTCGACTGGTTAGAAATCATGCTCAAATAGGCTAGTAGTTCCTTCAACTTACTCCGCTTGTATTTCCTTTCCGCTTTCCGGACGGTCCTACATCCAGTCCTACAATGCGTGCAACGCTTTTCAATTTCTGGTATGACCATTCGTGACAAATATTCCAAGGACTCAGTGCGCTAGGGTGCTACATATTAAGTAATATCAATGGGCCTAATGTCAGTGGGGAAGGTGAATCGGTAAAACTGCTTGGTATTGGGCTGAATTTCAATGTAGAACTTGCAGCAACTCAAGTCATTGAGGAGGATGTCGTGAGTCTTGTTATCAAGAACGGAGAATGATAACTGTAGGAGTGAAGATCAAAGAGGCCGCAAATGCTGCCAGAACGTTCTGCAGTCGAAAAGGGGATCGTAAGCGTGGTGCTCACCCTCATGCTTTTTGCATCGACCATCACAATGCACGAGGTGGATGTTATGAAGAGCAAACTAAACAGAATTGGTGGTTAGAAAACTCTCATGCAGACGAATAAAGGCTTGATAGCAACGGATCATCCCCTTTCCACGCAATACCTATCATAACATGCATTAACCGGGTTTACTGGTTTAGTTGCGGTTTCATACGAGGTCAATCGCCGTTTGCCTGACCCCCCATTAACATTAATGTTTAGATGGAGTGCGTCATGCAAAGGTAATCACATGCCTGATCACAAGCTCGTGGTCAAGTCCCATCACGGGGCTGTTGGTGGCGGGCATGAAGCACGAACGTGAAATGAGGAGTGCAAAGAGCGAGGGCATCACTTGGAGTAATTAGAGACAATGAGAAGAGTGTGCAAGCAGGCGAGCCTCAGCACTGAAGTCAGCTGGCTAGTCCAAGATGACAGGCGTAGAAATAAAGCTCTGTCATACAGTAAACGACTTAGCTTTTACACTGCCGTGGAAGTTGTGTTTCGCCGTTGGGACTAAGAAAAAAATGATAAGCAGACACTTGCATGCACTAGGTTATAATGTGTAAATTTGAAAGTTTATCATGATTTTAACTGATTGTCGTTCTCTAAGAGAACAAACAACTAGGTGTTTCTGTTGCACAGTTCTGACACTTTGCAAAGAAATGCATTGGCTTAGTTCGCAGCATGTAGGATGGCTACTGACCACGTCTTGATATGTGGTGTTTTCGTAACACTGGCAGTATGAATGGCCATATGCTGGGCTGTCATTCGCCTTGGTTTCAGTGACGCGCATATCTATATAAACAACTCCCCTGTCACCTAAGTCCGCACATAAGCGTGACAGCAAGACTTGGTCCGTCGTGTAATGCCGTGGCAACCACGATGGTTCGAGTGTTGCCGTTTGCTTTCCGTGGGCTGATTTAAAGGAAGTCTCTACGTAATTTGGTTATTTGCAATGGTGATTGGGAGCGTTTGCTGCGTAGGCACAAGTATGTTTTAAATATACTAAGGCTTGCAACAGAGCTTGTAAAAGGGTTTTGGTCGCTCACCTGTGCTAACCAGCCAAAGGCTTGCCTGGAGTCAATGTCATGGTCAGTTGGTCGTTAATTATGAAATGTGATCAAAACTCTGAAGACAAAACGATTTTATGAGCATTGCTTCAGCTATTCCTCTTCCGATTTCCACAGATTACTGAGTGCAAAATTGACGTAAGTTGAAGTTGGGCGTACCTCAGTCGCATGCAAGAAATCTTGGCAAAAGTTGCTGCCAAGGTACAAGGACATTTCTAACGTGAGCACTTATTTTGCTATCGCGTTTGTGGTAGAATTGATTTGGACACATTGGACCATATCCTTCATGATTTTGCGTCTTCTCTGGCAAGTAGCGAGCAAAGAAGGACAAGTAGTATTCAAAGGACTTAATGATAAACATCAAAAAAAATTTCTAAAAAAGCGCTGACAGCTTTTTAGATTTCCAGCGTTCTTCAACGAGTAAAGCCCCGAAATTCTTCACTAACAAAGCTAGCCAACCATTTGAATGTTCGCTCGATAAAGCAAATAACTCTTCAACGTTTTACAAAGTTTCGGCAAATTGAAAAGCTTTTACCGATGCTAAACATTTTGCGTCAGATTTAGGGATTCAATGTAAAAACAACATAAATTGCCACTACCGGATGAATGGGTGGTTCGACACTTCTCAGCAGACGCCTCATCGCTGACTCATCCACTTTGGATGACTGGCCGATCAATGGGTCAATAAAATCGATAAGTCCGCCTAGTGTATATCCATTGCGTGCTAGTTATCTGCCTAGTCGACAGGTTCATTCACTGATCAATTTGATCCACAAATGGGTGAGTGCAAAATGATTCCAGCATTTACTCAAGTTTATGCCATGTAGGGCTCTCAAGTGTTGTAAAAATGGACCAATTTTTATACTGCATCGTAGAATTCGTATTATTACGGCTCCGTATTCGAGTGTTTAAACCCATCTACAATCTTTTGATGAGAAGCAAATTTTATCTATTTAGCTTATTGTGCATAGGAACCAAGCCATTTTTAAAACCAACGTTATTATTTATAGGTTCGCCTCTCAAACGAACCGTTTCATGTGCACCGAGTAAGTAATTATTAAGGCCTAGGGTAATCAGCTGATACTGCAAATAAAGATGAGCTGCAAGGGACATCGTCAAACCTTATGATAGATTTGTGCACGAGATAAAGTTAGCATTCGTCTGGCAATAGTTGCCGAAGATATCGATTCGTAAGGCATAGCATTGACAGTTCGAGTCAGAGCATGTCGAGGAGCGTTAAATTATAAGGGCATAGCGTGACAATGGTTACCGGATTAAAATGTAGCAGCCCACTTACAACACTTCTGAAGTGTGTTTCAAAAGTGCCAAGATAGTAAAGTCCTCTGTTTAACGCAAACAAGCGTTAGTCAAGGAAGCGTTGTCAATGCTATCACTGTGGAAGTCTCTTTAAATGGCCTTAACGCACTTTGCCATGACGTTCCTGCAAATTTGGCAGAGTACATCGGCGAAAGGGTTGTATGAAAAGTGAGTTGGTTTATTGATATTATCTCTCCAACTAGTCATTATTTAAACATCAACCGACCCCCATGCACTTACAATGGCCTAGTTTTTACCCATGCTGCACTCTTCTTTTATTTAGATAGAGGCAGGCAACTCGTAGTGGAGAGAGAGGTGTCACAAGGTTCAAAAGTTGATAAGCTCAAAAACAGCTTTACGGCACAGTTCCCACCATTCATTTCTTCGTCACTGCCTCAGTCCCACTTCGATTCATCCTTGCCTCGGGTCTTCAAATAGTACTCGACTTCCGCCGCTTTCATCCCAACTGCTCGTCGGTTCCAACCTCTCATTACGCCGTTCTCTAGACGTCAAAGGACCACAGCAGACATATTTCATAGAAGTTAGATGTGATTGGTAATATCAACCCTTCCTCCCCCCATTGTGCCTTCTTCTTTTGCTTTCTCTTGCTTAATTTGCGCACGCTATTTCGATACCTTCACATCTGGTGACTGGTGTAAACCACATATTAAGGGAAGGCTATGCTTGGCTTCTTTATGTGTACCGTTAAAAAAAAGTAATGGTGCACCCTCCAAATCGATTTCTTTGGATTAAGCTTAGTTAAATGGCTGGATTAAAGGTGAATGTTTCAACTTGTGCAAAGATGGTAGAAAGGAGGGCGATAAAAAGGCTGCACCAAAGCACTGTGCAGAGTGATTCTATGGTGCTCCACTTCCACTCATCTGGCTCCACCTCAGCCTCCAATTCCAAACAACCTCCCTTGTCTTCCTCCGCATGCTCGACGGCTGGCACGTCGGCAACGGTGTCATCACGGTGTGCGATGGCGGTGTAGTAGGTTGGCAAGCGTCACCACCCCACCTGTTCATTCATATTCCACCACCGTCTAGTCGTAACCAAACAGTCGGGTAGACCACATTCTAATTTTATCATTCTGTACCAAATCAATCTTGTCTTCATCTCCCTGCGCTCGTCCCTGTTGCTCCCTTTGTGGTTGTCCTTTGTCCCATTGTCGCGAATGAGGCTTGAATAAGGGCAATAATACGAATAACTGAAAGTGGGTAGAGAAAGCTGAATAAAGGCTAAAGACTGCTATTGCTGCAAGTAAGGAGGCAGGAGAGTCGGTGTGAAATCCACTTGCACATGAACGTGCCGCCTTTTAGAAAATAGTCTTGTCGAAGTCAGTGCTATCGACTTGAGGGGCAGGAAGGAGCTAAGAATCTTCGACCAACTCCACAGCAGCTCGACGTCTCTAAAAGTAGGAATAAATTACAACGTGCGACGTATTGGGTGCGCTACTGATGAAGCATGTTGAATTATTGACCGGTCGATCAATAAGGGAGGATGACAAGGAAGAGGGATGGATGGTGTCGATTACACAGTTGTGTGTAGTTGCACTTGTGTGCGCAAAGTGAAAACAACTTCAGGTGCCGTTTAGCCTGCATGGAAGGAGAGAGAGTGGAAGGAGGTGAGTGAAAAATGTGCTACAACTGTATCAAGCACAGTGTTGTTCATCCATACTTCTTGTCGCATCATTCGAGGGTTATTTTGGTGACAATGAAGCAAATTATGGATTTGAAGAGAAGAGAAGGAGGAGAGAAAAAGGCGGTGGATAGAGTATTGTGCAGCCCAGGTGGTAAGTAACTAAGCGAGAAGGAAATAATTTGCCGTCCTGTTGAGTTAGTGCTCGATGAACTGGACCGTTATTTGAATGCCGCACTAATCATACAAAAAACAAAGTTGGTGTGGGGTAATTGTAGAGTGACTGCATTTTCTAATTTTCGGAAATTGGTTGTCTCGTTTTAAAATTTAGTCGCAATTAGAGTAACTGGTTATCCTATGCAATCGCTGAGGCGCCTCGATGTAATTTCCTGTCATTCAGGTTGACCATAGTTTTGTCTTTGGCTTCCTTTGGTAGGGATTTACAGTAACTCCAATACTGCTTGTCAAGTGGCTCCTCAATGCAGTCGCTTCGCCACGAGGATTTAAGTGATAGCGCTAAAAAATAGTAGAGAGCTTTAGTTTAGGCTGCAACGTTAAATGGTAGTGGTGGATGAGGAGGAGGCTGAGGCATCTGCTTGAAACTGGTGGCGCACCAGTAATCAATAAAGGGCTGTTTTTCGGTTCACAGCATGATAACCGTGCTTAAAGATGGTGAGGTTGAGAAATGAATTGCCGTCTTGCGTAATCTTGCCGCAAAATTGCACCGTGTTTACATTCTGCCTAACTGCGACGTCGTAGGCCTTGGTAACTGCGATTCGGGATCCTGACTGCAACTTTAGCACTCATTCTATTTAAACCTGATCAATCACGCAACATGTTTCAAATGTTTTGGTGCTTTTCTTTATGCCTGTGACGTGTAGCCTGCTGTTGAGTGCGTGCCGGTAGCTGGCAATGTCGAGGAAACCCAATTCGTGCTTTTCCATGAGTACCTCAAACTTCGCATTTGTATTCGGCATTCGACATTTTTACAATGCTATTCTGTTTTGACTCCATCCATTCACTATGTCTAATTATTTGCATTGCTGCTCCACGCTCTACGACCCGGGTTCTGTAGCAGGCTGCGTTCCACCTCAGCGCACTTTTGTTTGATGGATTTAAAAGAGTATTAAGCCCAGCAAGTAAGCAGAGTTAGAAGAGCCAAGCATTCAACGTGAATTGTTCCTTTTTTGCAATATTCAGGAATTTCGGGATTTGTCTGCCAGCGAAGAAGGCCATGCTGACAATGATTGATCAGGTACTAACTCGGCTGAAGGCATAGAAGGATAGAAATTGCTCGGTGACACGGTGGCCATAGGAACTGCAGCAGTGCAGTTTCATAGTGTGGTACAGAAAATGGTATGCATATTAGTAATGCAGATGTTCCACTTCGAACACAGAACCCGACAAAGACCAGTGATGTCGTAGTGCTTACCTTATTTTGAGCAAGCTCTATACATATCATTAGAAACATACACATAGTAGTTAACCCGAAGAACTGTGGCGCAATAGAGGTTCCTTGCACTCTCTTACAAATTAACTGTAAGAAAATAACCTCTTTTGGCATGGAAAGCGAAAGGGGTGTGTCTGAGTTGATCTGGTGCATCTCCAAAAGGGCTGAGACCCTATTGTACCAAGATGGTGTTAAATAACTTGAGCACTATCTAGGGGTATAAAATGCTATGTATCTCAAAAAGAGGTGACAACGATCTTCTCTGGAACCAGATGTGAGTGAATTGTGCCCAACCTACGTTGCGTGGATCACTGCGGATACCACTTCAATGGTATGCCAGACTGGTTGCGAAGCGCAACCGAGACGAATACCAAGAAGGCACGATAGGCTAAAATGGTTGTTTCACCCTTTTAAATTAACTTGACACACGCGCCCAAAATTGTGCAAGTCGAAAGGCTTTCTTTGGAGTTATGTTACATGAGAAATTCCCTGTATTTAAATCCTCATCGGATGTTTTTCGAGTGACTTAAAAAAGATGGAAGCTAAAGATTAAACTGAGGTAAGAGGCCTTCGAAGACTGAGACGCGCAGGCAGACAGTAGAGTTAGGAACAGGAGAGTGTGAAGCGAGGTTTGCCAAGACCGCGGGTCGCAGAGACCAAGGTATCGCATATTCAGCCTACGCAAACCAACAACCGCGGCCTTCGTTTCCCGAATGAACAACTAGTTCCAATTGCTACCATGACTTTCGTCTTTCTCGCCATGGTTTTGATCAAGGTGTGAGTTTTCCCTGCCCAGAAACTACTCTCGTCTGTCTATGTCTAGTTTTGTTGGTGGTGGTAGCAATGTCTAATGATGTCATATTCATGAGAGACCCCCCCACCTGTCGTCACCTAGAATAACGTCCGCGGTTTCCTGCGGAACAACATCGGACTTCTTTGCCACTAAGTGCATCAGTGGATGTTCAATCCAGCGATTCCTATTCAATCCCCAAATCTTATGCCTCCTTTGAAGGGCAGACTTCGTTGGCGCAGCCACCAGTGTACGGGTTTCTCCAATATCCATTTTTTTCTACCACCACTGATGAAATGCGGTTTGATGTCTATTGGCATCTTTACCAATTGTGTAGCTGATAAGTGGTAGCGAAGCAGTGAATGCATAAAGCACCTGAGTAGTCAGTCAGTCAGTCAATCAAGGGCATGTTAAGTCAAGTAGTCGAATCAGTGGTTGGTGGGTCATTTAATGAGTTAGGAGGTCGCTCAGTGAGGTGTGTTGAGGTCAGCGACCGTAGCGACGGCGGAAGGAGAGTAGTTAGCGAAGACGACTAATCAGTCGTTCAAAGACTGGAATGGGAGAAGGGGTAGAGGAGGAAGTGCAGGAGGTTGAGGCATGTCCCCATGAGTGAGAAAGGCGTTAACAAAGTGAACGAGGGAAGGAATAAGGGAAGGAGTGGAAGACTGCACATGCACTGAAGGAGCAGAGACAGTCGGAGGGAGCGGATGATAGGCTAAGTAGGGAGAAGCGCAGTAAATTAGCTTTTAACTAAAGCATTAAGACAACCACTCACCTACCTCTATCTATCCATATATCTATCGATTGTCCAGCCATGTATCTGTTTGCCAACCCAAACCTATGTGCATATCATTCGGATCGTCCGTTCCCTTACACGCCTCTGTATCTATCTCAAGCATCAGCTAGGCGCTGCATATGGTGGTGCCAGTGTGCACAACATCATCTTCTTCTCATTCACCACTTCATTTAGTTAATCTGTTTGACTTAATTATTGCTTCATCTTTCCTTCTTCCCTTAAACTCAGTCCCTATCCTACAACTACCATGAATAGACACACTTGGCGTGTGAGCACCTATGACAAAATGGGGAGCGGATGTGTAGAAAACGTTTAATTTTAGGAGCAAAAGATAATCGCAATTCACAAGGATTAACAGGGTTATAGCAATAAACGTGTTCAATCAGCAGTGTTCATTCTTTGAATAAGAGGAGAATCCTAAGTGGGATTATTTGCGGACTATGGACTTTTGCCAAGTTCCATCAAATTAGATACTGAAGAGTGATGCTTATGCGCTAAGTAATGTTCCTCCCCTTTTGCGTCTGTCTGCGTGTAACTACTCGAAGACTTAAGTGCCAAAGCAATTTTGCAGTGATAGAAATCCTTGCAGTTTGTGGCTGCACTCTACCACAACCTTAGAAACCCGGCTGCTGCTGTTGTCGCTTGTCCTTTTCTTGCCTTCTTATTTCCACCATGCACCTCCGATAATAACCTCTACGCGAAGGCGTGTTTAAGCCACCACAAGATTGATGAGTGGCTAGTGCTCTTCTTAGCAGGCGCCCCATCGCTGACTCACTTGCTTTGGGCGGCTAGTCGATAGACGGGTCAATAAAATCGATAAGACCACCTGGTGTGTATTCGTTGCGCACGGATTCTCTGCATAATCATTTGGTCCATTTACCGATCCACTCAACCAACTGTGAGTTGGGTTCTGAGCAATGGCACTGATGAGTGTGAGTAAAATGGTGTCAGCATTTACTTAAGATCATGTTGCGTAGGCCTGTTAGTTGTTAAACTATGCCAGTTTTATAACGTATCGTCAAATTCGATATTATTACAGCTCGATATGCGAATGTTTTATCACACCTACGATCCTTTGATGCAAAACGAATTTGCACTTATTTGATTTATCGTGAATGAGAGTCGGGGCATTTTTAAGCCTAATGTCATTAACTATGTCTCCACCTCATGCGTGACCTATTTAATGTGCGCTGGGTAAATAACTATGAGTTTCAGGGCAATCGGCTGATATCGCAAATGTATGGTTAAAAACATCGTCGAATTTTTTGATAGATTTTCGCGCAAAGCAAATCTAGCATCCATCTGGCTAAGTTTGTCAGAAACATCGAATTCGTAAGGCATAGCACTGATATTTCCCAGTCACAGTATGCTGAGGAGCATTTCACCAGAAGGGCAGAGCGGCTCCCAAAGAGCAAGATAGCGGATTCGTCAGTCCATCGCACACCAACGTTAGTCAAGATGGCCAATTTTGTAACAATACCACCGAGAGCTTCGTCAACGCTATTACTGGAAACGGCTTTTTGGATAGCAATCAGCGCACTTCCACCAGCGCACCTGCCAGGGCGTTTCTGCGGACCTAGTGGAGCAAGCTGACGAAGGAGCTGCGGGAAAGGTGAGTAAATCTGCAGATTCGGCCTCCTCGATTTGTCATCATTAAACATCAGCCCGCCCGTCTATGCGCTTCCTTTGGCCTAATTTTTTCGCCTTGTGGTGAGGAAGGAAAGTGTCTCAGTGTTCAAAAGGCCACCAGCTCAAAGGACGGTAGCATAAAAAGGAGTCGCGAATTGATAATCTTAATAGGGCGCCACATTGCAATCAAACCCATTAGCATCATACCTTTGCATGCGCGATGATGCGAGAAATCCGCCTAATGTGGAAAATAAAATCAAGTAATGCCTGCTCTTCCAAAACCACCAACAAGAAGTGGTGTACAAAGCCACTACGTGGCACGCGCAACTAGTCTGTTTACACGTGTTGGATCGGAAAACGTCAATCACTTAGACACCCACGACTCATGTTGTTCTTCGTGTCGTGACGTCTGCTTCCGTTCGTCTTGCTTTACGTTATCGTTCCCAGCATTCAGTTCTTCGTCACCTCCTCTTCGTCTTTTCCGTGCTTCGGGTCCTCATTTTATCCTCCTTTTCCGCCGACTCCATCCCATTTGCCACACAGTTCCAGCCTCCTACTCCGCCGCTCTCGAGACCTCGAATGACCAAAACAGATGGGTTACTTGGAAATTAGGGGTGAGTTGTACTACCAACTCCTCCTGCTCCGGTTGCGCCGTCTACCCTTCCTTCTCTCTTGCCTCATTTATGTGCACCATTTCGACGGTATCACATCTAGTAAACAGTGTAACTCACGAAGAATGGGAAAACTGCACCTTGCCGCTTGGAGTGTTGCGTTGGAAGAAAGTTCATATTGCCTCCGCCGAGTTGATTCTATCATATTTAGCTAAGTTAAATAGTTATATGATGGGGTGAATGTGTCACTTGATGAAGAGATGAAGAGGAAAGGGATGAAGAACGCTGCACTGCATTACTTTGCAGGGTCATCCTACAATGTCCACTTGTAATCCTCTTTTCACCTCCTCACTCTCCTTTTTTCCGTTCCCAAGTTTTCTCATCTCTTCGTCCATAACTCAATCGTTCACTTGTGTCTTGCAACTGAAGGGGCATGTTTCTTCACTTTCACGGTAGCAATGCATACACCACTGGTGTCATTCCTAATGAGAGGCAAGGATTTGTCCAAGCGTAGCATTGCGAAATCGCACCAAAAGCGCCCATTCATTAATTGCATAAAAATCTATAGAGGCATAGCGCTGATCTCCTTGATTAAATTTATGCTTTGCACTGCATTCGCCTCGTTGCACTTGATTTTAGTGGATCTAACAAACGCTGAAAATCACTAAGTAAACAGCAGCAGAGGCAGCACACCTACTGAAGTGCAACAACTTACCTCAAATCCATGTCTCAATGTGGAAGCACTGTAGCACGAAACTCGAGACTGTGCCCAATTAGCTCAGGCCGGAGTGCACCGGAATATCAAAGGCTAGGTTTGCCACCATAGGCTGGATTATGACAGGCTTGGATAAATTATGAAAATGCAGCTGATCAGGACCTTATCTTTAGAGGTGCCTCCATACATTACCATCCAAGTCAATCCCTCTACATATTCGGCCCGCCTAATCGACCCAACACAACTCCATGCCATATGAAATGAGGCCTTCTTTCTCTTCCTCTCTGACGTTAGGCATCAAAATGCATGTGTAAGAACTAGGTCTGATAACATCCTCAAAATGGAGAGATGGGAGCTTACCTGCTCACTTCTCTTTTATACGTTTTCCTTCTACTTGCCCTTGTTAAGTGCCTCCTTCGTCTCCCACTACGCTCGATATGTTCTTAAAAATTGCAGCCAGCATTATCTCATACCATGCGTGTTCCATGCATTCAATCCACCCGAAGAAGAGGAGAGGGCAGTCACCTACAAGTCATTCCCTTACCTTTGTTTTTCCCCCTTCAGCGCCACGAGAGTCTCTTGCTTCTATGATTACCTCATATTCTTTTGACTTTACCTCCTTCAAACTTAACATCGAATTGTCACTGTCTCTTCTTCCTCCCCTTCCGTCCCCTCCTACATCATTCTCTGCCAGCGCTCTCTTGGCAAGTCTTCTCTATCCTTCCACAAGTCGTCTCTTAGCACAGACTAGCCTAAACTTTACCAAGTCACTTTACCAGGGACCAACACTTGTTTTAGCACAGCTTAGCTTGAATCACCAAGTACTTTTCACTTCCATCACTTTATTGTCGCTTTATTTTCTTCTATTCCGTCTCACCATTTGTCCTATCTCCTACTCCCACACTTACTCGCTGAAGAGCGAAGGTGAGTGCGTTGCTTCTACTTCCTACTTCGTAAATTTCAGGCTGATCAAAATACCACCTGCTTATCTCACTGTCCACTCAATTCATTTTCTCCTTGTGGATATTGCCTCAGCCTGGCGCGTCAAATAAGCTCTCGACTGAAGCATTAAGACAAACTCTAGGTGGCAGGCTAAGTGGCTTGTTTTTACGTGCAATAGCACAAATAGTAGAGTTACTCACCAGAGCAGTTTAAGTTACAGGATGCCTTGTGCATTCCCTTCCGCAATCTCCTCATCACACCTTCATTCTCTACTCCTTCTCCCTCCCTCTCTACATCTGGCTCGACCCCTATCGTCTTCCGCGTGCTCGACAGTTGGCTTGCCGGCCACGGATTCACTGTGGTAAGCGACGACGACGCGGAAGAGTTGGATACCATCTGGAAGGGTGGCAAGTGACACCACTTCGCCTGCTCAGACATATCCGACCACTGGCACGTCGTGGTCAAATAGTCGGACAAGTCTCATTTTGTTTTTACAGTTCACCACCAATCCAACCACGTCATCGTCGCCCCACGCCTGTCGCTGCTGCTTCTTGTTGTGGTTGTCCTTCGTCCTATTGTAGCGAATGAGGTCTAAGTGGGGGCAAAAATGCTAATGAAATGGATATAGCAGGTGAAGCTGAATAAGGTCTAAAACTGCTGCTGCTGTAATTTATAAGGCAGGTGAGTCTGTGTGTGATCATTTACACACGAGCGGGTTGTCTTCTGCAAAAATGCCTTGTCGAAAGCAGTTCAGTCGGTTAGAGGGGCAAGGGGAGGTAAAGAATCTGTGAACGCCTTAACAGCAGTAATGACTGCTTCATTGCTGAGTCCAATTAAACTATCTGGTTGGTCATTAGAGGATGATAACCTCAAGAAGGGGTGGTTGGCGCCAGTTACATTTTCTTTAATTCTATTTCATCTCGGCTTTAGTCCTACTCTGTGTTTAATCATTTATGTTGCTGCCCCGCGCTCATAATCCGGTTTCCGTATCATGCAACGTTCCACATCAGTGTACTTCCAAATGAGTAGATTAGAAAAGTCAAGCATTTAACGTATGCCATTTCTTATTTATACAATAATCAGGCACTATATAAGTTGCCGAATAGCGATCAAGTTTATGCTGAAAATGGCTAATTAGATACTAACTCGAACGAAGACATCAAAGTGTAGAAATTGTCCAGTGATACTGTGATTGGGGTACAAAAAAGGGAGTGCATATTAACAATGTGGACGCCCTGTCCCAAACACGGAACCCGGCGAAAACCGGTGATGTTTTAGCATACACCTTATTTTTGAGCGAGCTCTATAGATGTCATTAGAAAAATGCACATAGCAAGCAAGGTTCTTTGCGCCCGCTAACAAATTAGCGGTAAGAAAAACACCCTTTCTGGGATAGAGGCCAAAGGAGCGTCTGAGATGATCCAGTAGTGCATCCTCAATAGGGTTGAGGCCTTGATGTACCAAGATGGTGTTAACTCACTTGAGCATCCATTGCCTTGAAACTCTTTGCTACAAACGTATTTCCAAATGTTATTTTAGCGTCTACACTATCAAGGTGAAAGAAATGCTGGGAGCCTCGAACGAGAGGTGTTGGAGGTCTTCGCTGACACCTAATGTAAGTGAAATATGCCCAACCTACGTACGTGGAGCACTGTGGATATCACTTCGATGATATGGTAGCAGAGGCCATGCTCATGAAGATACAATAAGCTAAAATGGTTGGGTCACCCTATTTTGTAAATTGGCCCACCATAGGCGCCCAGTAATGACGCTGGACGAAAGGCATTCTTTGGAGTGTTGCTTGATAAATCCCTTTTCTTTTATTTTAGATGCTTTTTAAGTGGTTTTAAATATGGAATCTAAAGCTGAAACTGTGATGAGAGGCTTTCGAGGAATGAGACGCACGAGCAAGCGTTGGAACTTAACAAGTAGTATCTGAAGTAGGAGAATGCAAATTGTGTTTAGCCCAGACCACGAATCGCAGAGGCTAGGGTCTCGCAAATTCAGCCTGCACAAAAACTACTGGGCGGAAAAGTCCCCCTAAATTGCGACGCAGTTATAACAAATATTCCTTTTACCCATTCTTGACCACATCATATATGTCTTGGGAGTCAAAATTCACATATGTGGTGCCATATCCAAAAGGAAGTTTTGCCACCACGCCCTCATAGCCCACCATGATTCGGCTCCCTATTTTACCTTCCTCGTCACGTAACCCGGTGTCGATCCGAGCAACACTCGATTAAGGCTTTCTTCGGGCAGCTTGCATGGTCCTTCGTCAAGTCAACCTCCAAAGGACCTCAATGCGGAAATAAAGGATGAACGAAGTCTACTTATTTGGAGTCTTGACTACATCCTCAGCTGGCTCACCTCATACTATTTAAGCGGTAACGATTTGCAGTGCCTCTGCATCGTCTGGCTGGCCAATGCGTCAGGTCGCCGACTCTTAATCAAGTCTGGAAGGAAGAGCATGTTGATCCGCATTAAGCTGAATCAACTCGCATCTTCTCTAAGCCCTCCTTCTGCAAAGTTATTACCGGTACTCTGCCACGTTAAGCTAAATTACGGTCGATCTCGAGTACTTTGGTCATTTCCCCGGGGGAGGCGAAGCTTCAACTTTGCGTCTCCTCTGAGAAATAATTCATAACGAAGAGTCAGGAGTGATTAGCTTAGGTATTTTTATTGAGAACGTGGTCGATACTGCCGAGTGAAATTTAGAATATATTTGTCCATTTTGGCACAATGCTACCACCGGATTGTGTCCAAAGAACTTAAACAAAAATGCGATCGTCACATGGTTGTGCAAAAGTAATGGTCGTGTTAAAGGCAAAATTTGGGCACCAGGCCAAACCTTATACATTTTTGAATGATATGCATAATTTTAGGCATAATCGCGAGGAAAAGGTCTCCTTCGCTAAACGCGTGCGACTCTGCTCGTCCATTCATTCTTAAGTTGCCTTTGGGGCTACATCTCGCACACTTTGAATCAAATTAAGACATAAAGAAAGATTTCCTTCCAACTTTATGGTAATTTTCAGTCAGCGTTGCCAAATTTTAAATCACTGCCTTAAAATTGCTATCTACTCACCGTCCGACTTGTCTTTTATGATCACTATATGAGCGTAACGACGTCGTGGCGGCCAAAGTTGCAGTCAGGTCTTCGTGGTCTCTTGATCCAAGCTCTAGCGCGGTTACCGACTCAGCTGCCTTCAACTCTCCGGAGAGTTATTTTGCTACAGCGGGACCAAAGACTCACTACATTCTGAAGTGACATGCCATATGTCATGTTACAGGCAAAACTGTCACTCAATAGTTGGTCCCACACTTCATGCTGCCAATTAATGGTTCCTCCCAGCGCTGGAGTAATTCTCGTTTCATGACCATCCTTTCAAACAGCCAGTTGTGCAAGGGCAATGTTTTGCTAGGTCTCTACAATCTCTAAGACGACGGTACAAAAACAGCGTTTAGGTGATCAGACACTGCCGTTGGCATTGACAAGGGAAAAGTGGAAGCCGAAGAGCATAGGCGCTGACCCCAACGTGACTTAAACACGCAACCTTCTGATCTGGAGTCAGACGCGCCACCATTGCTATGGCACTGCAATACCTATAGTCGGTTACCTCAGCATCATCACATTGCATATTGTGTTTACCGTAATTCTTCCAGCAGCAGTCACGTAGACACACACATTGGCCGAGTGAAGGCACTGCTACAACTGTCGATGGGATGCATAGGTGTTATACGCATGCGACATTATAGCAAATGCTGTGGTTTGGAACCTGATTTCTACCACGCTGTGCTGGCGGTTTTTGGCTGGTGGATCCTCGCTAACCTTTCACTTTCCATCCCACCTCTATTCCTATCGAACCTTCCTCACCATAGCTCGGCTCTACGCACTTTCATGGCCTGACAACCGCCACCACCGACCTCCCACCCACGAGTTCGTATTACAGTGCTACCTGATATTTTAAGGCGCAAATCCTACTCCTTGGCCTCGAGGTGGAAGGCGATTATTTCCAACGCAAATGCTGTCAGCTATTTTGTGAAAAACTATTCATAATAATAGTAAAAGACATCTCAGTTAAGGTTTGCGTCTGGTCTTCAACGGCTGCATTTGTAATCTCTTTGATATTGGTGGTCGAATTACTCAGGTTGGAAGGTGAAATTAATTCTTTGGACAATGTACAACTGTTGCTTGAAAAGGCAAGCAGAAAGAATCCTCACGTATATCATGTAAAATGATGGCAACGAATGGTTAGACTCCTCCCTCAATTGCTCAAAAGCATTTTGCAAAAGATAGAGTAACAGTATCTCCTTAACAAGGGTGCCCTAATTTCTTCCCCCAATTGCTTATCTTTGACTTGTCTCCTATCTCTCTAATGAATGCGGATGGTAGCAACACAAGCAGGTTGACGGCTCAAATTTGGAGGGCCAAGCATGCAGCTTGAACGTTTTAGTGATTTTAACGGAAGCATTAAAGGAAAAGACATGCCGATGCGGTTGCAATGGCTATGTTAGCAAGCTGTCAGTGTCTCGTATTTTGCCGCACAGGGCTCTAAAATGTTTAGAAAAAGTACCAATTCATGAAAGCAGATGTGGGCAAGACGGTGCTTGCATCTATTAAATCTTTTTCAGTTTATTTGATTCCCAAAATGAATTGCACTTCCATTTGGGTAGAGGAGACTGTACAAGATTCCGGGGTCCGAAAATCTTTGTACGTTATATTAAGTGTTGTCTTTTGGAGTTGAGGCACCTCTGGTAGTCTAGTGTTTGCAGTAGATGCTATTTTTAGCAGGCATTATGTACGAGAAACTTATTGGTTGCTGAAATAATGCATTGGTCGAGGGACCGGAGTCGACATAAAGGCCGAATGTGTCAGCATTCTGTGACCATCAAACGATAGTGGGTTCAGCTGAATTTCATGACGATTTACAAAAGCAAACTTCCTACTCCTCCAGAACTGAGTAAGAGAGTGTGTTAACTGCTAACGTTTGAAAGATGCGCCACCGAAAGCAAGGATCCCATGTTGTTTTCAATAAAATGAGCGATTGCTTTCAAATTGGTTGCTTGCATGCCTTTACATGCCCTGACATGGTAGTTTGGCTAAGTTAAGAGCCATGTCAGTTAATCAAACGTGCATAAGTTTCCAGCGCGCTTGACCCCTAACTAACGCTGGCGGCTTATTGCAAGCACCTGTTTACATAGAAGCGATCCGATACGCATGACCCTGTCGTCTATTTGCATTATGTGTCCACCATCAACCATACTTTTATCGGTTACTATTGCTACTTGAATGAGCGCAGCTCGATTACCAATTTCAGCAGCTCCAGTCTTACTAACTATACCAAACAGTAATCCCGGACCTCTTTTAAGCCTTTCAAGTTGTCTTTTACCTTGCCTTTCAATGCATCATATTGTCCGATCCTTCAGGACATTTAACTTGTGACATCGCGTTAATTCTCCTGAGGAATCGTTTCGTAGCGTGGCTTTGGGTCACCGGGAATGTCTGGTTTGGATTCAGGGCAAGAACTTAGCTTAAGTGTAGCAATAGATGGGGCGAAATTTCATTTTAGTAAACACTCAGGCAAATTTCCTTCGGGAGTGACTTATGTTGTCGGTACATTGATGCAAGGTAGCGTTCGATCCCGGTGTCTCCGAAACACATTCCTCGCCATTTATTTTTTGCTAATTTTACCATCACAATTTGTACTCAGTAAAGTCATACGCAATCTACTCACCAAAGGCTGATTTACATGCCTCCTCTCTATCCATCCACACGTTGGCGTCTCCCAAACAAGCCTTTGGGAATATTGAATATACTTACTTGCTGTTGAGGCACAGGTGTCGTTTCAAGGCGCAGAATAATCCAGAAGGGCCTTCCGCACGGACTGCCCATCTCACAGTGGCCACTTCTCGATTAACTTGGAGCTACTTCATTTCAAAGCCATTATTACTCACTCCAACTCGTTTATCCCTAGTGTTGTCTTTTAAGAACCTTACGAAATATCAACAATAATCGAAAGGTCATGAGTGGTAGTGGTAGTCTTGGCTTACGCACAACTCAGCATCATGCTTGGCAACGAAACAGTCATCCACACATGACTGGTGATGTTGGTAGCACAAGATTTCTCTAAGTAACGACAGTTTAAGCAGAGATAATACCACAGTATTTAAGATCCAATGAATTGAGAAGCACAGGGGATCCTTTCATGGCCTGGAGTCTTCCAGAACTCGACCTGAGTCCGTCGGCTACTAGCACTTAACACACTTTCCGTCCAACCCCTTTGGAGATGAGGAACCATCAAACCTACAAATCTTGCTCACAAGCAGTTAATTCATGCTCTTAACATTAGGTTTACTTGAAAGATACTCCGGCCCTTATTACTAATTGTTGTTCATTCGAAGTTTCAAAACGGTACTTGACGTTAAAGCAGTCACTGCTGATGGAAGTAGGGAAGGTCTAATTGTTATAGGATGTGTCCAAATGCGGCCACTTGTGGTTAGTTAAGCAATTATTGCTCAATGATTCAGAAGATTGAGTGCCTGCTCACCTTAATGCAAACAAGAATTAACAGCAGGGCCTATTACAGATTTGCAGCAACAAATGTCTCCAGGCCGTAAAATCTTAATCAAATAAAAGGAGCTCCCCGTGATAAACGACTTATTTTGTCTAATTTGTTACTTTAGAGCCTTGAGTTCCTCCGCAAAAGCCACAGATGTGGAATCTTCTCTCATACGACATTTAGAGAAAAGGGCAGTTATGCGAATCTGTTTGAAACGCAGCCATGCCTAAATAATAAAATCCTAATTCATCATCTGTCAAAGAAACAATAACCGATGTGAATGAATCATTAGATCTCTTAATCCAAGTTCTCAGTCAGAAAGAATTGAAGCGGTTGATAGAAAGTTAAACAACAGTGAGGATTATCAGTGGTATGAAATGAAAAAAGCTTACCTGCTAAGTGTTTCATTCCACGCTCATTCCATTTAAACCCCGTTCCAAGCGAGTTGGTCATGCTAAATCCATGAAATAAATACTGTGGTTGTACTATTCGGAATTTATCTCTTTTGCTGCCCCATACGCTGAGACGCCTACGATTTTTATAGGAAAGGGGTCGTGTGCACTAAGAGCTTCGTTCCATCAAGTCCTCGATTAGCACCTTAGAGGAGCCGGATGAGAATGCACAAAGCGAATAGTTAATGCCACAGACGAGACTGCTTTCGAGGCCAAGTCAGAAGCAAATAAAATGACATAGTGCTCGTTCGCTTTCACTTTGGGCATGATGAATGCTATCGAATCACTAAAGCACCCTTAATGGGCCCTAATGTCTTATCCTAAATTGACTAACGCACATACATCTAGGATGCAGATACTCTGTTCACCTCTGTAGGAAGGGTCTAGTAAGCCTCACACAACGTTCCTCATGACGTGTTAGTGAAGTAGGTGTAACTAAGGCAAACTCTCACAGATGCTCAATTCCGATGCACCATCTAGTTGTTGCAGTGAGAGTTTAATGCAAATCCAATGATTCTCATCTGGAAAAATTTGCACTTGAAAACACCAAGTGATGAGTGGTGTGATTTTGAGAAGAAAGTTAGTGTGGGCACTCCCCTTGAGTAGCGCGTGCTTTTCCGATCTAAAAAATTGTGCATAAATTAGCATGGAAGTCGTTGCGTAGGATTAACCGGCAAGACCACCAGAGTATATCAGATTCTTAGTCGCATTTAAACTAATGCACATTTAATATAGCAGTTCCTCACTCTGGTCACTGCCGCGATGTCCTTGCGTTCTACTCTTCAAGTGATGATATGATTGTGGCTCAATATTGATGGTCAAATTGATAAAACAGTCATTTATATCCTGATGGTGACTAAAGTTATTCTAATTTGACTTTTCCTTATTTTAAACCCTTGAAACAAAAGCTTCCCGAAGTTGGCCTAGGTTCATTTGACATCGCAAATTAGTAGAGATCGCACGAAAGTAGCAGGGCGCACGATGCCTATGATCACTCACGAAGGATGACAGTGGAAGAAACTTGCAGGCGTGGTGGGACGAATTCGATTAGGGTAGCTAAGGGCTTAATCCTATTAAACCGAACATGTCGGATGAGTAATTTCTTGTTAAGTCACCCACTAACCGAGCTTTATTTGCCAAGTATATGCACTGGAGATTTTGATGAATATTTTACGTGCAACTTTGTTCTAGTTATAAGCTTTTGCTTGCGACCAAAGTATGCGATGATAGCATTTGTCCAACGTACACTGTGAGAAACTATGTTACTGGATTCCTTCTCTCAAACATCACGATATACGTGATTTGTGCAACTGAAAATGCCGTTCTTTATAAAAAAAATGCCGTTTTTTTTCTCACTAAAATTATTTTGCATCACATACCACCAATTTATCACGTGTCTCCGTTTCCACTGCTAAGTATCATGGCCACACTTACACAAGCACGTCTGTAACTACTTAATGTGTGAACATGATGCTGGGCAATTCAAGGTTGTGGCCTAAATCTGATTTCAAGCCTGTCTTCAAACGCAGCACCAAACTAGTGATCATGGCTATTTATGCCTGCACGAAAAAACTCTACAGATGACGTCAACTTACTCAAAACCCAGGTGCGGTTATACCAGCCATTGCTGCAGTACATTAAATTAAGGACGGCAAAAGGGGCCCGGATCAAAAGACTCGCATAGCCTTTGTTCTGGATGTAGGGAACTCAGGGTTCGATATTCGGCAGCTTTAATTTATTTTTGCCGAGTTTGGGTCTTCGGTCAATGTCGCCTTGCCTAGGAACCCACGTGCATAGCACTGCACCCCTGCACTTGGTTGGCTGGAGGCGAAATGTAAGGAGTGGGTGATTTATTTTTCTTATTCTAGTGGTCTGCTTGGACTTGCCATTATCTACATGACATGCTCGAGTAACGCATCGCGTCCATTTGCCTGCTCTCGTTAGTGCTGCAGATGGCCAATGCAGCCGTGTTAACGTCCATTTGGCCAGTATGGATGTAGTTTTGAGGGAGGTAATTAAATGCATAATGAAGAAGACATAGAGGGAGAATAGAGGAGTGGATGAAGGTGGAAGGAAAAGGCAGTTGCAATTTTATGTTTTAGCAACGAAGAGAGTGACACCAGTGGACTCAGTTGAGATTTAAACCCGGGGGCCTCACGCACCCGAAGAGCGAATCATATGCCATTGTAAAAAAACATTAAGACTGGTAGCCAAATAAGCAATTATACAATGCTGTGAAGCAGAGGTTTTGAGGAAAGAAAAGATGTGGTCTGATGTAGCTACCAATTAGGTTCAGGCTCATTTTATTGCATTTATTGTCTTTTTAAGCCAACTGCAAATCGGATTTAAATAACTGCGAAATTATTGTACTTAAACATTAGGCGTAAACATTAATACTCCGTCGCTCAATTTTGCCATCAAAATCACCATCATAATCTTACAATTAAATTTTGTACTTACACCAACAAACGGGTGGTACTGTCTAGTCCCTTGCGAATAACGGATCACACTATCTCCAACAATCGTACACTGTCAAGTTAAGGCAATTACGCTTACCTTACCAGTTGAAAGGCTATTACGTCGTATTGATTTCCGAACAAATGTCACGTTTTTTACAGTGTGACGTTTACCTAAACTTATGAGGAGTAGGTGGGTCCAAATACCACCGTTGCCACTCCCTTTATTTTAATCACTCATTACAGCACTTAATTTCTGCAAAATTATTGTCTCTGCGGGGCAGAGTGTTAGAGTGGTGAGAATTGTCACAATGTAGATGGTTACGACCAGAGCATTTAAATAAATTGGAGAATTCTTTACAGCTGATCGAGCACTTAGGACTTTGCAAGGTCTTTTTGGAATGTGAAACTGCTGGTGGAAGACACGCCGGTAAAGACGAACAAGATTTGGTGACTCACTGTACTAGTGAACGGCTGAATATTTTCAAACAGCTCTTCTAGGTGACGCGTTGTAATACTTTGTTTGTTCGAACTACCGGTTTAGGTCACTTGGATGGCGATCTTGTTCTAGCCGGTTGGTCGGTCTCCGGGCCGTGCCAACAGCCCCTAAGTCCTCTGTTCCCGGAATATATATATTCTGCCCTAGTATTGCGCCTTCTTTTACCTTAAGGGGCGCCTCGGGACGCTATACTCGTTGACAAATTCGTCTTAACGCTCATCTGCCATGGTGTAATAATCGTCAGTAATCGTCGAAGTGGGAACAAAAGGGAATGGAAAAGAAAGGTTGTATTTTTTCTCCAAAGTGGCATGTTTTACGCAGCGTATGTCACCTCCAGTGTGCATGGATGCGGTGGTAGTTACAGGGGGTTGGGCTGCTTGTTTCTTAATTGCGCAAATCGTTGACAAAGGTAAAACCACCAGTGAAGTCGCTCGCCTTCCTTCAAGCCACACCACCTTTTCCCGAGGTACTTGCTGCTGTATGCAATTGAGTAATACAATTAAACGAACTAATATACTGGATGCGTTAGGGAGCGGCATTTCAACGTGGATTGATCGAAGTCCGGATTGGCAAGCAAATGTGGTGTTTTTGCAATGAAAATGTGCCACTCCTTACGGATACCCTAGGTAATTTAGTGTTTGTTCTGTAGCATACACTCTCGTTTCCATGCGATGCACTAGCTTCACACGCATATGCTGATGCTGAATTTTGCAACACATTCATCGTCCTTGCTAGAGTGTAACGGCAATGGCGGGGGCCATTTGTGAGCATGAGTGCATGAGAGGAGTGTTGAACTAGTGTGTGACAAATGCCCTTGATGTGGCTTAATGGAATGGCAGATCCTTAGGCGAGCAAAGTAATGGAAAGTCTGTGCAGCTAACGTGTGTTGGAATTCATCCGTTTGGTGTGGTTGAGGCTAGGATAGAGATAGCTTTACTGCCGATCAGGTATAAAATTGTGAACTGTGGTGTAATCACATAAGCAATCGGTTGTTAACTGTCAACCGGTCATTCTATTTGACACATGCTGGAGCGAACTGCAATCGAGCAACCTCGGAGTCGTTAATGGTATGCTCATGGATAAAACCAGTCCCTATTGCCATCGCAGCATCATAACCGTAGAAACTTGCAACCCTCTGTCTGCTTTCATGCCCTCAAGGCCTATTATACAGTCCTCGGATAAAATGCAGGGATATTTTCCACAAATTTTGACAGTGTTTTCATGCTTCTGCAGAGAAATCCACCTCATTAATTTAAATGTGAGTCTAAGAATGCTTGCAATTATTAGGTACTGTGACCAAATAATGATACAGCACTTCGTTCAGAGGCATGTTGCATGGTATTGTTGGTTCCCTAAGCTTTAAGTGCCTTATTCAATACGTTCGACAGGCCCCGCAGTTTGCTTCAAGTGTTTAGCATACCTAAGATCCCATTTTCCCCAGCCTTAATCTAAACTTCCTTGTTTGCATTAAATCGTTCAGTTCTTCATTGACCAAGTACATTTCAAATCGTGCAAAATCTTACCTGAGTTTTTGTCGAGATCTTGCTGACAACCAACCTGCTCAATCCTCCAGTAAAAAGACGCGAGTGAAGTGCATAAAAACTGACCCAATGTGCGCAGTTGAAAATGTGCAATTTGATTTTAATTTTACACAACCAGATACTATCAGGAACTAATAGACTTACAGGCTATGGAAGTCAATTATGGACAACCCACATAATGAATGCGTGCCGAAATCCGCTATACTTGTGTGAAACTTTTAAGCCGATCGGTGTCCACCTGTTTATGGCTGGTGTGCACTTCTTTAGATAGATGAAATGTGGCAATTAATAATAAAGGCAAAGCTCTATATTGTGCACATAATAAATACCGCGTTTCGCATCACATCCAGTCACAATACGCAGCATACACATCAATAAGATCACACAGCGACAGAGCTGTCCCTCTATATAGTCAAGTATGCGGAGTTAGCGGCTGTCACAACTGACGAATGAGTTGTATTGGCTGTGTTTGTCACCGTTATTGTACGAATTCAATGCAATTATAAGTGCAATCATAAACGCAATTGACGCTCACTTCTTGCCAATACAATTGCACCTTTTACCCTCTCCGACTCAATGCATTCTAACGCGATCCGAATAACACAACAGGTAATCGGTATTAAAGCTGCTTTGCAAGACTTGCTTTCCTTTGGCTTGCTTCGTGGATACACATTGTTTTCCATCATTGCTGGCTACTTCTTCCACCAGTTCAGAGAATGCTTTGCAATTTATCTACCGCTCATTATGCATAAGTAACAGCGGTATGTTGAATGTAGCAAGGCAACGGGGTCTGTAGCCTTTGAAATACTCTTGTGATGTGGATTCACTCCAGCTCAATTTCATCAGGCAAACTCTCATTCATCGGCATTGCTATCATCTGGATATGTAACCCAAGAGTTGTGTTTGACATTTTCTCCCCTGTGCCGAATTCCATGATACAATGAATTAGCCTTACCCTATTTGTCAAACATTTCAGTGCCTGTGAACGGGAGTTGGAGACATGCTTAAAGAACTCATCCATGGTGCGAAGCGGTTTGTGAAGCAAGTGCGAAATGAGAATTTAATCTACAAAAGTGAAAAACGCTATGCACGGGACTCGGTAAGCAATATGATAATACGAATGATAGTGGAAAATATGGAGGTGGACACCGAAACGCGGAATAATTTATCCTGTCTTGTTTTGCAAATGGTCTGTGGATATAGGCAATGCTTCCTACACTTTAGTAAATATGGCCAACCTATTAGTTTTGCCAAATTTGCTAAATTTTTGCCAGACCGAAATTACACAAAGTAATCACCCCTCCTTGACTCAAAACGATCCGGCACACAAGTACAACCTTAGTCCTTATAAAATCGGCCCAATTCCCTTACCCCTCATCCACGTGTCCTGCAGCGCACCCGCAATTACATCCCCTTCTCACACTACTCTGCTACTTCGGGCAGCTAGTTTCGTGACTATACGGCTGCACACATTGTCTTGAGAATCAATTTACTTAGCTAAATCCTTCTACTACGTAAAATTGTTTCACTCACAAGCACTATCGTTGTTTGGTGCAACAGAATGAAACGTTAGCTTTGGAAACACCCAGAGGTGATTTACACTGAGGTCAGCCTCAACACACCCGTAAGTTGTTCCCTCTCAGCCATTGCAAATGAGGGTCACGGAATCCAACAAACAGTTCTACGTGGATTGTGCTGCCTGCGTGGCATGACACCATGGTCCACAAGGGATCGGGTGACTCAATTGTAGTGCGCCAACAATCCCGCTTTTGGTGTTTAGAAATGCTCATTGTACGCCGTGGAGATAGGCAAAACATCAGTGAACACCACAGTAGACGAGTGGCTCGAAATTTTTCGCATATTTTATTGGAACGAATGGCTCAAGCGTAAAATTTCGTACGTTCCTCGAGTAACTTGAGATCATAGAGCAGGATGAAGCCCACATAAGTTGTACAAACAAATAATATGTATTGGTTGTTTGAAAACGTAGTAAAGGCTGCTATCAATTTCGCTCCATGAATAAAATTCTCGCTTTTCTAGAAGTGACGGGTCTTCACCCCTGATGTATTTGTAGCCGATATTTGATATGAGATATTGTTGTGTGTGCGTAAGTGCACACGTGCGGGTATGGAAGAAACAAATTGTAGAATATCGGCGAACCGGAAAGTGGGTCAGATGGCGGTATCATCTTAGGACTCTAGGAAAGACATCCGCGAATTGACTCAGGCTATAAATGCAACTAGATTTGGAAAAGAACTGCGTAGAACACAGAACCATTATGCAGACATTTGGAGCCTTTTTTGTGTTGACACTCACTCTTGGTTTGTTTGCGCATGGGGCGCATCCTACATGATGATGATGGAAGTGAAGGTGTTAGGAGCAATGATAGATGGACCAGTGCCACCACAGGCTTTAGCGCCACCTAATGCAACGGCCGAACACCAAACCACCACCGATGTCACAGCGGCAACGCAGGCTCCGCACGTGCCCACTACGATGAAATCCATGCCATCTGTCACCAATACAACAACATCAACACAGGTCCAAGTAGCAGCGAATGCAACGGTGCCCACTTCGTCTCCTACCAATGTCACATTTTCAACGCATGCGCCAGTGGCGAACAATGCTACTGAAAAATCGACACCACCTACCAAACTGGTAGCATCAGCACCAAATTCACTGACACCCAATGTCACAGAGCTACTTACAACGCCTGCCGATACCACGGTTTTAATACGGACTTCAATAATGTCCAGTGCAACGGAATCGAATTCAGCGGTTACTAATGCCGCAGGTTCATCACTGGCTCCTGTGATGTTCAGTGAATCGCAACCTATGGAATCGTCAGCCAATGATGCAGTTCAAACACAAGCACCGGCAACGCTCAGCACAGTTCAACCATCGATAGAATCTGCCAACCCTCCAGCATCAACGCAGGCGTTAGAGACGACCGATGCGACGCATCCATCGGAACCGTCAATTAATGATGCAGTTCATGCACAGGTTCCGGCAACACTCAATACAAACTAACCATTGATAGCACCTACTCACCTTCCAGCATCAATGGAAGCGCAGACGACGACCAATGCGACGCAGCTTCCTACACCATCAATCAATGCCACACTCTCACCACTAGCTCCAGTGATTGCCACACCAATGTGTCTTTTCACACCATCTTCCAGCCCATCTCTTTTCTTCACTTTTATTGCTGATCTCACTTCCAGCACCTTTTATTCCTTTATTTGGCTGCTCGATTTTACTTCGCCCCTTAAATATCTCAGCTTTGTTAATGACTATTTAAAATGGTCAATCGCATGCACTATTAACCCTCATTTCACCGTCTTGCTATTTAATAAATTCCTATTAGCCACGCCCTTTCTCTGGTATTTCTTGAACCTCAAAACGAATTCTAACACCTGTGCTGGTGCACAGCCATGATAGCTTGCATGTCCACTGCCGAATTAGTACCCCTATACTCCGAATCGGCAAATGATGCGAGGACGCTTTCGTACCAATCCTCGGCAAAATAGCTACCGCGGCGGCGTCCAGTTGGTTAATTTCCAAAAATGAACTACTAATGCTATGATATTCATGCGTGTCAGGGACTGGCAGCTGTGGATTACAGCTTAATTCCCACCACATAGTAATCTAAAAGCATCGATTGAAGTGCATTGAATTGTTCCATAATTTTAGGGACGATGGTATTCGCCCACCCTGTGCTACTTGTGTAAACCACGAAGTGGACAGATTGATCAATGTCTATTTTGGTAAACAAATCGAAAAAACTGCCAAATGAGTTGATGGTGAACACATTTCCGTTGGTCTGCTTGCAGTCAGCTGCGGCGCGTAGTGTGTCAGCAAAGAATACGGCGAAGGGCATGCAAAGGAGTGCAGCGGAATTGGTAGCAGTCGTTATTACATTTCCAAACCGCTAATATGAATTAGTTGTTGTTGGGACTTGTGTGAGATTCATCCTGCTCTGTGGTCCCAAGCATGTTAAGAATTGTGCTACACTTTACATACAAAACATTTTTCAGCATAAATACGAAAAGGGTAATAGATTAATCTCTCTGTTGTGCTTGTTACTATTTTACTTATCTCCACAGTGTGCAATGCACATTCTAAACACCAAAATCGGGATTGTTGGCGCACTACAATTGAGTCACCCGATCCCCTGTGGACCACGCAGGCAGAATAATCCACATAGAACTGTTTGTTGGATTCCGTGACCCTCATTTGCAATGGCTGAGAGGGAACAACTTACGGGTGTGTTGAGGCTGACCTCAGTGTAAATCACCTCTGGGTGTTTCCAAAGCTAACGTTTCATTCTGTTGCACCAAACAACGATAGTGCTTGTGAGTGAAACAATTTTACGTAGTAGAAGGATTTAGCTAAGTAAATTGATTCTCAAGACAATGTGTGCAGTCGTATAGTCATGAAAATAGCTGCCCATGCCGGTTGTATAAGGAGCATGAATGCAGATATTTACGTCATTTTGCACGAATGGTTAAGTGCCAAGTCAATTAAGTAGAATGGCCGCAGTCAGGATAATTGAATGCAGTTGCTACCGACTACAGCTCTTCACCAATGCAGCATGTGAGCACGGTGAATTTTGAGGCAAAATACTTATGATGGCAAATTCACCTCTACAAATGGCCAACTATATTCCTGCTACTATGTCATGAACTGAAAAATATACCTTTTATAATGCATCCCGCTCCCGTCTTACCAGTCTCAGGAGCGAAAGCTTCAGTTAAATCCACCTGAGTCCATTGATAGCTTTGCCCTAATTACCTCATTCTAGTAGATACGGACCAGACACCTTCATAAGTTAGACATCATGCGACTGCACCGAGAAGTGAGTTTGAGACTATATAGAGCAGTAGACAGCATCCACACAAAAGTAGCATGACTAGTTTGTTAGATCTTAAGATCCAGCCGAAAATGTACGCAGCCAAAACATCACTTATCATGGAACCAGACTTAACTCAGACTAAAATAAAGCACTCTAACTTTGATTTGGTCACGCTTGATTGACCATTTTTGGCTTCAAAGTCGCAATGAGAAGCCATATAACAAAGAGCAATCTAGTTACCGTATATTTTTATTAAAGCCAGAAGCAAAACCTAGAGAAACTAATGGCAGCCTGTTTGGGGGGAAAATTATCAAGGCGCATCATGCAAACCAATAATATTTCCTCGCCTACTTGCGTAACATCTAGGCTGCACTATGCTTTTCTTTCTTTTACTCCAAATCACTCTCTATTTCCTACTTTTCCTCCTTCCACACAAGGTAAATGACACCTAATTTTTTTTTTTACTTTGCCTCCACAAGTGCAACTACACACAACTTTGTAGCTGGCGCCCAACATCCTTTCTCAAGTTCACATGCCTCTGTTGACCGACGGATCAACATTCCAACTTGACTCATCAATAAAGCAATCAATACGTGGCACGATATAATCTGCTCGCACTTTAAGGAGTGTTGAATTGTCGTAAGGTTGTTCGAAGATCCTTCGCTCCCCCTTGCCCCTCGAATCGGCAACAGTGGCTTCGACACAACGCGTTTGCAAAAGGCGACTCGCCTGTGCGCAAGTGGGTTTCACACTGACTCAACTGCAATTTGCTTGCAGTAATAGCGATTTTCAGTCCTTATTCAGTTTCCTCTGCTCACGTTCAGCCATTTCGCATTTTTGCCATCACTCAGGCCTCACTCCGGATAATTGGACAGAGTACATCCCCAACAGAGAGCAACAACGACGGGCGCAGAGCGACGACGACATGGTTGAGTTGATGATGAATGATGGTACAGAATGCGACCTATCCGACTATTCGACTTTGACGGGTCAGTAGTCGAAAATGAATGAGCAGGCGGAGTGGTGGCACCTGCCAACCTGCCGGATGGTGTCCAAATCCTCCACGTCGTCGTCGCTCACCACTGCGTCTCCAACTGTCGAGCACATAGGAGGTGACAGAGGTCGAGCTGGATGCAGAAAGGGGTAGAGAGGGGAAAAGAGTGGAGTATGTGGGTGTGGTGAGAGGATTGCGGGAGGGAAAATGCCAGGCAACCTGCAACTTATCCCTTGGTAAGCAACTCTACCATTTGTGCCATTGCTCGTGGAACCAAGTCAGTTAGCCAGCCATCCAGCGTTTGTCCTAATGCTTCAATCGAGGGCTCATTTGCTGCGCTTCTCTCTACCTAGCCCTATCATCTACTTCTTCCGACTCTCCTGCGCCATTCAGTTAGTTTGCACTTTTCATTCCTTCCCCTTGTTTACTATACTAACGTCTTTTCCACCCAAGGCAACATACCTCCTCTTTTTTTGCTCTTCCCCCACTCTAGTGGTTCGAATGCCTGAAGAGGTGTCTTCACAACCTGTTTTCTTCATGCCACTGCCGCCATCGCTGTTCGCCATCCCAATCTCACTGATCGACCTCTTGATTCCCCAGCTAATCCACCGAACGACGGCTTTACCACTTGACCGACAGATTGACTTATTGATTCCTGTTGAATTGATCAATCAAATGATTTGTCTGTCCCCTTGCTTCTTTAACTTAAAATGACTTGTTCCGTTGTTTGACTGATGTCAATAAAATGATTGCGTCTTTTAATAAGCAGCTCGACCAGCCGCTAGAGGCGAAGATTAATCCGATCCATACAGAAAGGATAGAGACCAAAGCACCGGTGCTCAATTGGCCCCTCCCCCTTCTCCCGCTAATAATTGTGGCCGCTCGATATCGCAGGCGTGTGTGCGGTCTTTATCCCTTCCCTGTTTGCTTGGAGATTCCTTGATTGGCATTGTTGTCTTGTGGTAACGAAAATGCCACAAATAGGAGATGGTTATCTTCGTGAAGGATTGCAAGTTGTTCTGCTTTGTCAGGTTTAATCTATTCAAGGGATGTAAACGCATTAACAACTGCGATTCTTATCGCCTTCAAATTTCAAATTTGTACCTTGTGATTTTAGAATTGTGACAAAAACAACGGAAATATATGCGAAAGTGAAAGAGACACCGATGAATCCCAAGCTCCCCTTTGTCTTTGAGTGCTTTTCCATTTTCTGCAACGGTGCCAAATGCCGGCTCTTTTATTGCATTCATCCATCTGTCGACACTAAATTGACCCCTAGTATCGTGCGCAGACATTAGAACTACCCACTTTCATCATCGCCATCGACAAATGAATGGAAAAGCCATCTCTTCGCTTCCAACGGATAATAATAGCAATGCAACATGGAAGCCAAATTGGGTAAGAAGCAGCGCAAAAGTAGGAAACAATCATGCAATTGTTAGGTTTTCTTTTGCATTGGGAACTCCTTTCTCATGAATAAAATTTTGCGTCTGCAACAAATATGCACATAGTTAGCACGATAATACCCACTCTCTTCAGGATGGAACCATTTGCCGACAAAATTAATACGACAGTGAAGGCCTGAGAGAGGAGAGGGGCGCAGTAACTGAACATTCGACCAATGTTGCACGCCAAACTCCGTCAACCGCCTCCAAAACATCCAGGTGCTCACTGATCGACCTCTCTATCTACCCATCTCTCAATGCCTACGTGCATAACCTCCACATCCTCCATTCTCCCACAAAACTTGCCGCACTTCTATTTTTCAAGCACCAACTGTTTACCACTTGTGGTAGTGGCAGTACAGACAACGTCGTATTCCTCTTCATTCTTTTGCCCACTCAGCGATTCATTCCGCAGGTCTATTTCGCTTAATTATTGGTCCATTCTTCTTTCACATTTACTCTCTTTTAACCAAACAAGCCACCTGGTTGCCAAGCTGACGAGCATTCACTTTGCTACGTGCAATGCGACAATGCTAGAGGCACACGCCAGGGCATTTCTAAGTGCAAAATATCCTCTACTTTTCTCCTGCAACCTCCTCACTACATGTATTTCCTATCCTCCTCTTCTTCCTCTCCTTCCTTGCCTCTTCTTCGTCTTGCCCTATCAGTAGCGCAAATACTTCGGAGCGGAGGAGGAGAAGGGTAATGGGGAGGAGACAAAGAAAACTGCTTGCAGACTACGAGCTTCTGCCAAGTTTTATCAAAATGCATACCAGAGGGACGATGCTAGCTGGGAAATTGTGGCCCATGCTTAGGAGCTAATAACTGTTCCCTCCTTTATGTCTGCCTGCATGTAACCCATCGGAGCCTTCCTTGCTAAAATGCTTTAGCGATGCCAGAAGTCTGTTCGCTTTATGACTACTCTTCACAGCAATCTTAAAAAAATCTGTCACAGCCACTCATAATGCAGCCTGTGCTTTTTTGCTCAACTCATTCCCACCACCCACCTTCGTTACGCTTTCTTCGCGAAGGTGTGTTTAAGCCACCATTGGGAAAGGGAGTGGGCTGTGCACTTCCCAATAGGCGCCTCTTTGCTGAATCACCCGATTTAAGCAACTAGTCGATGATTGAGTCACTAAAATCGGTAGAACCAGCCACTGTGTATCCGTTGTGCACTGGTTATCTGCCTAGTCGGTTGGTTCATACACTGATTCATTCCACCCATGGTGAGTGGGGCTGCAAACAATCGCGTGGGCAAGTGAGTGTAAAGTGATTGCAGCATTTACGCAAGATAGTGCTGTGCAGGGCCAAGTTCTCTAGCGCATCATCATATTCGCCATTAGTACAGCTTAGCCGTTTCTTGTGAAAAAACTTTTGTCTATTTGACTCATTGTGGGTGAGAGCCAGGCTATTTCGCAAAAGTGTTGTTATTCATAGGTCCACTCCTTACACGATGCTATCATGTCCGCCGAATAATTAATCGTTAAGTTTGAAGACAATCAGTTAGTATTGTAAAGAACCATATCTGTGAAGCACTTGGTTAAAATTCATGGCAAATTTTGTTTGCTGCAAGCCCTGCATTCGTCTGGCTATACTTGTTGTATCGTGCTAACCATTCCGAGTCACTGTATGTTGAGGTACATCTCACCGGGAGGGCAGAGCGTGGTGGTGATTACCACATTAAAGTGCGGCTATCCATATCCAATTTTTTAGGAGCGTTTTACAAATGGCAAGATATTAGAGTCGTCAGTCCAACATAAGCCAACGCTAGTCAGCACGGCAACTTCTTTGAAGGCATCCCCGAGAGCGTTGTGACCACTGCCACTAGAGACGTCCTTCTGTGTAGCCCCCACATCGTACCGCCACCAGCGCACTTTGTAATGCGTGACCACTAACCTAGCAGAGCATGCCGGCAAAAGGACTTTAAGGAATGTGAAATAATTTATAGATCTATCTCCTTAGCTTGTCATCGTTTCGTCATTATTCCACCCGTCCATACGCCTCTCTTGGCCTACTTTCTCCCATTCTTGCTCTTCTCTTTCATTCAGATCGAGACAGACACCTCATCATGGAGGAGGGTGGTATCTCGATGCCCAAAAGGCAACCAGCTAAAGAGCAGCACCAGGAAAAGAATAGGAGGACTGACAATCTCAAAGGATGACACATTTCAATCAGAGTACATTAGTATCGTCTGCTTTGCATGCACAACGATGCAAGAAAATAAATTGAGGTGGAAAATCGCAAAGGCAAGTGATGATTGTCCTTGTAAAACCGCCATTAAATAATGATGTCCAAAGCCCAAACCAGTTGGCAGTGAGAGCCACCAAGTGGCACGTGCAACTGGTCGATTTACACGTGTTGGATTTAAACGTCAACCACACAGCCAACCTGGAGGTATGCTCTGCTACGCATTGTATTGTCTGCTTTTATTCACCCTGCTTCATGGTATCGTTGTCGAAATTCAGTTCTCCGTCATTGTCTCCCTCCCACTTCGGTTCATCCTTGCAACGTGTCTGCTTTTTATCTTCACTTCCGCCGTCTTCATCCCCAACTGCTCGTTAGTTCAACCTTTCATTCCGCCGTGACCGAGACGTCAAAGGACCACAACAGATAGATAGTATAAAAGTGGGGGTGAGTTGCACTACCAACCCTTCGTCCACCCACTGCGCCGTCTTCTTTTCCGACTCTCTTGCTTCATTTATGAACGTCATTTCGATAGCATTACATTTGGAGTGTAGTGTAAATCAAGTAGAAAAGAGAAGCTGTGCTTCGCTTTTTGCAGTGAGTCATTCAGAAAAAATTCAAAGCACCTCCAACGAGCTGATTCCTTCACATTGAACTTAGCCAAATGACAAGATTAGAGGTTAAAATGCAGCAACTCATGAAACGATGAGAGAGAGGAAAGCAATAAAAATTACTGCACCGCAGCACTGTGCAGGGTTATAGAATCCTCTCATCTCCTTCCAATCTTACAGTACGTTGTCCCCTCGCCCCTATCTCAGCCATTCCTTTGTCTCTTTCAGCTGAACAGGCATGTTTCTTCACTTACACGGAAGTGTTGCATGCACCACTGGTGTCGTTCGTAATGAGAGGCAAGGACTTGTCCGAGTGCGTCATTGAGAATACGTACCAGAAGCATCGATTTGTTGGCTGCACTGAAATATTTGGGGGTATGTCGTCGATTTCCTTAATTAGCTTCATGTATTCGGCTGCACTCATCGCGCCGTAATTACTTCTAATGGCTCTTACGTGCATTTACAAGCACTGCATATGCAGCGGCAGCAGCATCAGCAGTAGATATACTGATAGCACTGTAGCACGGTACTCAAGACTATGCCTAACTAGCTCAGACTCGATTGCACTGGAATATCACGAACTAGATTGGCCACCCAGGCTGGATTTTGAGAGGCTTGGATAAATGAGTTGAGATGTGGACTGACAGGGCTACCTAGTTGGTTGTGTATGCTTCACATTTAGTAGCGCCTTCATTCGTTGCCATTAAGGTCAACCCCAACTCTATAATCTGGTCCTCATAATCGACTTGGAACAGCTCTACGCCATGTGAAATGTGGACTTCCCTTTCTTCCTCTCAGACATTTGGGATCATAGTGCACACGTAGGAACTAAATCCGATGAAGCCCTCGAAATGTAGGGATGGGAGCGCACTTGCCTACCTCTTATTCCCCGCACCTTACTCTAACGTGTCGTTGGTGAGTGTCTCCTTCGTGCCACACTACGCTCGATATGCTCTTATGTACTGAATCTTGCATTATGGCTCACCGCGTTTGCTTCATGCATTCAACTCATCCAATAAAGAGGAGTAAGTTGTTGACTGCAATTTATTTCCTTGCTTCTTTGTTTCCACTTCAGTGCCATGAGAACGTCCTGTTTTTGGCCCCCTCACGCTTCACTTTGTTCGTCTTCTCCAAACAGAGTTGCAAGTCGCTCTCGCCTCCTATTCCTACCTCATTCTCTGCCAGCACTTTCTTGGTAAGTCCCCTTTGTCCCTCCAATGGTCTCATCTTTGATTGTGGCATGAGGAAATAATGCAAAGATTCATAACCTAAACTAAACTGGTACAGACTGGTCTGAAAGCGAATAAGTCATGCTTTACTGTTCACCAACACTTGTTTTAGCACAGCGCAACATGATTTAGCAAGCACTTTCCATCTCTCTCTGTTTACTGCCGCTTTTGTTTGTCCTGTTCCATCTCGCCTTAGTTCCATCTTCTACTCCTGCACTTTTTCGCTCCAGAGCGAAGGTGAGCGCCCCGGTCCTACTTCCTGCTTCTACCTGCCCATCTCACTGTCTACTTCTTTTTATCTCCTTGCAAAAATTGCCTTAGCTTGGCACCCTAAAATAACGAATAACAAATGTGCCCTCTCCTCTTAGGTTTGTCTGCAATTTGTTCATTGCCTTTTTTGTCTTCTGTCTGTCTGTCCGAGGTTTGTGTTTGCTTGTGTCACTGCCCAATTCCTATTTCCTTCCTTTTGGAGAGTCGCATTTGATGAAGTCGCATGGGCACAGGTAGGAACGTGTGTGTGTGTGCATTTGAGTGTATGTGGATGCAAAGGCGCATTTATCTTATTCTCTCCTTGGAACATGTCCTTATAGACCACCAGATCGACAGTTGCATACTAGACGAAGTAAGCTCTCTGTTGGTCGTTAGTTGGATAGCCAGGTGGTTTCAGCTCTGCAAATCGCTAGCACTTCATTTCTGCCCGTGTGGTGCCTCTGCAATTTTCCTTCTTTATTTTGAATTAAAGAGGATAGCTTTATTTGGGAAAAGGGGAGCATCAAGGCGAAAGCTTGCAACTATCGGAGCGGGCCATGTTAGGTGGACGAAAGAAAATGACACGCAAGATAGGTAACAGGCGGCGTCAAATTGGTATCAACCTGCGACACAAGTGGGGACAATTTGTTCTGATTCGCAACAGCTTTCCCAGCTGCCACTGCGAAAGCAGAAATAGTCTGCCGATCATGACGGTGCAGATCAAGTGGAGATATAAACAGGGTCCAAAATAAAGAGCCAACACAATTGTTAGTGAAAGAGAAAGCAAAAAGTCGTGGAAATACAATCGGGCCGATTCTAAAGCGTCTGCAATGGAAAAGACTGCCAAGAGTTCTCATTTAAACCAAAGCGAAATAAATCGAATGAAGAGGATTGCTGCGCATGAGGCGTGACTTCCTTCATTCAACTGCACTTGTTTCGGGACGATAGCAAATGGAAGGAACCAAACATGTGGATATGTCACGAGGCGCATCCCGTTCCAAGGTATTTTATGTTTATCACAAAATCTGATATAATTCAAAGACGAAAATAAAGATGGAATTAGGTTGAGTCGCCAGAGATGCGCTTTCTACAATTCGACTACACTTGTTTTAGACTCCGTCTTTGTTAAAAACAAACTATTCTAAATGCATCATCAATGATATGTTTGTCGCTATTTCAGAATAACTCGAAGCGAATATTAACGAAGCAAGTGGAATGCATCGCATGAGATGTGCCTTCATTCATTCGGTTGCCCTCCTTTTTGCCTCTATAAATAAATTAATCGCATTTCTGAATAGCCATAAGATCTGTCCAAATTCATCCTTGTCGACTTGATTGTGGCGACGGCTAATGTAATTAGAAGCGAAGTAATCGGAGGATTTGGAACGCACCGCATGAGACGTGCTGCCAATAATTAGGCTGCTATTGTCCTCAGTGTCCAAAAATGAATATGCTACAGTTCTTCATGCCAAGAATGCGCATCCAATCTTATCCTCGTCGATGTGATTTTTGTGACAGAATTTATTTGGAAACGAAAATGAACGGATAGCACGAGACGTGCCTCCAATAGTTCGGTTGTTCTTGTTCTCTGTCTCTAAAAGTGAATGAACCACAGCAATGCATGCATCACTTCCCTGGAAGTGACAAAGCATATGGCTGAGCTGAAATAGACAAAAGAACAATTGAGATAGAGGTGAAGGGATAAAAAACCATAGGAACGGAAGGAGAGGGAGTAGGGAAGAGGAAAGAGGATTAGAAGTGGACATCGTAGGATGATCCAGCACAGTGATGTGGTGTAGCCTTCTTTATCGCATTCATTTCTCCCAACATTTAGCTATTATATTAAGTTCAATATGATAAAACTAACTTAGTGGAGGCAATATGAATTTTTAACGACAAACGTTAAGACGATAAGCATAGTTTTTCATTCCATGTGATTTACACTGCATATCGGATGTGATGCTATCGAAATGACGCACATAAATGAGGCGAGAGAGGAGGGAAAGAAGATATCGCAATGAGAGAAGGAGGGGTTAGCAATACGACTTGTTCCTAATTTCTATGATTCTTATCAGCTTTGGTCCTTAGGCATCTCTAGAGCGGCGGAAGGGGAGGTTAGAATTATCGAGCAGATAAGATGGAGGTGGCGGAATTAGAGGATAGAATGAGGACTCAAGGCAAGCAGAAACCGAAATGAAAGGGAGGCACTGACGAAGAACTGAGTGGCGGAAACGATAACGTGAGGCGTGACAAGTAGAAGCAGACGTGACAACATGAAGTACACGATGCCTAAGGGACTGCTGGCCGAGTCATGTGCATGTTTTGCAAGAGCAGGCATTACGTGATTTTACTTCTCCAATTTAGGCAATTTGTTGCGCCATCGAACAGACAAAGAAGATATTAGTGCCCTCTGATTAAAATACTCCTCCCTCTTAAGATTGTTGGTACTCGACTGCTTTTCCTTATGCTATCCTTTAGGCTCATTGCGTTTAGGAATTGGGACACTTTTCTCCTTCACAACGTGGCGCCTGCCTCAATCGAAGCGAAAGAAAGATCAAGAAGAGGAGGAATGGTGCTAAGGGAATCACATGGATAGGTGGGATGGTGATCAAATGGTGACGAATTGAGGAGTATTTACTCGCAAGCAGACGCATGAGGGAAGAAACCTTGATTAGCGCCTAAGCATTAACCTCCAGTAACTATTTCGATAAAACTTGGTAAAAGTTCGTGGTGCGCAAGCAATCCCTCTTAGCCTTTACTTTTCCTTTAGAGAATGACCAATGCCGATCAAGCTCATTCCCCGCCATTACCCTATCAATACTTGTAAATAGCGACTAGCTTTTACCTCTAAAAGTGGGAAATCCCTACACATTCGCTCCCCATTACGGCATAGGCACACACACCCCAAGCATGTCAATTCATGGTAGCCGCAGGGCAGGAGCAGCTATGCCTGCTACTAAATGCTTCACGTTCATACAAATGGTATCGATAGATTTAGTGTTATTCAAAAAATGAACACTAAAGTGATTAATTGTGTCAGTTGCTACTCAGAGATCCGCCTTTTGAAGGAAGTTGATTCAACTAATGTTACAATAAAAAAGCCTAATATCGCGCTGCTATTAGAAATTGGAGGAGAAGAATTGAATTGGCATAAGTTTTGTTGGCGCTTGCGGACAAGGTACGCAGAAGTGCAAATGGAGTGGTGAATCGATGTACGGGCATAGTGACTTTCGAGCTGATGTAATGTGTGATGAGGTAAAGGAAGAAGTGGCTTGGATGAACACATCTGCGCCATGGGTGGAACTGTGATAATTTAGTGGCTGATGATACTGCTGATGATGATGGCGTAGGTGTGGATGTTAGCACTAACTCTTTAAACCAAGGTCAGTTCATTGCTTTTGACCCAGACCAATGCTTTTAAAAGGCGTCTCATGGTGGTAGGACATACAGCTACTTTGATGTAGACCACAGTGCACCGAGACTTCCGCTTTTGGATTCTTTAGGCCGTAATGCGATTCGCAGTGCCATTATTCTCCATCTACTACCCGCCTTCCAACCTCGTCTACGCTCATTGTGACTGTCTGTATTTATTCACAATGAAATCCGCTTCTTTTCTGGTGCACACGCGCCCCCAAACACTAACTCCCCCATAACTTCGTTTTTAGGTTCAATGGTCTTTCAATTTTCAGTGACTTACATCGTTTGCCGAATTCGCGGTCATTGGTAGGCGCACCTCTGCCGGAATGGCATGGCTTGAGCAAATGCCATTAATATATTTCTACTGACCAAAGGAAAGTAGCAAGAAATACAACGGAAGGAGAGGCAGCGTGGCCGAGTAGCCCAAGGCGCTGGTTTTGAACAAGAGCCGCTGTCATTCAATTTCATCTAATCACTCTTGGCATCACCTTCAGATTTCATGCAGAATGATACTTCAGTGAGCTAGAGTAATAAGCTAAATTTGTGGTGAGGACTGTAGGCTTGGAAGCAACAGCCAGAGCATTTAAACGGTTTACACAGTTCTTCATGGTAGGATGGGGACCTGCCGGCATCGAAGAGCTTCGTGTAATATCGAATGACTGGTAGGAAACGCGGCTGTAGAAGAAAAGCTGAACGACCACTCCGTTTTAAACACCACCTTTAGCTATTTATCTGCACTGGTCCACGGCTTAGACTGTTTTCGCTGTTCTCTTAAGTGATGAGGTGGAAAAGTCATCTTGTAGCCATCAGTTTTGGTGCCGTGTTCAGCAAAAATCATTGATGTGATACACTAGAAGGAGGTGGCTAAGATGGCCGTTAATTTCCTACTCACAGTGGCACACACCATGCACTTGTGAACTATACATGCATGGAGTGTGATACGTACCTTTAGCACGCTGTCAGGAATAGAAGGGAAGTTTAGGAAGCGAATGTGAAAGCAGATTTTACGCTCCTAACCTATCAGTTAATGGGTTTCGGTGATCACCCCTTTAGCTTTAATTGCAGGGACGCGTTCCTAAAAATTACTGGATCTGAGGCCTCGTCTGTGCACCGCATGTGGCACATCAAGCGCATCCAATCTAATCCGAGACTTATAGATGCACCAGTTTACGCCTAAAAATGCAACTGCCAGTAATTAGTACTGGCCAAAACCTAAAAATAAGTGCCACCGTGCAAGTTGAGACCCAGTCCACAACTGGGAGGTTGAATCGTCGGGCGACAATGTAGGCTCGTGCATGAAACGACATGTGGTGACTGCTAATATTGCTCGTGACATTATTCCAACTTACGTGTTAATCCATAATTTCATAGAATGCTGAGACGAAAGTGTGGATAATTTGCCTAAGTTGGACCCCTGTTTATTAATCAGCCTATCCAGCCTTAGACCTTCCCCTCTCACCGCGCCATGGCACACCTGGGGTGCTTATAGAACCGAAAGCTTTAAATACATGCCTCTGATCGCATTACACTCACAGCATCAGTTTGCTGTGCATTCGACTAAGATCTCTGATTGATCGAAGAAAGTAATAGGTAGTATCTAATTTTCTGATCTTTGGTAACGTGACGTTGGCATGAAAATTTTAACCACTCATGAGGCAAGGAGGTTTGAGCATAATGTTTTGGTTGTTCTATCACGAACATCTTCAGCCATGATTTCAGTGTGATGCTGCTTCAGATATTGCTGACAAAATCGATAGGACACAGGTCACCATTCTTTGTATTAAAGCATTTGCATCCAGTTGGTGAATAGGGTGTTCTTGGACTACATAGCGAAGCATGTCACCAAGAAGGCTAGTGCATGATAGAGAAGATACTTACTATCAGCGTGCAGTGGGCCAAGTCGAAAAATAGGTGAAGTGGTTTAGATAGGCATTTCCATTTGACACAGCCACGAGAACTGCGACCAACTGATTGTTTTCTTCGCACATGCAGAAGCACTGGCACAGCACTTGCCGGTTCGACACCAAAAAGAACAGACCAAATACAATGATCGAAGAACTCGACTTTGAATCTACAAAGCGCATACGTAACTATCAAATGCGTGAAGTCGACTTCTTGAAGAGAGCATGAAGTAGTACTCAGAAGGCAGTGAAGGCTCACACAGCTGACATGCATTTCCGACAGCTGGCAGCATCATTCAATCTTGGTCCTGCAACGCATAGATTTGGTGTCACTTTCTCAAGTCTGGTAGGATTTCTGACTTTAAGATCATTCGGTAGCATTGTGGGTAGCTCAACTTCCGAATTGAATCCAGTGGAACTCCATCTGACGTGTCCACGACGCCTCATCCCTTCGCCCTTGCCATCTAACATACAATCTGGAGGAATTGACCACGGCAATGTAATGTAGGCCCCACAATCATCGTCACTACTGCTGCCAGTGTTCCTGATTTCCGACTAGGGTGATCGATTCGATCGTTCTTTTTAATCAAATTACTTGTACTTTACTGGATGACGGGCCAACTCATTCTACTTTCTTACCTCCTCAACGCAAACACAATTGTTACCCTTTGTGGTTCTTCATTGTTTCTGTGGTGCCCTAAATTAATCAAATTTTTATGCAGGCGAGCGTGAGCAGGAGCTTTGCTTATTCGCCTACTTTGTGGAGTTGTCCTAGCAACCAGCTCAAATTGGGGCTGACTTAATGAAAGCCCATTAATGTCCACTGGCTTAGTTCTGGGTTGGACGCAGCTCCGCGCAATTGGTTGGCGCGGATTATCTGTGGATGGAACAGAAGGCCTCTGGATCGAACTCTCTTGAGCGTGAAACTGACTAATAACACGACTTAATTGGGCCAGTGCTGCCATTGTTGTCAGCTGACATGCAACTTTAAGATGCAAGTGGAAAGGTATATCTTATTCTACCGTGGAGCAAATGCCCAGGAGAGCGAAACATTGTCCTTGCATGTTGTCGGTCGTTCAGTCAGTGTGTCAGCTGGCGCCTATTTTAATAGAAGTCAATTGGAGGGCAAATATGAACTGCTTGACAGTGCTAGGCACATGGTGACCATGATCGTAAGCAAGGTCCAATAGAAACATGGCTTATTATTCGAGTTTTGAAGTGTCCTGCACCCTCACATATGATCTTCCAACATAGACATTATGGAATTAAAAACAATGGACTTTTGTTGCGCACAAATATTGTAGGAAATAAAAATGAACGTCACTAACAGAAAAAGCAAAAAATTTAGTAATAGCGCAGCTAATGTTACAAAATCAAGACAAGCATCTCAATCTTACCCAGAAATGCAAAGAGCTGTAGCGGAGGCCAATAACTCTGTGTGCCGGTAAACAGCATCCACTGGTAAATACTCCATAACCCCCATGACTACACTCAACTAAATAGCTATTTAGGTGACATATGCACATTGGCAACTGGCGCTATTCAGGGTCTGCGTCATCAGAGCAAAAGCTATTGCAGCAAAGTAACTGGGATTAGTTCCCTTGGCGGCCTCTTCATTGTTTGTGAAAAATAACACCACATTTTATTCAAAGACTGCAAACAATGGCTCTCAGGACCGTAAAAAATTGAGAGGGTTTTTGATTCTGAACTGTTATGAAACCGCGAAAATAATGGAGAGTGGTTCTTTCTGTGCACACGTATAGATTATGACAAATATTTATTCAACTTGTACTCCGATACTGTGCACACTCCGAGGTGAGTGAGTTGCAGTTTGCTTTAGCATTTTCTGCTAGAATAAACGGTTGACAACTAATAACTGAGTGCTCACGTGTTCCCACCTCAGCTCATAACTCTATGCCCAGTTTGCGGCGCCAATACGCGCCATCCTAGCCACAGCCACATCAAACCAATGAAGTTCAATACGCGTGCACTTGAGCTCAGTTTACACATAGTAGAGGCAACCGGCGTTAATTGCAGATATTCCATTACTTTGCTCGCCCAAGAACCAGTTATTCCATCAGGACACTTCAATTCCTGGTCGGCACTCTCCCTTCCTTCCTTACTCCACATGCGGTCACATGATCAAAAGTCGGTTCAGCAATGCGACACGTATGTGTATTATTCCTTAGCGTTCGCAGAGGATCCATGGCGGTCTTTTGGCATGCATTGTAGGACACGAAGCAGAAGCTGTGGGCCATAGCTATTCGAAGCTTTTGATACTAGCGCAGACTCAGCAGATGTCAAATGCTTCTGAGACTAGAGTTAGCCATTGGTATCTTTTTTAACCTTTGCGAAATCGTTTGCATCAAATAGTCTGCGACTGCTAGGAGATTGGGTTACATAGCAACCTTGTAATACGACAAAGCCACATCATCTAAAGGGAGTTTATTCCATTTCTGCCATTTCATCACGCTGCTTCGCTTGATGATGTCATCTCTTCTGCTATGGAACTGCAAGAACGTATAGGTGACCTATCACGCTTAGGGAACCAATATTCCCTACACTTCAACGCCAACCATTACTGCCGTTATCGGTCTGTGAAACATGAATTTCGCTTTATAAAAGTAGTTTGCGTATTGTTTCTTACTTTTAAATAGTAGCGCTGCAGTTCTCTCTTACATCGTGCAGCTGAACAATCTAGCTGTGATTGGGCCGACTGCTTGATAATTTGACGGGCGAAACAAAGTAACTCGGTCATTCAGATGATTAGCCTGCCTACCCTGCATTAATTTGTGCTGTTTTATTGCATCTTAGTGAGTACCTTGCAGGTATAACCAATGCAGTAACTTTGGTCATTCCACAGTCGAGGTCATCATTGCCTTAGTGGCAGAAACGCGGGTTTGGTAATGCTCACCGATAGGTTCGTCGGGTGTAGCCTCACCCCAGTGTTTATAAGTCTTCTTGCAGCAAGCAAGACCGAGGCAGCCGTTAAGAGAAAATACAGTACCTGCAGGAAAATCCCCCCTTTTTCTCCTTCCTGTGACTACCTTTTTGTAGGAATGGTTTGAATATTTATAGTTGTCTTCATTGTGTTTGACGATACATTTGGTAGAGTAGGGCTCTCTTCATCAAGAAAATCGAAACTGTACTCCAGAACTAGTATGATGTGCCTTTTTTGCTCCCCACCTACGGGGTAAATTTAAAGAACACAAGCATTGCAATGGCAGCAGAGCAGTAGCCATTCTGCGTGGCATCAAATTTTAAAGACAAGAAAGACATGCGGAGGGCTAACCTAGGGTATGGTAATTACTTACTATAGCCATCAACGCTGCACTGTGCGTTGAGAAGGGTAAGTCCCTAAAACCCTGCCAGCTCTACAATTAAAAAACAGCCGAGTCAAGCTCCATTGCCAGTGACAGTCGCAACTTGAGTGTGGGGATATACTGTTTTGGATTATCCATAGTATTGTTTACATAAGAGAGATGGCTTAGTTTAGCTGCAACACGGTCCAGTAAGCGTCGCACCGGCCTTTGTGTTAACTTTGGTCGGTAGTCAAAATCGGGTTGGTAGATAATAGGCAAAGAGGAAGGTGGAGAGACGTATAGACTAAACCTCAACAAAGACCAACACCTTTAAATTTAACTGCACATTTTATCGTCAAACATGCTAAGCATATACCACTGATGTGTAAGTGAACCATAGCAAATGCAACCATGACCCCATCCACTGCCTGGCATGCCTCAAAGCATCGACTTATAATGCTCATCTTTTGTAGTACGTTTAAGAGTCCGTTATAGGACTATGAATTGCATCAAAATATCATTAGATCAAGCTGAATTACTTGAGCAGCTTAAGCAAAATTACTTAAATGATTTTAATTAGTACCAGAAGCGAATCATCGTAGGCCACGTCACCAAGGTGATTTATTGCAATACCAGCAGGCGAATAGTCTCTTTCTAAACATGTGAGGAGAGGAAAAGTAATTAAGGGGCTCTTAACGCTAACAATATGCATTTTCACTTTGCTCAAAAACGGTCTTGTTGAGTCTTTTGCCTCACGTTTGTGAAAATCGCAACCATGTGAATGCATTGTCTGGTTTATTGCCAAGAGCGTGCCTTACAAGACTGAAAAATGAAGTATTGCATCCCTAAATTAGAACATTTTGTCATAATATGGTTTCTCGAGATCTTGAAAAGATGTAACTAAATTTGATCGTGAAAAATCATTAGAAAGTGTCTTTCTCCATTACACCGCCCAAATGCGTTTGCTAAATTAGAAGAGCTGGTATATAATGCACCACAATTCCGACATCTAGAGGGCCACCTTAAAGAGTAAGCGATAAAGTCTTAGTAAATATTAAGAGATAAAAGCACCTAAGGTTTGTTGGAAAACCTTCCGCTAGTATCCATTTGCCGTAACTTGAGTGCATAAATCTCGGAATCACTGCATCAGTCACTTCCAGCTTACTACTTCCCATCACCCCGGAACATACGCCCTCAACCAAGTTCAAGGGCTCCCTTTTAACTATGTAGTTCTTACCATTGTCGAACTTTATTCTTCACTATCCAACCCTAGCTTTCCTGAGATACTCAGTTTCCACCAAATCTGAATCTATCTCCTCATACATCTGCCTCTGTATCTCATGGATTTCCAGTTCCTGCCATAAAAAATGAATTTTTGCGCGTCTGCACTCGCTCGTTATAAGTACCCATTTCCCATAATAACTCAGTCCAATCCTTGACATCTTTCATCCAGCATGAATCGAATTCCGCATGGCCCAAAGCTTTGCTGAAGTGCCTCAGCAACTTGCTTTTGCATCATACCATTTTAGGCCCAGATTTACCACATTTCTGCCTCAGCTCCTCCCGGTTTGCTAGTTCATAAATACCTACAAAGCTTCTAGGTAAGCACATTGTTTTCATCACTCAGCAGGAGACGAAAAAATGTCTGGAGAGGTAAATGGAGGCACCGGCAAAGGCGTCTTTAACCCTTTGACAGAATCGCTAAATTCAGTAAAATTCGCATGTCACCTTTAATTAATGGGGCTGCTCCAATTTGAGCGAACAACTTATGAGTGTTATTTTCGATCTGTTATCAGCTCTAGAGTTTTTTGATAACTAATACAGTTTGTCTTTATCATGTTGGTTACAATGCCTTTATGCACCTCCCCCATCCCAGCGTTATGTTTTGCGAATACTGTTGCGCAACAAATCTGGTCATCGCTGCCAATTGCTTGTTAACCTTGTCTCAAAATAACTTTTCCCATTCACCAACTGTCAACATTGACGTAACCTTGCATTTTAATTTTTGCAGTGCAAATGGACAGGAACCATGCCGTTTCCAGTTTTGTACGTGTGCTAAATTGTGAATTCTAATGCAATAATTTCACACTTCCTTGCTCCGCTGTTTAGCACTTTACAGATTAGCACAAAATTCTCTAAAGGGAGTTTTAGTCTTTGACCCAGACATATCATACCCAATGATGAAACTGTTAATAATGTCAGGCCTTGATTCCTTTTGAAAGTTGAATGCAAATGTATCCACTGCAAGTTACTGTGGCTGCAGGCGCTAGTAAACGGGTCTGTTTGGTATCATAGTGAACACACCCTTTGCGGCAGGTTTGCTTTTAATAGCAAAATTAACTAGATTGTGAAGAACGAAACTCGAATAGGAACTGAGCCTGAAAATGAGCTCAAAATAAGTTGCACTAGCTAAATTAGCCGAGACACCTGCCCTCTACTCTATAGCCTAGAAAAAACAATTAAAAAACGTTAGAGCGATTCCTCAGGGAATATATTACCCAAAATTGCAATGTCGCGAAAGCGATTCAGAAAATTTCATGTCACTTAACAACGTTTACCATTGTCATCTAAGCTCAATGGCTTTGGCAGGTGCTGTTCTATAAGTATTACTTACTCTAGGTCCCCATATTTGGCTAAACTTGATTGGTTTTATACTAAGGCTAGAAACGTGTGGCTTTGAAAAACAGTTCTGCTGGCGAACTTTGTTGGCCATGCTTACAACTCCTACAAAGAAAGTGATGTAAATTAGCGCCCAAGGGCTTAACCTACTCGTTGCTAGTTGCATGAAATTTCCAAAAACATCTAAAGTACCACCTTGTTTACTGTTTGCTACCTTACAATATAAGGTTCGTGCATGACAAAATTGAATTTACGGCCAATGCAATTCATGATACGGAACTCAGTGTCTTCATTAGAAGATCCGCTCCCCATCCCCTTAACTCAGTCGCAGTTGTCACTTTCCACATTTGAAAGTTGAGCAACAGAAGATCCTCAGTAACATTCTAGGGATGATAGAATGGGAACCACGTGCCACAAGTGTACTGCGCTTAAGACATTCAACTAACTGATGTAGACCACAATTGGCGCGTATGTCAAGCTATGTCTTGGATAGTTGTTAAAAGGTTTCACTGTTAATTTCGCCTTCTGTTCCTACCATTCCAGCTGCCTTGTGCTCCATAAATTTGCTGCATATCTTCACGCTGTTTATAATGCTTCTGCGGCAGAGGTGCTTAATGTGCAAGGAATTTCAGTAGAGTTGCTAATGTCGCATTTGTGGTGAGTGGCGCATTATCGAGGTAGCAGTGCACAAGCAGTGTGGTAGTCGACTGTTGTCAAAGATCTTTATAGTTGATGGACTACTAATGGTGCAAATCATTGTATAACCTCCTCCTCCAGCCTAGAGCCTCCGCTTCCTGATCCGAAAACACAATCGGTTACAATTTATCGTTACTGTTTTAAACTCTTCCACCTGGATACTGTGAATTCGGGTGTGCGTGGAATAATGGTGTGCGCTTTGATGTATCCATTCTGCATGAGTTCGACTGTTCTTCGTAAAGCAAATATGTGATCAATTCGTGCAACTGTGCGGCTGCTCACATTTACACGCGGGTAGGGTGGCTTATAGTTGCATGTTTTACCATATTGTAGCAAAATTTCAAGTACTCCGGTTCATACTTCACAAACGGTTACAGTGGCTTCTTCTGTGCCTATTTTCTTCTATAGAAAGGAAGAATGGCATACATGGCATAGACCCACTCAAGTAACTTAGGAGATTAGCCAGCCTAAACAACATCTTGTCTTATGCGCATCTGGTGATCCAAAAGCACCCTGTTGCAAAGTTGACGTTCGGCCTAATCCTATTGGTTTTCTTCCTAAATTATTATCTGAACACTTTTACAAGCTTTATCTACAGGCGGATTATTGTCTTGCCTCATAGGAGCACGTCTTCACGACTTATTTGGTCCCTAGCATAAGCTGTTTTAACTTTCTTAGCAGAACATTATCACATGGTAGGGTCTAACTGACTGATCGATTAAAACGTTATCACACTCTAAAGTAATTAAGCATAGTTTGTCAAGTTATTTTAAAAATTTCAATAGGTTTGCGTCTTAGGCTGTTTCTCAATAGCAAAGCTTAAATGTTTGTTGAAACAATATAAAGTGCGAAAGCGTCAAACATAAGTATGGAAAACCAGGTGAGATTCCTTGTAGAGATTACTGAAACCCGTTTCCCAGTAGCTCCTTTTGCAGCAATGATCCTCTTCATTCCTCCTTCTGGAGAGTGGTAATAATGTAAAGCGACTAAGTCAAGCCTTCATCTAGATTCTTCTCGTTTCTCGTAAAGCTGGCGATATGGTGAAAAAGGCAGGTGCAGTGTTTGCCTTCCACAACTTAGCCAAGATGGTGAGAAAGGTAAGAAATACTATGACGGGGAGGGCTGCAGACAACATTTAGATGAGTGTAAGTATTAATGTTCCTGCAGTGAGATCTCAATTGACATCAGTAAGACACACACACTGGGTTCTTTTATCCATCTTCAACCTTGCAAATATTAAAGAGGTTCCAAAATAATGGGACTGAATGTGGTAGAAAGATAATACCACCGGATCCATTTTAACGGCAAGGTAAGTCATAACAAACTTGCTTGCTAGCTAGCTTGTTTTATTCACCCGTCCTACACAAAACATCTATTCTGCTCAAAAAGACGGACGAAAACACGGAATCCCCAATGGGGGTTACTGGACTCCAAATCCTGACAATGACAGTAGCAAGACTTAGACTGCATCTTTTCGGAAGTCTTCAGCAACCAGAGTCTAAGTAAAGTTATCGCTCCTCATTTAGCAATGTACACGGTGTAATAACGAAAACTTAGACATTCAACCCTTCGAATTCACTACCTACACTACGTGATTTATTTTTAAGCACGGTTGCTAGCATTGCAATAGTTTTGAGCGCCGCGGCTCTGTTGACAGCTGCGGTGTGACAGATAGTAGCAGCAGCGACAACAGAATTCAACGGTTGTAACAGCGCTACCCTTTCCGCAATATTTAGCAAATAAAACCGAAGGTACGAGTCCTCGTGGTGACAGACTAGAAAAAGTGGTAAAATAAGTCTTGATCACAATCACCGTGGGTGCCGTCAATGGAACTACTCCAATTTTTGTAGGATGACGCTTTTGTAGGAACCAATGACAAAACTCACCATTTATCTCTCCTGCTTAACCAATCCTATCTGCAAGTCACATGTTAGGCCATGTTGAAGGAGACAGAAGAAGATGGAGAAGGTGGAATTTGTCCCTACAAGTATTTTAGAAAAGACTGGTCGTCATGCCTTAAGTTGATTTAAAACAGTGTTCAGAGTTTTGCTGCAGGGGTAGAGGGTACTGTACCAGTTTACACAAAATGGCCTATTTCTAGGTACCGTCGTACGTCTCCGTCTCTTCTGACGAGTTAGTCAGAGCTAAATAGCGGCAGCATGGGCCTTAGCAGCGGCGAATAATGTGGCAGTATTAAGATTGACCTCACTAAACTGCATACACTTATAACAGCAGTGTGCGATTTGCTCAGAATCGTCTTCTTTTAAAGAAGAAGGTATGGAAGAATGTGGGTTGAAACAGGTTCCAGACGGTGAAATCGGAATCAGGAAGTGGTAAAATGTGCACTGGCTAAATGAAAGAGGTAGAGTTGAGTAAAGGAAGGAGAGTGAGTTGCACTTATCCAAAGGTGGATTTCATTGGCATCAAAGATGGCATGGTCCGCAACTGGTTAAAGCAGGATGGTGGCTAGAAGGAGGGAATTACTTTGCGGTTAGCCTTTAGATGTGTCTGGGTCCTCATATGTGCTCGCTCAAGTTAAAATGACCTGGGATAGAACTGCTCACCAAAGAATAAGTGGGCCATCCTCGATTGACTGGTCATCCCTAAGCAGTTAGACGGTTGGTGGCACAGGTCAACTCAGCATCTGTACGGTGCGATGACTATCACCTACTACCCCGGTCACTTGATTATTATACACTTGCCCTCACCCATTTGCGTCAGCTTATTTTATTGCCTTCCATGTCCTCATTTATAAAGTGGAATGAAAGTAAGAAACGGCTAAAATATGGATGCACATGCAAACTCCGAAATGGCTCTTTGGAATCCAATGTCGAAAAAGAACTCCAATTTCGCTCCAGTTGAGAAAGTGACCTCCCTGTTTACCAATACAGCGCCTTATGAATCAGTTGAGAAGGAGAATGATGTCAATGACGATAATGAGGATGGCAATGCATCGTAGTACAGGCTCTTCGATAGGCGAACACTAGGTATCCAACGTCGCCAATGAATGCTTCCTCTCTTGCGGTTTCCTCCGTGTCACCGGCACCAACCAGCACAGCTGACACTCTACAAGCATTCACTCACTAATATGCGAACCGAGGGCGCCAACATGTGTATGGTTCCTATTCAGTGCATGAGAACAGGAAGTGTTTCCTCATTTCCACCTCATCATCTTTCTCATTCTAATCCATATTCCTCTACTCCCCCATTACTGCTAGATATCACGCCAATCCTGATGCTGTCGCATCCGTCGTCGTTGCCGCAACTGCTTTTAAAATAGTAGACTGGTAAGGATTTCACAAAGGAATTCTTTTGGCCCATTAAATGTCGTAAGCGCTGATGATTAGTTGGTGGCAGTTTGAAGGCATGAAATCTAAAGTTTTACTTTAACTTACATCATGATGCACCGTAGTCATCTTAAGACGAGTGAGTCCTCTGACTTTCAGCGTTACAGATAGGTTCCACTAAATTTACCATCATGCTACTATAAGCAGCTTTCTCTTAAGAGTGACAATGCGGCATACTAAGGTGTTTGGTGACTTTTGCCTTGAAGTGATCGGGCTATGCGAATTCGCCGCATCCGATTTCTCTCCCCAGATAAAAAGCGTTGCGGATCAAAAGTCAGAAAGGCATTTCGCCTCCTAGCTTAGCACAAGTTGTCCATTACTGCAACAGTCCTCCACCGGCTGTATAGAGCTTAGCCCATCGTACGCATAGGTGCCTTGCATGGATGATATTATAGATAAAACAGCAACGGCATGTCCGTCCCAATGCGAGTCTGTGCGCGTTCTGGATGGTACACAAGTTTATGAGATTTAACACGACCATTAATTGGTCTCCGTTAATTAACCATTCGGTGCGAGGAGTATCTTGAAAAGACATTGATATGTTTCGTCAAAACGAAGACCAAATCTTCCAGGTTTACATTACACTCCATGTTAGTCGCTTTGACTGCAGAGGATAGGCAAGCACATGAGTTTGCCTATGTTCGCACCTGTATCAGAGCATACATCCTTCACTTCTCTCTTATGTCCTTGTCTCTTTTAAACCAAATTTATCTGTCTTTTACGTTTATCGATGCCTTCGTTCCCTAACTTACCAAAAGGTGACTTTCGCTCGTCATTCTTATGTGACAGAGGATCACTAGCAGTGTTAACAGCATATTATAAAGTCTGGCTTTAAAAGGGGTAGCTTGCTGATTTTAAAGCCTTGTCATCATTTGATGTTATCACCAAATCCTTTCATCTTCTTTAGTTTTAAATATATCTGAGAGGGATGCTTTTATTTACACTTATAAAAAACAAAAATGACTGCAACTATGTAATCTGACTTATTCAAAAGCTCCACGGCACGTGAGACAAAAGACGATTTCTCAAATGTGTATAAAGCTGGGCACATTTGATGGCTGGTGCGAATTCACTGAGTAAGCTTCGCACCTAGCTGACTTTAGAAGAGATAGCGACTCCAGCGCTGGCCGCTGAGGCGATCACACAAGAGCTGATTGGCAAAGACTAGCAGCCTTTATGTTTATGCCGAAGAACTAAATGAGTGTGTTTGCCCTACGGCCCTGAATTCTACACAGCTCAGTTAGCTGATTTATTGTCGTTGGCAGATAAAAGCGAAAGGAGACTTCGATTGCTCCACTGCTGGCAAGTTGTCGGCTGATCTGCCTACTATCGAGTGTTCAGCCGCAGGCCCCAATGTTGAGACTGCTTAGCGCCAATTTAGACACGAAGACTTAGGTTAAAGAAATTCGGTTCAAAGCGAATATATGTAAAGGCACAAATGAAAATCAACTAGGACAGGAGACAAACGAGACTCTTAGCAACGCAGCAGTTGCGCTGAATCTAACAAATTGGTCTCGCCGCGAGTAAAAGATTTGTCAAGACCGTTGTGAGGTGCAGCTACGTAATTACTTTGGGTGTGAACTCGGTGCAAATAGACTCAGGATATTATCCCTTCTCTTACCCCTCTACGACTGTTTTACGTAAGTCTAGGAACCACAACTTTAAGAAAAGAGCACAATGGAAGTGAAATCTTACAAACGAAATCAGTGAGACCTCAAAACGAGTGTAAGGCAGACAAAAGGAACCCTAAATGCTGTTAAGTCTACTTAACCCAAGCATCTCAAATCATGTAAAGCGCATAACGAGACATGACCTCATGGCCTTGCTCCTGTTTTGCCGTGACTCTGATGAGATCTCATGCTAGAGAGTTTCCAGGTCAATAATACAGAGGTGTGAAAACTAGGGCAATGCCAAGACTAAGCTCCAGCCTCCTTAAATCTCTATAAATGCATAAAAGAAAACGCAAAGTGCGGACAGCGCCGCAGTTTACATATCGCCACACTTTGCTTTTAGTTAGCTAGATCTACAATTTTTGATAGCACTCGGTTTTTTGGTTTCTAGAACTATTGTCGTTGAGTTTGTGGACAGTACGCGCACGTATGCAGGTGTACAGAGAATGATGAAGTCGGCATATTAGTGTGCGCTCAATCGCCAGGCGAAGTGCTTGAGCAAGACGCAGTGGATGAGGTTTGCTTTCGCGCATTTTTCATTAACACCGTTTTGCTGCATTCGCGTTCACGGAGTTGACATGCAAATGTCATCAAGCCGATTTGTGTCACCCAATGAATGCTATTTGACCAGTGAGCTTGTATTGTTGGATGATTTTTGCCATTTTCTAACCCAGGGTGGTGATGGCCCATTTTGACACTATTGCGCACCTCCACCTGGCTTCTGGTTTGTTATTGTACAATCCAACGCGTGACAAACCAAATTGTTAGCAAATTTATAATTAGGGGTGGATAATAAGGGTCCTGCAAGGATTAACCAAGCAACAAATTCACTCAGGAGGCTTGTCTTTTAGCAGGCCAGTCCCAAAGTGACTCTAAATTGTAAACAAAGAAACCAGAAACTGGGAAGAATGCAATCTGAGTGATCTGTAAGCACGGATGAGATGCGTGTTAAGTAGCTAGTTTTGAACTCTTATCACGATGATATGCAACACTACAAAATCGTTTTATTAAGTGTGATCCCAATCGAGACTGTCTACAGCAGGAATTTGTGCTTCGAAAGTTGGTGGAAGCATTTTTGCCTCTTTTACTTAAAAGCTATGTAACTCTTTTGGGCTCGCCAAACTATCAGGGTCCTATCCACCAATAACTGGCATGCCAACTGCAGGCAATCCTCATCACGAGCAAACAGTTGATTTGGACAATAAACAGATACATCGCTGGCAACTGCCAGCTGATAAGGATAGCTGGGCAGACAAATTAAAGCTTGGATTTACTGACAGATTCTCTAACTTGAACTCACCCATTTTTCTGTTGCTAATCTACTACAATGAATGGGGTAAGTTGGTCTATTTTACCAAAAGTAAGAAGCAGTAGTTATTTAAAAGCGACAGTAAAGACATACACAAAATCATACGCAGAGCGAATGGGAGAGGCAAAGGGCTCATAGCCGCAATCTAGTTAGGATAATTTAAAGAGTCCTGACGTGCTTTGACACCGCGAGCGTGAACATTTCGTTCGGTCTTTAAGCTGGCAATGTGCCTACTGTGATAATTACTAACAGCAACAAACCCCGTCTTGGGAATGACGTAGGTGCCCACATACTCGATCCGTGCTGGCGACTTGCTCCTGCACCCTCCTTCACTGTGCTGGTGCACAGCCGCCTCCTCTGCTGTCAAATGTTGCAAAATATGGTAGCGTGGAAGGTATATCTGCCGTCTGTAGACAAATATCTGCGAAGAGTAATTATGAGCTTGCATTGGGCTCTTCGAGTTTGAGGGCGACTTGATGACCACATGCTTACTAGGAAGCAGTGATGTAGCGTTCACTAGCACTAGGAACAATTACCTCATTCCTGCCTATTGGTGTACTTGCGTTGGCTGTGATCTTGGCTAATGAAAAGTTTGCTCTACAGGTCATCAAGTCCGATCCCAATCTGGACGCGATGCGGGAAACGTGGACGAGAGAAGCTTAAGCGACCGTAAATGCGTCGATTAGGAAAAGTGTCGTAAAATGGATGCGGATAGTAATTTTTGATAGTAAATTCTTAACATTTGCGTGCTCACCTAGATTTGCCGGAGGATAGGGCTTAGCAGCCTTGAAGGGTTTCCAACAACCAGACCGATATCTGTAGACATTCTGGTCTTTTGGCATTAAATCCAAGAAAATTGTGTACATCGCATTGGCTTTTATACCCTCGACGCTAACGCTGAGTGTAGGAAAGATGCGTCTGCAAAGCGGATTGCAAAGGCATTAATCAACCTAATGAAGGAGTGAATACTGAAAGACGTGACAATTAGCGAGAAGGCTGGAGAAGGTAGGAGTTGTAAAATCATTAACCTGTCATACCTTCCAACACACATTTCTATTAGGTAGGGCCTTGCCGCCCTCCACGCCGCCTGGTCGCGCAACCGCAGAGTGATTGCCGGACGCTGCGTCAAATTGGAAAGCTCGAAACCCACTTCTGCTGCGCAAATTGATGAGAACTCCTCCCTTTCGCTGTTGATACCTGTAAACCATACGTTGGGTACACTCTGGGCAATATTTAGCAAGGCTGAGTGTAAATCCTCTTCCACATTCACACCAAATTCAGCTGATGCTGCAGCTTGACGATAATCTTCGCCCTCACTTGCATCTGCCATTCGTGAGGGTGTTAGAATGTTAATCTATGATGTATCACTGGCTGAAAAGAAAATCACCTAAATTCCTTTTTTTGCATGCAGCAACCCAGTCCAAGCTGCTCCAGCTGAGTGGGCCTCATTTGATCACCCAGGCTACTAAATGCTCAGCAAATCAGTATTCAGCGACTAATCTCCTCATTTGCCGAGAAATGTATTCCATAGCTTACAGTTGATTAAGACACACCGCTGCGCCTAGAGGTAGGTGGATAAAGTTACGGGTGCAGTTTGATTCCACGGCTAAATATGAAGTCACAATAAGTGCACCGCACCCTCGAAACTAAGGAAAAATTTTGACCCTCTTTAGCATGAATAGATTTTTAATTTAATGCACGTTTTTTGCCTTATTTATCGATAGCTCTTGATTGGCATTGGCGTCAGACAGCGTTTTATGCCTTACTTAAGAGCAACATGGTTTTTGTTGAATTACATTGTTATGACTCCGCTTAGCTTAATTCATCTCCGTCGCAAAAGGGAAGCATGAGCAACATGAAACCCAGGAAATAGGACCGGAGGAGATGGAAGCACCAGATGTACCAGTCCAACTTGATAGAATAGCGTTACCTATGTGCTGGTTCCCAGCACAACATTCTTTCAATATCTCTTAGCTTAAATCGACAATTGGTCATTTATAAGTTTTAGTAAGAAGACACGATGCAGAGAACGCATTGTAAAATGGTTAAATCATAAGCTTAGATTGGAAGATAGAGAGCTACTTTAGAGGTTTTCTCTCATTTGACGCCAAATTTTAAATAATGAAAATTTTGGAACGCATGCGGTTTATCATTTAACATTGGTTTTCTTCGACGTTGCATTTAGTAGACTTTTAAATGAATTGCTGTTGCAGAAAAATAAAGTTAGAATAAAGGTCAATTGAAATGGGAATCGGAGGTGAATTAGAACAATTGCCTTGATTTATTGACATTAATGTGCTTAAACTAAGAACAAACATTTCTAATTTACAGGGTCCGTGTGCGATTGTTTTCATCCTTTAGCATTCGTAAAATTTGCCGCACCGTTCCCTCGAAGTCCAGTTGCATTCGATCCAGACCAGAGTAGCATCTCCAAATTTTTGCAGTGGTCACCCAGTAAGCATGACTTCCTCTTTCCTATTGTGGTTTTTAATTTTGCATGATTGTTGCGCAACTCCTCCATGCAGCATCAACTTACAGGCGCTTCAGCCATCATCGCGTAGGCAAAGTAGGTTTTGCGATTACAACTTATTATCCGAGAATTGCAGGGTTCCAAACGACTTGTTATTGCCACCAATGCAAACAATACGCATGCAGCATTGCTGCTTTTTGATAACCATACCAAAGCGAGAACCATTTTCAGATCACAAACAACCCCATCGTTTTCTACAATTATAATGGACTGAGATTCGCAGTCAGTAGGTATGAATGCACAAAGACACACACAGGGCAAACTTGGCCTGGTGATTAGCAAAGGATATGTGCATTCTTGCATAAAAGGAGGCGAGTAGCGCTGAGAACTAAGTTATATTTATGTGCAAATGTGACGAAACCCGATCTGTGCTCGATCTGGTGTGCATTAAGGGGATGGCGGAAGTAGGCGGAGAAAATGAAAAATGAGCGGAACTCACTGCATTGGCGATGTCGAAAAAATAAGCAGGAGGAGAGGGAGGAGATGCAGGAGAACAAATGTTCAGTTGGCGGATGTCAAAGTAAAAATACGCAAGCAATGGGCAGCAAAGAAAATAAATTCTGCTCTGTAAAGATGAGCGAATTAAGGTGGGTACATGCGACTGCATCGACCTACCAGTTCCGTTGAGTGTGTTTAATGAATGGGGCCTTACTAGGCGTGGTAATGCACGATGCAAGTAGCAATGATTTGGAAAAACAGGAGGAATGATACCAGAAGAGTGAGACACTCATGGAAGTAATGGTAGACTAGGCTGCATGCTAAACGTGTCAAGTGACCCTGCACATGTATCCCGCTTTTACATATGTGCAAGGCAAAATAAAAAATAATCAGTGGATCCCGGCGTCTCTCCAATCATGTGCTATCGGCAAGTAATGTGTGCCAACAAATGCTTCTGCAAATCACCGTTTCGTAATGTCGTTTGCCCGCATTCATTCTTTGCAGCCGTCAAACACTATCTGAAAATTGAGTTGCATTATGAATGTGTGCCTTCATCAAAAAAGCATTTTTCCTAGATAGCCCAGCTTTCCTCACATCTTGCTTATCCCCTTGAGAAGATCACCTAATAATCGTGGTGTTTATTCATTTGTAAAATACAATGGAACCTCAAAAGAATTATCAGTGTTTTTCAGATAACATTTTACGCAGTCTATCAATTGTAAGCACATTTAAACTGTCCCATATCAGATGTAATTACACCTGACCAATGCCATGTAGCACTGGATGCTGCTAAGTAAACCGAGATTGAGTTAGCTCTTCTCCCTCTTATATTTGCTTAGAAACACCAATAGATGACAAGTTAGATCTTAGCATCCATTTTGATTCATTCGCAAGAATTTGGAGTCAGATAGAGGCCTTGATAGATGAGTGGGTTGCACCACATCCTCTTAACAAATGGGAGACCAAAACGACATTTCATACTCACTAGCCACCCCAACGACAAATCAGGAAAGCTCTAAAAACAAATATCATCATTTCAAGATACTGTGCAGAAACTGTTACATGAGTGACTACTCCAACGACGACTGAGTAGTAAAATAACATCGATCCCTTTAATTTGGCCTCTCTCACCGTCCACAACGCGGGTACGTGATTCGCCAAATCTAGTGACAGATTTAGCAGCAGTGAAGGTCGTTTGAGCCTCTTTCGTTGGCGCAGCTACCCAACGTTTTATTGGGGTGGAAATGTGAAGTAGATACCGAGTGTGATCACTACTCGAATTGCATAGTGTGTCTGTGGATGTGTGTGTCTTACACACTCGCCCATCTTCTCGTCTTCCTGATGCTTCTGCGCTCCACGCAGAACCCTGCGTGCCTCTACTATGGGGAGCTCTAGGGTGCTTAGGCGCCTAATTCTGCGTCTACCTCATAGCAGGCGGGATTGTGCTGCATGATGTTAACGACAATGGGTTGGTGAGTTACTACAGTGGTCTACTATAAAATTGTACCCCTGCTTTATTTGACAGTGTGTAGCAGGTGCACATAGATTTAAGGTGGCGAACAGTGAAGGCATGCTTCCCAGTAGACATGAAGGCCACAAGCTCAAGCGGAATAAATGAACCACGCATTTATTAAGGAGGGCTGTGCCGCTACTATCGATGTCATCATGTTTGTAGCAGGAACACAAATTGGCGCGTGGAGTTTATTGAGTTGGAGCATGTCAAGCTAATCAATACCCTCTCACTGTTTACAATGAGTAAAATGAAGACAGTTTGCGCCTAGTACTGCTGTTTATTCTACCATGGTCCTCGAGTGCAAGTGTACGGCTAGCTCAACTAGGGGTTTTTATGCAAAAAAGAGGACAAGATCTCACCCACTCGAACATATGTCTGGTTCAGTGGTTCCCTTTCATAGAATGAGTTACTCTGTCTTGCGTATGCCGATTTCACTAAACTTTTTAGCCTTTTCGGTGGTAATAAGGCAGCCATATTTTACTCCATGCTGTGGACATGGCAGTTGACCCCATAGTTGGTGGAGGTTAAACAAATGAACCGTCAAGCAATCGCCTGATTAACACCAATGCCATGTGAGAAGCCAAACCATTGTCGTCCTCATTGCCTTCAGCCACGCCACTTTTCTTCAGGAATTACTTGCTACTGAATATAGTTTGGTAATATAACTAAACAAACTGAGGTACTCGGCATGTTAGGGGGCGGCATTTCGGTGTGTTGGTGATATTCCAAGTTGCAAATGGAAGTAGTGCTTGCTGCAGCAAAAGGGTTTCACGCCTTACAGTAGTCATTGGCTAGTGTAGTGCTTGTCCTGTAGCATGCATTCTCGTTTTCATGCGTTGCAACTGCTTTGCATGTATGTGCTGATGTTGACTTTCGCAACATGTCCATCACCTCCGCTAGACTGCAACGGTAGTGGCGGTGACCATAAGTGAGCATGTAAATGCATGAGAGGGAAGTGATAAATCATTGTATGACAAATACACTTAAGCCGGCTAAATGGAATGGCTGATTCCATATGTAAGCTGAACTCAAATGCATGTGTGCTGGACATCATGGGTTTGATGTGCCTGTAGCTAGGATGGCAAAAATCGGTAGTGCATACTGAGCCTTAGGTTATGAACTGTAGAGAAATTGTATTACCTCTCAGTTGTTAATTTGCATTTGGCTCGTTTATCTGATTTGTTACGTGTATTTTACCCCGAGTCGATTCCAACATCACTAGTCCTTAAGCCGAGCGATTCAACCGTACGCACTGCGTACTGGCGCTAGCAATGCATCCGTGTGCGGGATGCACCCAAGAAAGAGAGATGAATGGTGAAGTGAGAGAGTCCATCGCCACTGCACCAAATCGGCAAAAATTGGGATAGGGAAATGCAACTCAACGTAAAGCATTTGTCATCTTGGTGGTTAAGCGTTCCAGGCCTCACCCGATAGCACGGATGCCTATAATGGGAACGAATCATTGTATGTTGAGTTGCTTGTTTAAGAATTATCCGAAAGATCGACTGTTTAACTGCAAGTTGGTACGAGGAGTTGCGATCGTATGCTTTCGCATTGCGTGACAATGTTTTCGCCCCCACTTCCAAATGCTAATTCCCTAAATTAAAATTTAGGCTAGATAATCACCTAAACTTGAGTAATGAATGTAGCAATTCGTTTAAATAGAGTAACTGAAATGCACCCTTTTTAGTTACGAATTTCAGGTTTCGATAGCACATGCATAATCGCGTGCTACGGTTGCGCTTTATTAACACAAACACAGAGTTTCAAGGTGACTTTGATAATTGTGCAACCTAATCTTGAGTTATCTCTTCCACCATTAGATAGCTTACTTCTAGCAGCGGGAGTGATATGCGTCTAAGTGGTTAATAAATGGACCTGTCTCTACCGGTTAACCATCGCATGCTTCACAAACATGTTTAGCCCAGTTAGGTGCTTTGCCACGACAATATCTCTGCGTAATTGCGCAGCAGCTCCCAATATTCCTTTACCTACTGGTTTGTTGTAGATACGCTTAGAATAAAGAAATCCTTTGGTCTGTTAAAATTTAAAAAAAGGGAATAATTTTGCGCCATGTATAGGTATCGCAAACAGTGATATCAAACCGAATGCCACATCAAAGGAGTAAGCAAGACAAATTCTTAACAAAGAGCAGCACTAGTAGCACAATTGGCACTGCCATCGCCAATACCATAACCAATAGCTGACAGTGATGACAGTAAACAATGTGGTGCTAATGCCAAGCATATGCAGGTACAGCCATCATTCATGCTGCTATTTGCCTCATCCCCAGAGCTCATTTAAGCGCAAATCAGTAAGCTGGGTAGGCGTTCTGTCCTCATGAAATGCAGCCAGAGATTTTCGTTGATTAAAGGCATGTTTATTGAAGCCAGGAATAGAATCACTGATTGTTTTACGCTCATATTTATCCTTAGTCTTTAAACTTCTTTGGTAGTGTGTATAATTTATGCATACTTAGGTCTAAGGCACCCTTGCACAAAGCACCTCTCGGTGTAAAAGGTAATATTATAAAAAAACAAATGGGAATTTTTTAAAGTCAAAGCTGTTTGATGCTCCAAACACCGAAATAAATTTATCACAACTGATTTCGAAAAGGACATTTGGAACTGAGCCTGGCTCAACATCATATTGCTAAGTGGGTGCAAACACGATTTAAAATCCATAGCAACCCTGATCTTGCATGGTCTACAGGCTGCATCAACAACAGCACTTTGCATTTTACCAAGGCACACATCTAGGATCGGGTTTCTCGGCGGGAACAGCAACGTGATCCTGAAGGAGACCACACAATTTCGCACGGGCATTTCGCCGTGGTGTAAAATGGTCATCTATTTTAGTGCGTGCCAGGTGCCTTCTTATTTTTCGAAGTTGAAGTATCATAGAACATTTGGGCGCTTGCCCCATGTACACATACTGCAAGTACTGGCAGGTGATAGGATGACTCCATCAAAATCTCGCCACTTGTTTACCCTTGGTGGCATAAAAATATTACTGCTAAATCAAAGCATTTAATGTGCTTCACGCAGCTGAGCCTCTTTAATGGTAGTACTGATTTAATAAGGGCACTTTCTGTGTTCAAATGATAGGGCTAATGTAGCGAGGTGTGAACACAATGAATGGAGGTTGATGTACTGCCGTTCATGGGTATTGAAAAGAATGCACGATATTTCATTTGTACACAATTGAGTTAACTTCTGCTTAGAATGAATTCAGCCACTGGTTTTTGAACAATCGATGACTTGCAGTGAAAAGCAATTACATTTACACGGATGCGGTAAATGGATAACTGAGCAATGATGAGCAAATTTCTGGTAAATTTGTTTGCTCCGTACGAGCTCAACAACACTGCTGCCACCATGCGTATCCATGAACAATCTAACCATGACGTGTAATTAAAGATCGACCTGGTTTAGGTTTCTGAAAAATCTCTTCAGTGGTTGTGGTACCAAAGCGTCCAATGTAAAAACTTTACTGTTATTCGAAATGCACTTGGAATGATTACGGGAGTACTAAAGTGCAAAAAGAGGGATGGAAGATTTAAATACCTACACAAAACTAAGAATTCTAGTAACAGTGGTAAAGTATTCACTTAGTGGGTTTTCTTAATTAAATTCTGTGTTGAGATTGCTGTGCTGCAGCAAGTGCACTAGTTCCAAGCCTTCGAGGGTCGGTCACCACTTCGATAGCCATCTGATGTCTTTAAATCCTTTCATGGATATGAACAAGAACGCCATACCAAATGAAGCTGCAGACTAGTCAGGATATACTCAGCTGGATGTTGACTCATGCTACCCCAAAGTTTGTTAGGGGCAGGCAATTGCATTAGTGAATTGGAAACATTGAGAGTCTTGACGCAAAAGGGATACATTTTGCCACATTTCCTAGGCTGCTCATTCATTCACATGAACAAATAATATAATTTATGAAGGTAGTCCCAGTATAGCTACTGAACCAGTTTTTCATATGGAGACGTAAGAACGTGGTGCTCTGCACCATAATGCTGCTCTTTTGCGGCAGCAGAATAATGTCCAGTTTTTGACACTATCCTCCAATCGCTCTCTTTTGCTGTGGCTTGACTTACTAAGCACATGATGGCAAAGAGTCTCAATCAAGTCTGTAGTCAATGCTGCAGCTGCATGTTTGAAAGCACATTATCGCATCACCTTTAATCTTCGTCGGAAGTTGACTACTATGCGGAGGTCGAAGCAGAAATTCGACCTACTGAGGAATGCGATACAGGCATGTTAAAAAACTGAAAACCGTGAATTGAAGTCAGCACATTTGGCTATGCAGGACTTCCATGCATCGCGCACTCGGTTGTCATCTTGGAAACATGGTCACCCATTTGTGCCTTAAGCCGTCCAATGATCCAGGCTTAATCACCGCGATGTGCCACAGTACTTCTTCAGAGAGGACTCAAGCGTCTGCATTTTGGGCGAAATGCTGCACGGGTCAACTTCAAACTCCGCCATCATCTGTAACAAATTTACTGCTCTTCAAGGAATAAAAATGCAAATGTACTTTTCAACCCTTAATCGGGTTTTGCAGGCATATATTAGTAACTTATTCATTCTTAACTTATCTTAGATATGCGGATTATGTTAGCTGAAAGTCAAATTATCTAGAGATCTCATCAAGTCCAGCAATTAGCCCAAATAATGAGCGCTTTGCCGCACAAAGTTTAACAGCTCGGTATTGACATCTATTGGGACAAAAACGGTTTCATGTTTCTAAATAGGTAACATAATAATCACATAAATGGGATTGAATTATATTGAATCAGAATTCTGTGCGGCAAAATGGAATCAGCTCCGTCTGTCAAAGCAAACAACGTAATGGATAACCATAATAGCCTTTGCAATTCAAATTGCTCAATGCCTTTAGAACGTCACCATCATGCAAATCACAAATTTATCAGTATCCAGCCCAATCAAATACATGCACCAAAAAGGGACATTAAAACCAAATATTTTACAGTGTGCAAAGCTTTGCACATGTAATGTTGTAACAAACGGTTCCAAAAAGAGTGGTGTCTCCGGTCGCCCTTTTGCTCATCTTTGCCACCTTCGATATCTACAGTGTGGATAAAGAGGAGCTGCCAATCGCACAATGTCATCCCACCATCTACATCACCTCTGACCTCGTCTGTTCAGGCGAAATGATTCTCTACAAATTCAATTGCGATACTGATGCAGATGCGCGCTTTCGAGCTCACTGATGCCTGTGAACAGTGCAGTATTTTCCTTCACTGCTTCAAAGCACCGGTGGGTTCCTGGTTGCTCAATGCAGGAGGTGACATCTATATGTTAGTTGTGAAGCGATTTGAGACTTTCTCGTTTAACAATAATGCTTATAATTCGATAGTCTGGTATGTGTGTACTTTGCATAATTGTACTAAATCACGTAAACCAACTTCTCGTTTGAGAAGCAAACTTCGCTACTAGATCACTGATTGCTCCTACATCACCATACTCACCGGAGCAATGCATCAAATGGCATACATTGCTTAACATCATTAACAAATTTGCACAGCATTAAAACAGTTTCACTTTCTTTGGTAGACTTGCTACTGCTTCATAGTCTGCATTCACCTTCTGGCCTCCTACGCCACTATCAAGCACGAAATATTAAGAAAAAGAATGCGGGTCACTTAAAAAGATATTGTCATCGATAAAAGTAGGCTAAAAATGTGACTTTTTGAAGGATGCTCTTTGCTTATCTTTCCTTCTACCAAAACCAGCCATTCTGAGCGTGAACTTTCCATCTGCACCATAGGTTGTTGTGCCTTTTATCTTTTTGTGACATTATGATTAGGAATTTATTTGCTCAAACTAACTAATTTTGGAAGTTTGCTTTTTACTCAAAAGAGGATGCTGTGGTTCATGCATGTTCCTCTGTAGGTAGGACTCAGACGTTAAAGGTGCACGGACTTCGTAAAGTGAGCCATTGGGAACAAGCATTTCCTTGTGCGTTTGCTTTACGAAGGTTGCGACACAGATCCTTTCTTAACACATCTTTTTACCTTGGTCAGTCATCAGTGAGGAAAAAATATAAGTACCTTGGTTAGAAGTCGTTTTAAATAAATAGTCCTTGATGCCTCCCATTTGTTGCTTATTAGTACATTGTACGTGGCACTCGACATGAAATGCGGCCCAAACTCTTTTTGAATCCACAAATCGAGCCTTGTTTCTTTGCATTTTGGTTTTCCTTCCACCATCATTTCTCATCGTTGTTTCCCAGTCATTGTGTCTGGCTAACTCTGGTAGAGTTTTACCCTCCACCATTAACCACATTTTCCTGACATCAATGTTCACTAGTGAAGCAGGATGTTGTGCTCTCTATTGGTCTTGTGCATAAAAAGTGAAGAGGGGAAAAGGGAAAGAGGCATGAGAAAGAGAAGGACGTGGATGCAAAATTTAAAGCCAATTCGACTCAGCGTGGTCCGACCAGATTAGACCATTTGCAGCTAAGCCTGCAGTTTAGTGATTTGCGCAAAAACCCCTCCACAACCTAACGCTGACCAAACAATAGGTGATTTTAAAATGGCTGACCTGTTTGCAACAAGCAAATCGGCTAATTATATTTGGCCATTTTGTCAACGCATGCAAACGCATTTTAAGGCAAGTCAGTTAACAATATGTGCTAAGGTCAACGATTTCAATTTAGAGTACCTCTCTTACATTCTGATGCGCATCTACTGAATATTGTGTTTCAGATCTGAGAAGGAAACTGATAAGTAGGGTAATTTGAGTAATGAAGATTGTAGTGCGCTTGAGTAACAAATTCAAAAGAATGGCTAGAGCAATAAATAGAGTTAAAGGTGCATTAAGTAGCATAGATGCTTAATGCAACCATGACAAATACCTCCCTATTTTGGCAAAAAAGATGTCAACGATTAGTGAATTATTATTACCCATCTTTTCATTGCCAAATAATGACTGCTGCTGTATCGACCTCTCACCAAACTAAGTTTACCTTAGCACGTGCAACTGTTTGCGAAAGCACAAGATCAAAGACATTTTTTCTATCTCAGTCAGTTACTAAGGTGTGATTTTTACTCTGTCAAAACGCTAATTTAGAAGCACGCTTGCATATCGGGCTGTGAGCCATGCCTTTAAGCTTTAACAGCCATCTTACTTAGCTTAGCAACGATTTTAAGATCATTCAAGAAACTTGGAATCGAACTTTCGGGTGAATTTCTCAGCAGAGCCTACTCCAGCAACCTGCTGTAAGTTGTAAGAACCTGTGGGCTGCGTGCGGTTTTTCATGAACATGCATCACAAGGCACAGAAATGCGGCAGTCCATTATCAGGGCGCCACCGCTTGGATTCTTCACTACTCTCTTTCGATGCTTATGTCTGCATAACATGTCATTTAGGCGCGCAGTTTATTTAGGAGGGCTTTGAGTTCCAAGTGTCAGCTTGGCTGCAGACTTTATACAAGAATGGCTTTTGCATTCCATCGTTGAGCAAATGCGCCACCGCTCGGAATATGGTGAAATATAGACCCAACCGCCCACTTGGTGTGTGCGAAACAGCAATTCTGGCTGGGTTCTACCTACCTGACAGAGCGTCAGCAACACTAATTTTTCTTCTGAAGCAGTGAGGACTAGTCAAGAACCTGGACGGAGGCCTCTTCAGATCGGTGAAATGCGATGTGATGCAGAGCCTCAAACCTCATGACTCGCATCGCATACTAGAATATAAGGGGTAAAAAGTTTAGAGACAGGGATGGAGGGAGATGAATTAATGGGAAATAGGGAAGCTGGCAGAGGAAGCAGAGCATGGTGGAGGAAAGAGAGAAAGATCTTACTCTGCGCCTATTCTTCGTACTCCCACTATCCACACTTCTCCTACAACAGGACACTAATTTTTTCAGACATCAAACTATCACTACCAAAACAAAACAGAAGACGAAGGAGGGACGCGAAATAGGCACAGATGGTTATCATTACAGCCAGTTGCTTGCTTCTAGAAACAAAACGCATAATAAGTTGCAAATCCGCAAAGTGGAACCTCATTCAAAAATAAGGAAAGTTGCAATTCTTGAAGCTTCGCCAACCTAAATAACTGGAAGGTAAATTAACTAACTCAGAAGCCATACGCAGTGTAAAGTCTCCACAATAGACGCTAGCGAATTCCTTTGGTTGCGTGCGCTATTTTGCAAAGGAAGAAAAGCATATTAGAATAGAATGAAATATTCCCGTATTCTCAATTACGGATAGCTGCGCGAAATATTTGAGCATCTAAGTCACTGCAAAGGCTAGTTCCAAATAGGTCGACATTTTTGAGGCAAATTGTAGGGCCGTCAAGGAATTGGCAACGTAGTTGGGTTGACATTCCAAAAGAAGTAGCAACAATGTAGTTTATTTAAATCACAAAAACGTCCCTTGGGATAAGTGCAAGAGATAGAGCAGCTGTTGCGTGTCACTACTGGCGTGGTCTTGAGACTGTACTGATGACAGGAGTTGAGCATGCTGTTTTGCATTTAGGTTAGTGATCCTCCTACTACTACTGCTGATACTAGTCACGGAAAGGGGCGTGATGGTGAGCACATTCTCCCTGTTAAAAATCTGTAAAACGGGGTGCGGTGTGGTGTGGTGAGGTGCAGGAATTCTCGCCTCCGTGTCGTCGTTGTGTGTAGGCAGAGCACACACTAGTCAGCGTGACCGAGGAGTATGTATGCACTCACGATGGAGAGCGAGGATATAGGAGTAGAAAGAACTCACCAAATGGAAGCGATGCGTAGTTATGTCTGTAAGCCCATTTCCGATGCATTTTACTGTTTTCAACCGACTTCCTTCAATGTGACTTGTCATCATTATTCTACGTGGGTTGGTTCTTTTATAGCCGCAGCGGTAAGGCAATGAAAAATGCTTTAAGTTTGGTGGCTAGTGAGGTTAGTAGGACTTGAGTTTGAGCCCCTTCCAGCTCCAGTATGCTCCGTGGTGGTTTGTGTGCTAGTTAGTGCAAATCTCAAGCAGGCATTCGCGTTACTATGCTGCGCCGACTGTCACCGCTATGGGGTGTTTGGGTACTGCTCGTGTCGTTGATTGAACCAGTCCATTTGCTTTTGAGACAGATCGTATCACTAGCTGTTTTGGTTTTTATTTAAAAGGGACCAATCAACACGCATTCTCCTGTTAACCTGTCCTGCGATTGTCCTCTTAGGTATTTCAGTTGGAGGAGGAGTATGCCATGGGCAATATTTTGTGTTGTTTTGTGTGGGCGTGGTATTTTTAATGCAGATGACGGGTGTGGCAAGTTGTTGGGACTAGCAATTCAATGCACCTAGGAGGCGTTGTTAGTGGTCGGGTAAATTGAGCTTTATTTTCACAAAGTACTGGCAAAAATATTGCGAGCATTTGGTGCTCAATCATCATTTTTATTATCAATAAGCATCTACCCGCTAGTCCATTTGATTTACACAATTTTTCGCTGGAGCAAGCACAAACGCCAAATGTGGTAATTATGAGGACATTTGATTCTTCAACCTCAATGCACAGTCAGTTTATTTACCACTCCAAAATACCTCTGAAGACTTACTGATGCTCTGCTGGTGGTTTGTGGGCAGTTTCTCATTTTTTAATGATGGGTGTCGGTCAGTATTTCCTAATTTATTGCGAGGACTTTTAGCCTTACAAGTACTTGGTTGTCATTCATTGCTTTATCGCTAATGAGTTCCTTGTTCACTTACATGCACTTAGATATCCATGTCCATCATATATTTGTTTGCTAGAATAAACGGTAAAGCTTTAGCTGCATTTGCAGCTGCTGTTAGGGCTGTCGGGATGAGAGACCACGTATAGCAGGCCTTATGAAGGGCAAGGAAGAAGTGGTGGCGGTAGTAGTGGCACATGTAAGCGATGGAGCAGTGCACCGATACGGTAGGCGTATCAGGTGTGACGCAAGTAATGAAACATCCTCCATCCAAGGCCTTCCTCTTTATTGGCAAGTGGGACCGCCTATAGCCCTTCTTCTCTTTCACTACCCCAACTTGATGTAGGAAGTGAAGTCGATGAAGCAGTAGATGTATTGGCGTGGCAATCGTGAGTTAAATGCGGATGCCTCGTCAAGGCATCTTATGGACGAACCTGCCTACGACTCCTCAACGACCGTATCTCTCCCACTAGGACTGCTTCTGCTACTAATAACGCACCCCACCACAAATTAACACCACCATCCCGTTGATGACTGAGTGAGAAGACACTCCAACTAACGAGGGAAATGCATTCTAGTTAAGAATAAGAAGGATTACAAAAGAAGCCGATGTGGAGTGTACCATGACAAGGCGGTTCAGATAGATGCTTACGTGGGATAATTAAGGAGGACGGAGGGAGGGCTCGTCAGTCACATCTGATATGAGGTTGATGCGACTACAGCAAATACTGCCAGCCGTCGTCTTGTGGGAAAGTGCAACAAAATAAACAACCAAGGAGAGCTGCAGCAGTAGTCGTCTATGCGATGGCCAATGGTCCAGATGAATGTGAATGGGAGGAAGCGAAAGGAATGGATTTGGATACGGAAGGAAGAGGAGGTGGAGGGCAGAGATCTGTCCGATGAAGAAGAAGAAAAAGAGAGGGAGGGAAGGTGAAGGGGGTGGAGAAGCGACGGAATAAAGAAAGAGGTGAAGAGAGATGAAACAAGATCTGCAATGAAGGACGACGCTGGCGATGGCAGAACAGTAGTAATGTCGACTCTGGTGGACTAATGCAAAATGTTATAGGCACCGCGACTTCTGAACCGAACGCCAAAAATTGGACGGACAAACGGAGGCCCCTCCTTTCTTTCCTCGGCGAAGCAAGGGTCATCATCACCACCTACCTCTTCCTTTTCCACTTCCTGCACTAAAAGCTGGCTGTGCAAGCAGGTGCACCAAAATCAACAACAACAACAACAACAACAACAACAACAACAACAACAACAATAACAACAACTAAAGCGTGTCCCTAGCACCCTCCTACTGCTCAAGGTTGAGACACTGCACCATCTAGAAGAAGAAAAAGAGGATCTCACCAACTTGGCTTGCTGAGGTGGTGGGTAGCAAGCGTTCCCTCCTCCATCAATGTCTGATGGAGTCGGTGGGACTGCGTCGGTGAGGTCGTTGGCGTTATGGTCGGTGCCACACGAGTCCGCCGATGGTGGTGGTAAAGAGTCGACTGCCACACGTCATCTTTGGATGGGCGTTAAGATGGTGGTAAGCACCGCTGATGACGTGGCGCGTCTTCTCCTTCTTCACCTCCTTCCCCAATCTCCCCTTCTCCTTTTCTCGCTCAGCCGCCTGTTCCCACTCCTTCTTTAAACAGTTCTCTGCCTTCTCCCTTCTCCTCTTTCCAGCGCAGGTGTCCTTTGCGCCATCTACACTACTGCCGCCTCCTCCTGTCCTCAATTCGTGGAAATCTGAAAGTCCGGTTGTGCCATAACACATGGTTGCAGTGCCACTGCCTCCCTCCATTTCTGTCGACTGCAGATTGCACCGCATCGAAAGACTTCTAGGCAGGGCGACGAAATCGAGTACCTGCTCGAATCTGATGAGCTTTGTATCGGTTGCTCCTACCAAGTTCCCCTCCTGGTCCTCCTCTTCTTCCACATGATCATCTGTCTAAATAGCCCTGTTGTGGCAGCAGAATGGTGGTGGACGGCTCCCCTATTAACAACATGCAAGTGATTGGCGTTAGTACAGGTATGTGCAAAGACGAGCACCTACCTCTTCTCAACACACCTGCCACCATATCCGAATCCAACTAGGTAATTAAAGAGTAGAAATGGAAGATAGGCGACAAGAAAGAGAGTGGTGCAGCACGTTGTTCTGCTAGCCATTATCTCGCTAGGTAACTTGTGGAAGTGGGGCAATTGATGCATTGAATCGATTGCTGCAGCGTTTAAAAGTGCGCTGTCAGGCTACGTGCGCAGCATGAGTGCAGAAAGGAAGAAAAGAGTGAATAAATGTGTGTATGCATGTGTTGCATATATGCGATGGGAAAATGAGCTGATAAGGGAGACATGATAAAGTCAGGTGTATTGTTTAAGCAAAAATGCGGAAATATGTTTGGAAATTGCTTGTTTTATCCTGAAATAGGTGGGTAGAAATGGGCGATTCAGGGAGAAGGGTGGTAGGCTGGCTGACCGGTGGGCGGTGATGTTGCATCAAATTGGCGAAGGAGAGGCAGCGGGAAAATGCGGATGAATGAATGAGTGAGTGAATAGGGAAAGAAGGTAAGAAAGAGGCAAGGGAATGAATGGAAGCAGTGGGGGTGAAGTTAGCACTTAATAGAGGAGACCCTTTGAAGGAAAAGAAGAGTAAGAAAATTAGGATGAGGAAGAAGTAGAAGAAGAAGAAAAAAAGAATTTACTGCCTGAGAATGACAATGAGATGGAAATGCAAGCGAAATGCAATTTTTTCTTAAATGAATTCAGTAGAGAGTCGGTGCTGTATAGTATGACAAGAAGATGGGTTTGATTGATGAGTAAACTGCACTACCACAGCCAATACAGTAATGTGAGCTTTGTTGAGGACGGAACCAAAATCAGACTTATCGGATGGGACAGAGGTTTTACTTTTTAAACAACCTCTATCTTCAATTTTGCACTGATAGCCTGTTTGTTTGATACATGACGGAAGGAAGGTTTCAGTACAGGAAAATTTTTCAGCACTTATAAAACACTGTAGAATCATCTGAATCAACTACAGAAAGCAGTTGCCTGGATGCTTGGCGATAAAATCACCGCCTTAGAGCCTTGAGATGGCATATCGCAGCTACTTGTAACTATCACCACATCCAACTGAAAGCAAATATTTCGATTTACTGAAAAAAACTGATTTAGCAATCAACAAATACTCGCGCGATCTCCAACTTACTGGCGCTGTCTCTCACAGGGCCAAGCATCAAGATCTGGAACTGCCGGCGACCCGACGTCAATAACGCCCAACCCGATGGCAACCTGGAGGCCATCAATTCATCCGCAAAACACTGCTGACACAGTTCCATAAAAACTGCTAGAAACGAAAACCCCATTTGAAACTGCAGTCCAAACCGTCGTGAACCATACCTTCTGACCTTCCACGAGGTTCTCCAAAAGTGTCAACAGCTAACAACATTTGCACACTTAAATAAAGACCTCATGTTTATTCTCGCCAGATTCGTGCAATTCGGTGGCAAATAAGCCACAAATACATTTGCTGGAATGACAACGGCCGATACAGGCAGATTGTTATTAGCCCTTATGAAATAAACCAACAGAATGCGGAGCCGACAAGGCAGTAGAGCACCAAATTACCTAATATGTTCTTCTTTGCTCCCATTTAATACATTTAGTCAAAAGTAGGAAGATGTAGGAGAATTGACAAAAGATTAACAATTCAATCGCAAGCAACTGGAGGCTTATAAGAAAGTGCAACACTGCACTAAAAAGTGAATGAATTTAAATGGGCAAGAATTTCCCTACGGACAATATAGGACCCGGTTTGATTGATTTGGTTGTTAAAAGCTAGTAATGTAAATGGTAATAAAACCGCAACTTACAATCACGAATGACAGTTGCTGTGCTGTGCGATTCAATTTTAGTGGAGCTCTCAGCAGAATTTGCAATTTTAACCGCTCATATTGAAACGCGAGGAAAACGCTTCATGCACTTTTGATAATTGCTTTTTCATCCGTCAATGCAGACACCAATTAACCTGGAGGAACGTGAGTCTCCTCCATACTTTAGTCACATTTATTATATAAGCTGCCTAAGCTTGCGCTCTGCAGCCAGCAAAACAGCCTTTATTCAAAATATTTGGACCCAATAATATCGATGCCATAATCCTTAAATAGTTCTTCGCTTGATTAAGTACGCAATGCGGACGAAAGCACAGTTTGCCGTATGTATTTTAGCCACACCATACACTCCGTAATCTTTGCTTAATTTTTTCTTGCCCTTCCCTCGCCTCATTGCTTACTCACTTCGTGAATCCTGTTTCCCTTAGACAACTGCCTTTCACGTCTACTGACATCGTGCCTAATGTCTCATTACCTCTAAAGCGCCTGCACTCGCTTCAACTTTCCTGGTAACCATAATCCGCGGAATTGTAGCAGGTACCTCGACGACCCGTGAATAGCAAGGTCGTACGCGCATGATCGAGTGCCTGTTATTTTCTTATGTACTCATCGTTAAACACAGCTTCAGTGTAAAAATCGAACAACTGTCAGTGTTTGCAAAGAAGTAATATGCTAAGTCTTACCGAATTACGATGATTTATTCGTGCCGTGTTGCCTTGCGCAACCTCATAAAATGGCAATATGTCATTTCTTTGCGCAAAATTTTTCAATGCTTTGCACCAGTTGGCATCTTCATTCCAATCACCCCGAGTTTTAGCAAGATTCCACCCTCGAGTGCAGCAGTGACCCGGATACTAAACACAACAGCAGTAAATGCAAAGCTCTCCTCTTATATTGGGCGCATGTCTGGTCACAAGGCACATAGACGAGTGTGCGTCCACAGAAGAAATTTAAGGTAACTTATCCGAGAGCCCTAAAACACAAAGGAGTTTTAACTAGGTGAAATTCATTTACAAATCTAGTAGCTCATGTATGTGCGTTCAACTGCCAATAATGCGATATTGCAGATTTTGCCCATTTAATAGCGGTTGTTTGCGATCTACCCAAATAGTCTGCGCCAAGTATCTGCAAATAGGAAGAGATCAAGGCGTTACTATAAGCCTTCACACTAGACTAAGTCCAATGGACGAAGGGGTACTTACGAGGATGTTTTAAGCGCATGTGTTTAAACATTGTCTTCAGTGTTGGATGCTGTGCGAAGCATTCTGTACAGCAGGCGCATTATCCTGAATCATCCACTATTTGCGCTAGAGTATTGTAGAGTAAGGCATAAGCATGGAATTTTAAAGCTGTGGCTTCAGAGCGGAGAGCGCATTGGGTTTTAGTAAGAGCTTAATAGGCCCACACTCACAAAAATGCGTTTCAAGGAAATGAGTGCAAGTGAATCAAAGTTCTCGAATGACTGGAGGCACAAGCGGCACAGCCTGTGCCGCCAAACTGTAGTAGGGTTCAAAGGAAAGTGTTTTAGCAACTCCCGTTACACAAGAGGCTAAAAACAAATAGCGATTGACAGTTTTGCGAATCTTCTTACCTTTTTGATGATACAATAACCCTCCGAAAGTTCTTAGACGCGCTGAGCAAAGCGAACAGCTTACACTATAGGTTACTAAAACACGTTCAACACATATAAATAGGGATCCTATCATCGTGAGGAATTCACACGGTTTAACCAACCGTTCCGCCATTCCTATTCACTTGGTTGACATTAGAGTTTTCAATTTAATACGCTGCGTTGGTTTTTAAGCTGAGGCAAAATATTTATCCGCAAACACAAACATCCATACACAGATACACACCTTTACTTATGCATGTGGTCGCGTGCATAGAAATTGATACGCAAAAAGCAGTATATCTAAAAATGAATGGCGCTTACCACGATGGTAGCGAACCAAATGTGCAAGTCCTAAGATGATGCTTCTGAATACAGCGGAGCACAATGAACAAACATGGCCGTCCATTCTAAAGCGGAGAATGTTGAGCCGTGCGGAATCTTGCAAGAAAGTGTGTGATGAATTCGGCGGATTTGTCCTCAGCACCAGAGGTGAGTAAAATACAGGGGAGTGGTAGTCGCCTATTTGGCCAGAATTTTGAGTAACGAGTTCATGCTATTAAAGTTCACCTCATTTCAAATGCCTGCTTGTTAGTTACGTCCTCAAAGGGAAAAACCATTTGAAATTTAGTTTTCTGTGCACAATTGAGTAGTCGCTTTTTAAGAGGGTCTCTTTGACGCACCAGTTGTATTGGAGGACTCTATTTTAGTGTGCATTAAAAGAACCCCATCATTCTTTGTCAGCAAATAGAAAAAACTCTTCATTCATCTAAAATGCATATTGATGAAGTGATAGGTTATGAACTGTTCTTTGAAGCAACTCATAACCTATTATTGATGAAGATGCCTTTAAACCCTGTGCTCCATGTACACTCGTTGATTCTGCTCAGTATCGAGGCGAGTGCATATTTCAGGTCTTTGACCGATTGTGGATACCTCTTTCTGGACTCACATCCCACATTCAACGACACAACACTGATATGAGACTGATGAGCCAGCCAATTTTAACGGTTCTCAAGCTCTTTTGTGCGTTCTCAATGCAGCTCCTGCTGGCCTATAAGCTAGGCGTTAGCTAAATCAGTCAGGATCTTCGTATACTTGTCAAGATAGTTTCACAGATTTCCTCCTTTTGCCTCCCTATATAGTATGGAGTTTACTTTTCTGGCAAGTATAAATTTGCTGATGCGCAAACCCAAAATTGCCATTTGTGAGGTTATAATTGCGGTAATTTGGGTTACGGACACCCATGTCTTTCCCAAGATCAACGATATGCACTTGCATTTTTTGGCTAGCGCTTTAAACTGCCACGTAAACAAGCGTTTTTTCTCTCCTTAAAACCGCTCGCAAGCATTGCCAAAATATTTTTCTAATTCGTCTGCTTGGAATTCGTGTATCTAAAGCAAATAATTGTCCCAAGACACACAAAACGAATATAAGCTTGGCACCAATTTAAGTAAATGAATCGAACTACTGATGCGACATTAGTGGCAAATGTACCTCATTCGTGGAAATAATCGGTGATAAATCCGACTTCCAGCGCATCCGTCACACCTGGCCACTGCATCAGCCGGTTGTTGTCAGGCATTCCACCAACGAACTCATTGACATTATTTTAAAGCGCTTTCATCGATTTGTGCGAAGGATGCGATAAAAGAGGTGGCATAAATACAAGCTGGTCGCCATTTAATTACAAACAAAATCAGGCCACAACATGTAATAAATTCGCTATCAAGTGAGAGATGTTGTTAGTTTATTACTCTTGATTGCGAATTATGCAAAACTAGAAGAACTATTCCAAATTTTGAATCTGTATGTCCACACATGAAAAAATTTTGACTCACAATTCATCTTTTCATCGCCTTAGGAGCTGTTGCTACTAAATGCCTTTGCGCAAAATTGAAAAAATTTTGCAATAATAGTGTACGATATGCCAACTACTGATATAAAAATCGCATTCATAACTTGTACGAACTGACAGTCAATTTATCCTTACCAGACTACGCATACCCACTGCTTACTTGGCGCCGGATATGCCAATCAGAACAGAACGTTCTGCAAACTTGCATGATTTGCAGCCCTCTACCGTTTTGCCGATACGGACGAACAAGTGCTAAGCATCAGGCATTTTTGGACCTCGTCTTCACTGAAAGGTATTGTGTGAGCCCTATCTTATTGCTGCCACCTGCTTGCAAGCCTTAAAATACGTAGGGTTTTTGGCAGCAATTTGATCGTAATAAAGTCGGTTTTGCGTTGCACAAGCCATTTGGCAGCATATTGATTTTAAAGCAACTTTCCCACACGAAACTCGATGTTATTAAATTTTTCAGCGCTTTGCTTGTCCTTGACATTCAATCATTTTCCCACTGCATTGCATTCCCTTTGTAGCGACGATTTTTAGAACTTAAGCTATTAAGTCCACAAAATTGCAGGTCCTGATTTTGAATCAGCAAATGCACTTAATGGCTTTTTAATCATGGATATCATTTCGGAACTTTTCTTTTTTACTTCTATAAGATTTTTAAAAAGTTTTTTGTCATATGCGCTAATAACGGTATGAAACGTCCCATGTAAGCAGGCATTTATATGGGTAAGTATATTTTTGAAAATTTACAATTAGTAGCGAATATAGGGCATGGTAGTGCTTATCTTCCTGCGCTTCCGTTACTGTTCTGCCCGTAGATGCAATGCAGGTTGCATTTAATGCAACGTGAGTGGGCTATTTTACTTTTCTTAAGGATGTTTTACTCACAGAATTATTTTTTCGCCTCTTTTGCTGTTAACCTTATTCCTCGAATTGATACAAATGCGGACATTAACAATTTTAGCACCTTTGACTAAAACTCGATTTATTGCATGGGTAGTATGCGATGAATTTCAGAGCAGCCATATTTCGTTCACCTGAAATGTAGGCTTTAGCAATGTCAGGTCTACTCTCTTGTTCACAACGCTCCATTCTTTTCTAGGCTTTGATTTACTAAAGGATTGGACCATGCATCGGCATAAGTGAATGACTTGAAAAAGCAACCCATACAAATTTTGAAACAATGGACAGTGTTAAAGCAGAGCCCTAAACACACGTAGACTTTCTTAGCCCTACATTTCGATCGGGTTTTTATTCATTGTATAATTAGCCCGCAAATATTAACTGCGCGGTATTTTCGTTATTTATTACACTTGCGTATGATTCCACTTGATGTCAACGCTGTGTTCTCTGCGAAACTCCTATGGTTCACTCTACGTCAAGCACTAACTAAGCATGTCTGACAGTGGGACACCTTAAGCCCACACTCGGATCAATAAAGAATTTGAAAAGCTTTAAGTTATCATGATCATGAAAACATCCTGAGAAACATCATACCATCAAATGATAGACTGTCGATTCAGCTCCCGCGGTGAACCCTTTCTTGCCGAACGATTATTCGGCTGCTCTTTTTAACATACGGTGCCATTTTGCCTCCTGTGCCCGATAGTGGTATATGAAGCTGGAAGTTGAATGTAAACGGAAAACAGTAGCGAACCCATATAATAAATTGCAATTGTTCCGCTTCGGTGTAACACTTTTATGATGTTGAGCAATGAGTGTCATTTTGATGCATCGCTATGGTGAGTGTGGTGATTTAGGGGCAATCCGTGTTCTATTAGCGGATAATTCACTTCTTAAATGAGAAGTTAGTTTATGTAATTCAGTGTAGTTATGCCAAGCTCACATGAACCAGATCATCGAATTATAGACGTTAACGTTGAAAGCGAAAATCCTAATTCGCTTTACAGATAACCTGCAAATTTTGCAGAATTTTGTGTGTTGCGCTTGCTCTCGCAGCCTCCTAAACCAAGCACCCAGGAACCCATCAGTGCTGTGAAGAAGCAAGGGAAAATATTGCACTATTTATAGGCATCAGTGAGCTCGCAAAGTGCACAGTGGCATCAGCATCGCGAGTAAGGTCATAGAGCCTCGTTTCGAGCAAACAGACGAGGTGAGAGGTGGTGCAGTTGGTGGGACGACATAGTGCTTTTGGTAGCCCCTCTTCTTCTACACTGCAAACGTCAAAAGTCACGAAGATGAACGGAGAGGTGACCAAGGACATCGCTATTTCTGCAACCGTTTTTCAAAACACTGAAAGTGCAAAGCTTAGCACGGTTTGTCGAATATTTATTGTTGCTGCCCCTTCTTAATGCACAAATTTGATTGGGTCGGATACTGATAAATTTGGGATTTGCATGATTGTGGAGTTCCAGAGGCACTAAGCAATTTAAACTGTAAAGGTTGTTTTGGTTGTCCATTACGTTACCTGCTTTGCCAAGCGGAGCTAATTCCATTTTGCTACACAAAATTTTGATCCAGTATGATCCAATCCTCCTCATGTGGTTACCGTGTCGCCTCTTTAGAACCATGCAAAAGTTTTTGCCCCAAAAATTGTCAACAATGAACTGTTTAAGTTTTGCTGCACAAACGTTCATTATTTTAGTTGCCAGACTCGATGGGATCTCCAGATGTTTTGTTTGTTTACTAACACAAGTCGCGTATGTTAGATGAGGTGAGAATAAATAGCTGAGTAAACTAAGCATGCGGATTCTGAGAAGGTGTTAAAAAGGTGCATCTACTTTTGTGACTCCTAGAAGGGCAGTTAATTTTTTACATACGGTGACGGTGTTTGCGGTTGACCTGCAGAGCATTTTACTGTCACCCAAGACTTAGACGCTTGAGTCCTTTCCAAAGAAGTACTATGGCACATTAAGATGATGGAGCTTGAACATCCCAACTACCAACGGGTGACTGTATTCTCAGAATGAGGATCGAGTCCGTGGTATATGAAAGTCTTCCATAGCCAAATGCGTCTACTTTAATTCGCAGTTTCCAGTTTTTTAAATCGCTTTTATGGCGTTTCCCGATTGACCGCTTTTTTGCTTTGACTACCACAGAGTAGTCAGCTTCAGATGAAGATTAAAGGTGATGTAATGAAGTGCTTTTAATGAAGGGCTACAATATCAATTACAGACTTGAATGGAATAACTCAGCATCTTGCGCTTGGCAAGTCAAACTGTAGAAAAGGAAATAATTCGTAGGCAGTGTCAAAAATTTGACATCGTTCTACCGTTGCACATAACCGGCATTATGGTGCAAAGTACTTTGTTCTTACGTCTGCAAATTAAAAGCTGATTCATCAGTCACACCAAGACTTCCTTTACGAATTATATCATTCGTTTATGTAAACGAATAGTTGGTCTTGGAAATTTGACAAAATGCATCCCTTTTGCGTTTAGGCTCTCAACATTTCTACTCTGCAAATAAAATACCTGCCTCTTACAATATTTGGGGGTAGCATTCAGTCAGCATCCAGCTGACTGGATCCAGACTAGTCTGCAGATTCTTTTAGGGTGGAGCTTTAGTCTATGTTTACAAAAGTATTAAAAGATATCAAGTGGTAGGGCTATAGACATGATGAGAATACGAGGCCACCAAATGGCGATCGACCTGCAGGGCTTGAGACTAGTGTGTTTGCTGCAGCACAGCAATCTTATTATAGAATCTGATCAGGAAAACCCGTTAAGTGAATACTTCAGCATGGTTACCAGAATCCTTAGTTCTGTATGGATATTCGAATCTTTTACTTCCCCTTTTGCACTTTGGTACTCCTGTAGTCTTTGCAAGCGCGAGTCTTGGAGCTGCAGAAGGTTACATTTCGCTAAGGCGATGCCATTATCAACCAACTACGCTTCCTCCGCTCCAATCCTTCCCCACCTTGTCTTCATCCTTACCCCTTTAGCCGCTGTGCCATCATGCTCATCTGTCCCTTTCTATCCATGCAATTTGCGATGCTTGTTGTAGGATAGCATTAAGAAATCACATATAAGAGCTGGCATCTGTTAGAAATAAGCCCTTCTTTATTGGCTAACGAAATAATCGCCGCCACAAATGTCATGGCTAACACAAAAAACCCTCTAGACTCAAATAAAAGTGCCAAACTTGAACACTTTCCAGGAGTGTAGCTGCACCTGTTTTCAAACAAAGTCAATGCGATGATGCCTATATTACCTTCCGAAAAATCTTAGTGACCATGGATTGGAGGTAGGAGTACGACTTCCGTTGGTAAAAGCCTTCTTAATCCAGTACTATACTTAGCTCAGGGTCGATAGAACTCTGGCTCACCTAAACTGAAAGCAGAAAAACAGTGCCCTTGCCCTCGATATTATGTCCACCTTGAGGTCTTAGCGAAACGTTCATCACTTTGACTGTGGGCACTTAAGAGAATGTAGGTAATCTCTGCAGATCAGAGCCGTGCTGGAATCAAGATATCGTCCATTCCTTTTATGAGCTTAAGTACCTTTACTTAGCAATGTAGTAGAGATTTCACTGCCACACCACCTATTTCTGCAATGACTGATCTGCAGGCTGGGATGGATATATTATCGTGCACTGTGAATTCGTACCGTTACAAATCTTTGTACTAACGTACAGTTAAGCTGATTACTTTTTGGACGATCCTTAAAAGAGCGATCCAATATTCCATGATTCTTTTCCATTATGGGTATCCTTGCTATCGGATGAGGTCTAAAACGCTCACCTACCACGATGACAGATATTTCACGTTGAGTTGCATTTCTCTGTCCCAATTTTTGCTGATTTGGTGCAACAATGATGGACTCTCTCACTTTGCTATTTACCTCTTTCCCGTAGGCGTATCCCGCACACGGCTGCATCGCTAGCGCTAGTATGCAGTACGTACTGTGGGGTCGCTTGACTTAACGACTAATGATGTTAGGATCGACTCGGGGTAAAATACACGATTCAGTTTAAATAGAATAACCAGTTGACAATTATCAACTGAGAGGCACTGTAATTCCACAACTGTTCACATACTTGCGCCCTGTTTGCAGCGCTAGTTTTTTCCATTCTAGCCACAAGCACATCAAACCGATAAATTTCAGCTTGCACATGGAGGCGGTAACAGACGTTAGCTGCACGGACTTTCCGCTAATTTACTCGCGAACCGACTTAAATGTAAGTGTCATGCACTGTTACTACACTTCCATCACATGCATCCACGTGCTCAAGTATGGTCATCGCCATTACTGTTGCATTCTGGGAAAATCGGTGGACGTGTTGCAAGATTCGACATCAGTGCATTCATGCAGGCTATTCCAACGCATGAAAACGGGAGCCATGCTACAGAGCATGCAGTAAATTAACTAGAGACTCCTGTAAGGAGTGACACCTTTTTATTGCAGTAAACATTGCATTCAGTTGCTGATTCGGATTTCTATCCACTCACATTGAAATGCCGCTCTCTAAAGCGTCGAGCACCTCAGCATTTTAAAATATATTGCTAAATTCTATTCAGTAGAAAATAATTCGTGAACGAAAGTGGACAACTTTACTGGTCGTTTTAGCTTCGTCGTCGGTTTGCCTTTTTACGTGGCATTGGTGTTGATCAAGTGACTGCTTGGTAGTTCATTCATTCAAACTCCAGCAACTATGGAGCCAACTGGAGTGGTCGCAACGTGAAGTAAAATTTGGCTCCCTTTAACTAAAAAAGTTTAATGAAATTATCATAGAAAAGACAATAATAATAATTTACCGCAGAAAGACAATATCGAACTAGGCATCGATTTCAGTGTGTGAGATCTCGTTTCTTCTTTTGCATAAAACACCTAGTTGAGGTGGTCGAACACTCGCAGTATTAAATGCATACGGCTTTCATCTCGCTCCTCATGAGCAGTGAGTGGGGATAGGTGAGCTCGATATGCTCCGACTCAATAAACTTTGCGCGCCGAGTTGTGTCCACACTGCAAACATAATGACACCGACAGCATCAACACAGTACCTGTGATCGCAGCCTCATGTCTCAGGAAAGCTGCAGCTCTGACAACATCACGCGTCGTAATGAAGGACTGGTAGATGGTAGCCGCAAGGCCACATTTTTCGCCGAGCAATCACCCACCGAAATCGCTAACTAGCTGAAAGCCGATGGTGCATTTATCCACCGCAATGTAAAGGTTACGAACCCCCCATCTTACCACAACTCTAAGATAACCTGCCGCCATCAACCCGTGTACATGCAAAGAAAAACCGACCAACCATTAATCAATCAACTGCGTGGATGCTTAGCAAAAATTTTGCTGCCTTAGAGCCCTTACATGGCATAATCACAGCCACTTATAAACACTGCCACATCTAAGCTGCGGAAATATTTTATTTTTAAAAAATAACCAGCGGCAATGACATTCAGCCCAATTGCAACCTGAAGTTCACCACTTCTTCTGCAAAACACGTGATATAACTGCACAAATATTGCTTGAAGCGCTGACCTATTCCCCTCAATCTGACCTGGTTGAGGCACATATGTAGTTTCATCAGATAATATTTTTACAAAACCTAAAAATTATAAATATTCTACAACTATCTTGATAGCATCACTTTCCTCGGGTCTAAAATCTTTCAAATGACAACTTCCAATATGTAATGGGCTTTTTAAAGCCAGGGTTGAAGGGGCTTCATGTCCTTTTATTTAGCATCAAAATAACACACTGCAGAAAGAACCCGAGAGCTTCTGTCCATAGGCTGGTTTCCACAACCTCAAATGTGCTCCATTTCGCGTCAGCAAATGTTAAGAAACACCGCTATTTTAGTTTGGTCGATACGCCTCCTGCAGCAGTAGCCTTACTTAGTTGGAACACAGCCTCACAGAGAATTTGCACGCTGTGGTATGCAATTTATTCCCGCATCTATCTGCAGACTTTCTTTCCGAAATCGCTAACAGCTTTGACCATTATGCCTGTCTGAAAGGCGTATCTTAAGATGCAATCACAACACCTACCTACTGGCAATAAAGCATTTGGTGTTAATTAGCTCCAAGTCATCTTGGCCCATAACCACCGACCTTTTACGAGCCGATTCAAAAATATTAACAGCTAACTACACTTACACTCTTTAATAAAGACCAATTTGGTGACACCTTCTGATCTACCTTACTCACGATAATAAGTCGGGCGCCTTAAATCCCGTTCAACCAAACTATTTTAGACCAGGTGCCAGTCATTAAATAAAATAGCTGCTCAAAATCCACACCACGAATAAGCCTAATAATCATAATAGACAGCCACCGACAAAATCCCATAGTTCAGCAGAAAGTCTGTAGATGCAACGTGAACGAGACTTTAAGGAATCCCGTCACGCTCCATTGAAGTGCAAGGCGCTAGCCAGCGATTGTAAGAAAGACTCAGCGTCCTCAACTCCCAAAATAGGCAATCAGGATGGGGAAGACAACATGCGCACACAGTCGAGGTTTTCGCTGGACTGAACAGCTACCTTACCTAAAGTTGTAGGCATCCCAGCTAGCATACTTTGGCTCTCGTCGAAAGAGGCACTGACTTGGTGCGAACCTCACTGTACCAAGTAGTTGTCTGCTGGAGCGACAATTTAATTCTAAGCACATCAGATTCTGCACCACTTTTATTTCCAAATTATCAATCTTGGTTTCTCTTGTGATGTGTTGAGGGAAAAACGTTATGATGCAATGACAGGATTGGAAGGAATAAGGATGAGGTTGAGGCTTTGCTTAGGTTTCAAAGCGAGTTGCTGTCAAGACTTGTTGATCGCTAGTTGCACTGCCCAATCGCGTTCTGGCGAAAAAAAATACTCAATATGCAATGTTCTACATTTAGCATACACTACACAGCCGGTGACAGCCGTTTCCGATTTTACTGCCTGATCTGGCAGACAATTGCGTACCAGCTTCGAGCTCCTCTATGCCTTTACTCAACTGCACTTCAAGGGGAGGTGTTGGGCCCAGCCCAAGAGTTGACGCATTCTTCTCATCTGTTTTCCCGTGACACAAGGCAGACCAAATGTGTCAAATTCCCGAATTTCTTTTATAGTAGAAGCAGTTGACAACGAGAACGACTGACAAGGATTAACTTTCAAGTGGGAGTGTTCACATTCCCAAGTAGAGAAGCATGAGGAAAATAGAGATTGTTCACGCAACACTAATTCCCATCAAAAGCTGTCGGGGTAGATGCCGATGTGGAGCCGATGCCTGCCATGAAGGAGAAGATGGCAGGTAGGTAGGTAGGTAAAAGGATGGATTGGAGACGACGTATGAGTACTTAACTTAATGCTGCAGTTGAAAGCTAATTTGCTGCACTTCTCTCCACTTAGCACATCATCCGCTCCTACCGACTGTCCCTTTTCCTTAAGTACGTTCGCTTTCTTCTATCACTTCTCTTATTCCGACACCTTGTTCGCTTTACCAACGCCTTTTTCACTTACGAGGACATGATTCACTCTCCTGCACATCCTCATCCATTTCGTTTCCCATTCCGGTTCCTTAAACGACTGAGAAGTAGTCTATACAAATTACTCTTCTTCTGCCGCTGCTATTGCCGCTATTCTCAACACACCTTACTGGGCTATTCCCTAAATACTAGATAATCCAACAAGCAATAATTCGACCATTTGACTTACCATGTCCTTAATTGGCTGAATAATCTGCTAACCGTTTAAATGACTTACACACCCCTTTACTTCACTTTCATTAAACTTGTTTTTTAAATCAGCGGTTGCACTAAACCACTACAAGATTGATCTGATCCGCGGGAGAAGCATTGCCACAGCATTGGCGATCAAACATTTATTAGTCTAGTATTGTTCTTTGACCCTCTCGTCAATAAAGGTGGTGGCACAGTACTGCAGTAATGGGTGCGGTATTACTTCCTCACTCCCTCCATCCCCCTCTCTCCTCAGTCGCGCAGAAATTCAGTGGCTGGCGCGGTTGGCCCATTAGTGATTTTCTTCCACTGCTGCCAACTTTTGTGGCTAATTCTGCCACGCATTCTGCATATTTCAAATCACTTCTCAAAGCTAAGTATTAGCTTGCCACCTATCAGCAAGTCACGACACACACAACAGTGGTGTATCTACTTTAGGACGCACTCATCATTTGTGCCAACAAGTAAGCACGACCTAGTAAATTAAAAACATTTGCACACCTGTTGAGGTAAAATGCACCAAATGTCACGTAGTCAAGCAAATGAGCCACCACCAGCAGTGCTTTAATTCTCAGCCTACTATCTCCATCATTAATTCGTACATACACAACGCAGCGCCTTCAGACATTTCAGGTCCTCGAGAAGACGAAAGGAGACACAATATGCGAGCAGAATTCCTATCTATTACGCACGCTGACGACCCAGTCAGTGAAGGTGAAACGGCAAGGGATACAAGTGGTCCATCACCAATACTGGGCTATCAACAAACTACCGGCGCATCACATAGTGCTCCTCCCCTCTTCCAGCGCCATCCCTAATGCATTCCTCAGTGATTGTGCTGCATGCGCAGCCTCCTAGTCTCCCGTAGAGGAAGCAGATCCCTTAGGGCTCGATGGGAATGCGCAAACAATTGCACCTAAAAGCAAGAAGGCCAAAATCCTGTCAATGTTGAAACTTCAGGAATGCGACATCGCCAGGAAACCTAGGACTTGATATGGCTACCTGTCTGAAATCTACTGTTGGGTGGCAACCATACAACGACAAGCTCAAACAACAGCCTTAGGCAGCTGCAACACTCAGTGCCATGAATTTAAAAAATCAGACACTTAGGAACAATGTAAGATGAAGTTTGTGTTCTGGCGTAGGTTTCTTTAAGGAAAGATTTACGGATGCTTGAGCAGTCAATCCTTTGTTTTTATGCCTACTTCAAACACCAACTCATGTCAGAGCTGAGTACACGATTGAGCCATTTATGAGGCAGCACAACACGTTGCGCAAAAGTAATCACAACACAGAACAATGGTCGCGAAGTCAATGAGCAATCAAATTGCAAAGTGTCTCGCACCCTCAGCATGCCTGCCACCAATGCAGACATTACAGTTACACAAATGACGCGCCTATCGACAGGCACAAAATAACGAATGGACCTACTGATGAGTGGCAAAAGCCTGTTGTTACACAATTTACAAACATTGAATATTTCACTAAATAAGAAGGTAACAACTATTAAACAGCAATTTTTGCTCTTTAGCTCGGCACTAGTTGCATTTTATGCTTGCGCATAAGCGCATATTCGAGGGTCATATCCACATGTACATGTGCATTCGGTGGGGTGAAAGGGCACTGCCTTCTTCGTTCCCTCCTTTTCCTCGCAATCGTTCATGAAATTAGAAAACTTATTGTTATGCTTTGTTTGTTCGAACTGTCGGTGTAATATTTTGTTGGTTTGAACTGCCGGTTCCGGTCACTTGGGTGGCCATATTGTACTGAGTCGGTTGGTCGGCCTCCGGGCCGTGCCAACAGCCCCCAAGCTCTCTGTTTTTAGAATATATCTGCGCCTTCTCTTACCTTAAAGGGAGCCTCGGGACGCTACAGTCGGTTCCGGTCACTTGGGTGGTCATGCTGTACCAGCCAGTTGGCCGACCTCCGGGCCGTGCCAACCGCCCCCAAACTCTCTAGTTCCAGAATATATGCTCTGCCCTGGTACTATGCTTTCCTTCACTTTAAGAGAAGTATCGGGACGTTACACTTATTACAATAATGTTGGTGTTTAGATACGCTTTGTAGGTGAGAGGCGGGAACACAAGATCCATGTGGTCAAAAAGGAGTTTGCGTGTTCTCCTCACGAGGCGTAGACTAATACCCCGTAGACTGGACATTTGCACCTACCTATTTCCCCTTCTAATAAAACCATGTCTAGAAAAGCTCGGTCTTCTACCAGCAAGGTGAAAAGGGACGAGGAGGAAGAACGGGATAATCCCGCTACACTGGTGGCAGCGTCGGCAAACCTTCCCCCCTTCAAAGGCGATATGGACTTTGAAGATTGGATGTAAAACCTAGCGATTTGCAACAGAGAGCGCCGCTGCTCCTTCACGCTCTTCCGCAAGAGCTACTTCTCTCAGCAATAAGAATAGGAGTCACTCCCGACTCCGATATCGACCATTGCTGCGAGATTCTTTCGCAACTGGCCATTGCCCAAAGTGAACGTTCCACCGAGACCAAAAGGTGGGTGAGGACGATGAAGGCTACGCCCGGAGCCTACAACTCCTAGCTGAAGGAGCCTTTAGAGGTTGCCCCCCATCCAAAGTGGCCAGCTGAGTGGCCGTCCAGTTCTGCGCGGGAGTCCAACCTCCATCAACCTCTGCGAGGCTCAATGCAATAAAGACCGACGATCCCAAACAGTTTGTCAAGGCCGCGACTAGGATGCGGCAGGAACTTCCCCGACACCTGCTCCCCAGACGTTTCACCGACGGCCAAATCAGCCACGCCCTCGCTGGATCCCTCCACGCCAGACCCCAAGAGCAGGTGAGACCTGCTTCTCGTTATCTTGCCATACCCTAAACGCCTCTCGCCCATTCCTGCAAGCTCTTGGCAAGTTAGAAGGATACCCCTGTCGTTTTCTCCTGGACTCGGGAGCGGTTAAGTCCCTTGTGAATCCTGAAGCGTTCCCAGATCTCTTCCGCAAGTTTCGTGCCAGGCCTTCCTTTATAAAACTACTCTCAGTCGAAGGGAGAAAGATGAAAGCGATCGAGGAGGCGTCGCTAAGGTCACAATAGGGAAGGAATCCTAAACATCACAATTTATTATATGTGCAGAATTAGTATGTGACACGATACTGGGTGTTGATTTCCTCCGCAAGACTGGAGCAATCCTGAACTTCGCAGAGGGCACCTTTACGACCCAACAGCACAAAGCAGTAAAGTCGGCCGAGCCTTCCCTATGAAAGGACGCTGACGAAATCTGCAGTGCTCTGTTTGAAGCCGCGGGTATTCCTGTTAACAACCTGGATGAGCTCTGCTCACGGTTAACACACATCACCGACAGCGAAAGGAAGGAACTGCACTCGTTGCTGCGCAGATACTCCAGAATATTTGCTTGGCAAGGGACCAAACTCAGTCGGACGAGCATCATTAAACATGCTATCGATACAGGTGAAGCTAAGCCAATATGGCAGCCCCCGAGACGCATTCCTCCGCCCCTCTTGGAAGAGGTAAACCGTCTACTGAACGAGATGATCTTCGACGACGTGATACAGCCATCCAAATCACCGTGGGCCTCCCCGATTGCGTTAGTAAAGAAAAGTGACGGGAGCCTAAGGCTGTGCGTGGACTACAGAAAACTGAACGCTGTGACTAAGAAGGACGCTTTTCCACTACCTCATATCAACGACTCACTGGATTCCCTTCACGGATCAAAGTGGTTTTCTACTCTGGACTTGAAGTCCGGGTACTGGCAAGTGGAGGTGGTGGAGACGGACAGAGAAAAGACAGCTTTCATAGTGCCAAATGGACTCTATGAATTTTAGACAATGCCGTTTGGACTATGCAACGCTGCAGCTACTTTCCAACGCCTGATGCAGACTGCACTAATGGGGCTTTTTCCAAAGCACTGCATAATCTACCTCGATGACATTCTTGTCTTTGGCACAGACATGCAAGAGCATAATGCCAACCTGACACTAGTGCTGGATCGTCTCCGAGACGCTGGATTGTCCCTGAACCCAAAGAAATGCCACTTTCTTCAACGTTCGTTGCATTCTGGCATACAGTCTCGTCAAATGGGATGGCAGTGACCGAAGACCGTTCAGACCAAGTGAGAACGTGGCCGACACCGACCAACCAGACGGACCTCCGCAGCTTTCTGGGTTTGGCAAACTACTACCGGCGATTCGCCAAAGGCTACGCCAAGATCGCCGGTTCTCTGCACAAATTAACAGAGAAACAGGCGAAAAAGAATTTCAAGTGGGAGAACGAACATGATGAGGCCTTTGAGGAACTAAAATACAGGCTCTGCTCCGCTCCGGTTCTGGCCTTACCCAGCTTCGAGAACAGCGCACCCCCCTTCGTACTAGACACAGACACCAGCGATGTAGCCGTAGGCGGTGTTCTATCCCAACGGGATAAAGAAGGCAGGGAACACGTCATCGCATACGCGGATACCAGGCTCAACAGAAAAATGCGACAGAAAAGTGCGACGGAACGCGAACTGTTCGCCATCTTTACAATGGTTCGGCGCTTTAGACATTACCTGATAGCGAAACAGTTCATTGTGAGAACGGACCACCAAGCGCTGACCTGGCTAAGAACAATGAAGGAGATTGACCGCTCCGTGGAGCGCTGGTACGAAGAACTACAGCAATACGATTTTACAGTGCAGTACCGAAAAGGGACTACGCATGGCAACGCGGATGCACTGTCTCGCAAACCTCTCTCAGCAGAGAAGGAAAGCGGTATAGTAGGCACGCTATTTTTGGGCGAGCCCACTAGACACCAGTGGAGAAACACACAAAGCACCGATCCCGACATGGCATTGCTATACGAAAGGTTCCTGGCGTCCTCACACAAGCCTACTGCAGAAGAGATGAAATCGTCCAGCAAAGCAGCCAAACAGATATGGCGACAGTGGGCCAAACTCACCCTGGCAGACGAAGTTTTATGGTATCAAGAAGACGCCACGTCCCCCAAACGTCTTCTTGTTCCTGGCTCGCTGATGCAGACAGTCCTTCAAGAGTTGCACGAGCAATTGTGGCATGTGGGTAAGAAGAAGATGGTGGAGGCCTCGAGCAAACGATACTGGTAGCCCTTCCTTACCTCGGACGTACTCGACTTCTGCTGAACCTGCATCACTTGTAGCAGTTTCAAGAAACCTCACACACAGCGATGGCACCCCTACAACCCATGCCTACAGGATTCCCGGGCGAAAGGGTGGGCATTGACATTATGGGTCCCCCGCCACTTACCAAAAGGGGAAACCGGTATATCCTAGTTATGGTTGATTACTTCACGAAAGTAGCTGAAGCTGAAGCCATGAAGTCTCAAGACGCTGAAACAGTCGCTTCAACATGGTGTCCCCGAATCAGTTCACAGCGATCAAGGCCCTAATTTCGAAAGTCGACTCTTTACGGAACTATGCAAGACTCTCGGAACTGCGAAGACACGCAAGACGCATTCATTTCATCGTTTCTTTGAGCTAAGGAAAAGAGAGCAGATCGTTCAACTCCAAGTTCAAACGCTTGCCGGTGCGGTAAAAGGACTGGATAATAAAGAGGCCAAAATAATGCTCAAGTTGGATCCAATTACAGTGAACGCATGCACTCATGCTCATATAAAGTGTCCATTGGTGTTCAATTGTATTAGCAACCAACTCAACGTATTTCGGAGTAAACAATGGATTGAAAGGTCAAAGCGCGGCATAAGGCAATTTACCTGAGGCTGTAACTAATGTTTAGTGGGTTTGTGTTAGGTCGTGTGAAGAGTGCGTGGTTGATCGCCGGAAACTTTGATCTCAAACCCCATACGCGATGCATATTACCACTGATAACGTAAAAATAACAGACTTCATTTAGATTCTTTAAATGGGATCAACCGTTGCAGGTAGGGTCTCTAATCAAATTACGCTTCGAGCCAACCAATGTTGTGAGGTAAAATGACACAGAGAAGGCAAAATGCCTTAGAAACAGAAGGGTGGGGGGTGACGAGAGAGTTTTTCATTCAATAGGAAGACTCAGTGTCCCGCATCTCAAAGAATTGTGCTTTATTCTGAGGAACTACAAGATGATAATTTATTCCATTTCCCAAGTCCATCGATTTATGCATTTCCTGGTGGTTACCGCTTTCCTTAATACTAGAATCACGTCCATATAGGAACTGTGGCAAACAGAACTCTACGCGTTAAAATTGGATAGTCGTTGCCCTCTTATGCAGTTGTCCTTCTGCCTTTACTGATTTTGTTTTTAATTCTCATGTTTTACTCGACGCTACCCCACTTAACTTACCTTCACTTGTCGTTTTCCATTAGGCAGAGAATTATCCACACTAGCTGCATTCGAATGGGATACCAAGGTGGCAAGCGAAAGGGCGATGGAAGGCCTTCTTGGCTGACTGCCCTGGTGACACTGCACCTTGCCATGGGCAAGTCACTTTGTTAGTAGCCGTCATGACAGAATGGCGCCTGGAGAGGTTCTATGATGTGGCAAATCAGCAAAGCACTGCCTATAGATAGGCAAACTGTGACCTTCAAATCACATTGCCACGTGCACCTACGCGCCTTACATGTGTGGGTGGTTTCCCTCCGATTACATTGTGCCGAATAGCTAGCACACTGTTGCTTCAACGCTTAATTCTTTTCCTATTTCATGTCTGTAAAGTCGACTAGTCCTTGGCACCTTATTGTGGCTTTAGTCTAGCAAATCCACATCGATGCTTCTATTTCCTAGTCTCCTTTTTCCCTTCGGTGCATATGCGCTGGAATTGCGCTGGATCCACACAAGTCCCGACTCCATTTTACGCAGGCAATTACATAATCGAGAAGTTGCTCATTCTCGCTCCTTGGGAGTTCAAAACGGCTAACTATGATGTTGATGCGCTAACTCCTTTTGATACTTCCAAATTCGCATGATCCATAGTGTTCAGAGTCAAACTGGATCTTTGTTTGACTTTCCAGTACTTGGCGTTCGTGTACTCCGAAGAATAAACACGCCACTGACGCAATGCCAATATTAAGGATGCGTTCATGATGCACAAATCTTACAAAGCGCACCAAGCGCACATGTCGGTGAGACATGGCCAACTTGGTACAGATGAAATTTAGCCAAACTCTACGAATATTACTCCACTGTAAATTTTGCGACCCAAGAATAAATCAAAATTATTTATTGCGGACTGCTGAGGAATTTTGCGAATTGAATGAGACTTGTATAGCCACACTAATCAAGTCGTATGAAAATATGCTCAAAGTCACAAGTGTTTGGATTTGTCTAACCTCTGATCGCATTGTTAAGTCCACCAACAAATACTCTAAGCAGCCATTATCACGGCGAAAACGTCTATCGATCCTGAGACGGTTGCCTAATATAGCTGTTTAGATGGAGCATGCGGGTCCCGTGTTGATAACGCAAATGGCTCGCCCGTTTGAAGCACCCACATTCAATCCGCTTATCAAACTGCGCCGCTTTGGCATCCGAAGATGGTACATTTCTGAACCAATTAATGTTCAACAAATCCGTGTTGAGCATAATTTGGCAGTCAATCTTCCTTTGCATTATCCCGCACAATGGACCTATCTTAGCATTACAGAAATCCAAACATCGCACTGTATTGGTAGCATCAGAAAGGAGACTAACAAGTCAAAATTGGTCTGTCTCAGCCATCTTTGGACCCAAAGCTAGTATCAGTTTGATGTAAATGCATCGTTCCCTGGACTTGCACAACTCTCCGCGTCCTGATGATTTGTACGGCAACTTGGCCAGCATTTATGAAGGACGTGCAGCAGACGCATAAGCCAATAGACGCCTCTACTGACAGGCAGGCACCCATCGTCGGAATCGATGAAATGAAGGCGAAAGTTTATCTGCGACTTGAAATCGGCTTTAACGCACACGCCGACTTTCTATTGCCAACAATGGCATTCACCTGAAAGTCCACAGGAGCATCCCCTCGGTTACAGAGAAGCTGCTAGTTGGATACTCGAAAGAGATGCGTTGGCACTGGATGCGTAATTTTGTTGTACCTACAATGTACCTACAATGAAGTAGGCAGAGATGTTTAACGCATGTCACCCTTTAGTTTCTGCATAAACAGCCGTATTTGGTACAGGGACCTTTTAAAGTAATAATCAAGCTGTGGTGCATAGGTGATTACAAACTAACATCCAAGTATGAAACAATAACCCCTAATTATGGTCTATAGCTTCCAAAAGCAATAATTATCACTTGTGCTTTTCCTTTGAAAACGGTTTGCTAACTAGCAAAACATTCGGGCACGCGAAAAAAGAATGCTGCGTGTGGGAATAAACGCGTTCAAACAACTGCAATCGTAATGGAATAACGTTTACACAGATTAAAATCGCTTTAAAATGGAAATCGGTTAGTGCAGGAGGTGCCTTCCGTGATAAGTTACTTATTGGAAAGCTACAAAATGTGTCCACTAATTTACTCGATTCTGCCATGCAACTTACCTAAAACTTGATTGATTTGAGGAACCATCAGCTGCTTTGCGCCTTTCCAGTCCAAGTCGTCTTCATTAACCATCTCTTCTCCCGTGAGGAGAAAGCCGTTTCCACCAGCCCATTCAATCCACGCAGTTTTGGGCAAAAACACCATCTGTTAACCAGAAGACTAATGAGGCGTCTTCATAGATGGCTGGATATAATCTTGAGCTGCTCCGAAGGAAGTATTCTATGGGTCAAAGGCGGGGTGTTCGAACAGGTGTGCACAGCCTTCGCCAAATCTCTTAGATTATTACGCCCTTATGAGAGACGGAAAGTAAGGGTAAACGGTTTTAAGTACAGCCCAAAGTCGTGACTGACTCTGGTTCGAACTAAATTTCCGTCCACTAGCATGCAAATGTGCAGGATATATTACTGGGTTGCTCATTTAGCTTGCCTTACATTTGCTTTAAAGTACTTTCGCCTAAGACGTTGATTGTCCCACTCAACCGGGGAACAATTCAAGTGTCTGACGTGCAAAATTTAACACATGCCCGTCAGTCGTCCAAAAGACTTAACTATCCTAGACCATATGATTGATAAATTTTGCGGTGAAATATGAGTAGGACGTTGGTTAGAGTGCCCTCTCACTTAGTTATCAACGTGATGGCGGTGCTAATTCGTGGTTAGGTGCGGTAGTAGTAGCAGTAGTAGTCCTAGAGGGGAGAAACAGTCACTGTGGAGTCATAATCAGGTTCGTCCAAGTAATACTTTGGCGAGGCACCCTCCGCCTCCTCCTCGCCATTGCCAAACCAACACATCTACCGCTCCACAAGCTTGACTTCCTACATCGAGGTGGGAAGGTGAAAGGAAGAAATGGCTATAGACTATCCCACCTGCCAATAAAGAGGAATGCCTTGGATGGAAAATGCTTCATGACTTGCGTGGCACCCGATACACCCACTGCATTGGTGAATTGTTAGATCATTCTACAGGGAAGAAGCAACATCGACCTCTAATACAAGTTTATGAGTGCAATGTGCCGAATGACTTGCTGATAAAGTAGCCGAAAGTAATAATTTAAGGTATAAATTAGAGTGTATGCTAAAGTGTTTTTGGCTCTTAAACAAACAATCTTTTACGCACTGATTCTAATGTTTTCCGTCTCTGATTTGAGCGTCTTATTGTTGGCACTCAATGCTGATACCAGTGATGCAGCAATAGGCTGTGCTTTGGCAGAGACAAGAAGTAAAAGAAGCCGCCATCGGCAACGCACTCACCAAACTCGGCAGTAATATTCGACAAAAATTTGTTTAAATATCCATGTAATGCAGTCATTGCACTTATATGCCAAGTAGTCGTAGCAATTTAAATGGAAATGTGCTAGATTCAACCCACTAGCATTTTTTGTGCGTTCGTCTAGGATTGGACACTAGACAGGCGACTGGAAAGCAAATCTTCACGGAGCGATTGGTGGCTTTTGATAAACGAGCGAACAGGCAATGGCACTAAGGGTGTAACCTACGGAATTCCGGGGGGGAGAATTAGGCAAAAGGCATAAAGTCAACGTGTTAGTAGGCAAAATGTGGAGGTCAGAAGCCTGCATAAAACAGGAGGGAGCATCTGCTACTGAAAGAGCTTTTGTAAGATGACGTCAGACCGAAAGTGACAATTCTAACAAAGGTCACTGCAGAAAAATTGAAGAAAATCAACCTGCTTAGCAAAATCCGAAATGATCCAAGTTACTTCATTATTTGCAAGGTTATGTGAAAAGAGGAGTACTTTAAATTAAACCTACTGATTTTTAAAGAAGCAGAGAAGGGCTAGCATGTTGGCTTTTGTTCTGAATTGCCTATTTTCTGATGTCTATGAGAATGGATTTAATGAGGTCTGGTTGCTAAAATTGAAGGCTTTTGCCACGCGGTCCCCTAGGTGTTAGCGGTCATAGGTACTTGACTGAACACGCGAATAATGGCAATGAGTGACTCATTCTGACGTGTCTGGTCAGATCACTAACGTTTCGTTTGACCAGGGAAATGGATTAGACTGACCTCATCTGGTAACCATGTAAATGCTTCAATGGTGCAAACACAGGATAATAGTCGTAGCCCCCTAATCACTTTGAACTTTGTCAGGTTACTGTTAACCGAGTGTGCTTTCAATGTCAGTTAAACACGGAAATAGACTATTTTCCGACACAATCGATGTGCTTAAAACTCATCATTTATAGCAATGAGGTAATTAAAAATACGTGAACCTCCAAATGCGTAACAAAACTTGCTACTGCCTAAATGAAACTGGTAGCAACACTTGCTTCCCGCATTCAAAGCAACGATTTTTGCATGCTATAATTAACTACCACCAGAGAAGCGCTAATATATAGGATGACTTGGCACGAGGTTGACACTTAACCAGCTTCTTTTCTGCTACACACAAGAAGAATTCGATGCGCACTGTGTAAAAATAAGTAGCGTGCCGTAAATTAGGAAAATTTTGAAAGCATTGCAGCGAACATCATGCTTGTTACTGGTTAGGAGCTATGAATAGATTCGATTGTTCTTATTTGTGTCGACTGTCTATTTGAGTCACCCAATTGGCCTATTCTGCCGTACTTTGAACCTAAGTTTACTTTTACCAAAAGCTACAAATTAGATGAAGGAGCATACTCCTTCTCAAGATGAAGAACCTTTTCCGTACGTGTCGTCTTTTTTGATTATAAAGACGGATCAAATAGACGTTGCAAATGGATGGATAGATGAAGAGTGAAATAAGGGGAACGCCTGCGTGTGCCGGGAGTCGAACCCGGATCGACTGCTTGGAAGGCAGCCATGATAACCGCTACACCACACACGCCCGCCGTGCATTGTCGCAAAAGCCGTACACGACATGTATTCGCGCAGATAGTTGTCGCTATTAACTAACATTCTTATTTTTATCTGTTAGGGCAACGGAAGATTGTTTTGTGCAACTATGCACCGCATCTTTGTACACGCTATGCACACCACCCTGTCAGCCTACTAAATCCCATCATCCTTTCCTCTGTGCTTTCACATTCTTGTCACTTGGATGTAGACCACAGATCTTTTGACGCTTAAGCAGCTGATCAACATGCAACGAGGCATCGCGTCCAAGGTAAGGTAGATCCTGCTGGTTTAACACCACGATAGCTGTGACTATTTGATGCCTTGTTTTCATAAATGGCAGTTCTAAACCAGGTGAACCGAACGCATCAAAATCTTCCTACTCGTCTCATCGTACAACTTCCAAATTGATGAAGATTCACTTGATATCTGGTGGGCAGGTAGACTTTTACCAAACAGTCAGATTAAATATAGCACCTTGTCGATTATATCCATAGCCTCTTAAAATTTCCTTCTTTCTGTGTCCTAACAATGCACTGCTTTTCCTCTGCAATGGCAAATCACATTACGACTTTGTGGAAGACGATGAATTCTACACTGAGGAGATTGGTAAACGAAGTTAGTCCAAATGCAGAACGATTAGGATGACCTTGACTGCTTGGTTCTACTGTCAGTCGCCGTTTCGCATGGTCGCACGCACAATGAACACAGGACATATATTCCAAAGAGACTCGTCATTCCTTGTTGTTAGGTGACCAGCATGAGGTGTGCCGGTGTGGGAGGCATGTTCAGCGATAAAACGGGTAGACTATTGTGGCGAAAATTGGATAAGGCATTGGGGATCAGCATCTCGCTAACAATATAATTTTACCTCTGACCTCAGGCTTTTCGTTCACCTTCTTACTCATGCTATTTTACCAGACTGGGGAGTTTGTGTTGAGCAGATATTTAGGCGTTAGCAATGAAAAGCAAATTCAAGAAGGTAGGTTTCCGTCTCCATCAACTAGTTTATACCATAGTTATACTTAAGGTGAAACCACCGTCCCGACAGCGATCGAATGACTAAGGCATCAGAAATGACTTTTATGAACTTGAAACTGCCCTTCCACCTTTCGTCCACAAGGCACTTCTAAAGAACTTAAGTACAATGCAGACCCCTCGTCTTTTGAGCCCCGTCTACAGTGCTACTCCCGTTGGTTGCCTTTAATTATGCCACCGGAAGGATTCATTCCTTCTACATTTGTGTAGGCGTCATCCTGGTAATCTTATTGTAATGGACAGTAACTGGCTGGGTACGGAGTTCTGCATTCCGAACGGAGTAGTTCGTGGAGGGGAGAAATTTCACTACACGGAGGGGGTCTCTGCTCCAAGGCTGGTAACATTTGCGGTGTGTTCCAGGTGGGAATTCGGAATGTATATTTAGACGAGGTCTCCTTCTTGGTAGATGTTTGGTCGACCATGCCTGCCTTAGTATATTTTTGGCTGCTATAAGACGTCTCCAATTGTCGCTGGGCAATATTAATAATCCTTCTCATCCCGCCTTTTGGATGTAGCGCGTACTCTGGAGACATTGCCGGTTACCACTTCCATACTTGGCAGGAAGGTATAGAAGAAAACACTCTAATCGCGGCCTGCGAGCATCTTGAATAGGAAGCACCCATTGATGCGTGGGCCGTAGCTCTGTACGCAGGAAGGGTACGTCCTAGCTTAAATCCCAATCTTCAGGCTAAGCCTCTTTAGTGAAGTCTTTTAGCAGTCCTATTAGCGTGCGATTGGTTCATTCTGCTTGGCCGTTGCCCTGCAAATGCACAGGTGTCGTGCGCATCTCAGCAATTTTGAGGGTCTTGCATAATTCATTATAAAGTCGGTTTCCTACATTAGGACTTTGATTGCTATGGACTGATTTAGGCATTCTCTGTTGACAGATCCAACGTCTAAAGATGGTTGACGCGACCGTTTTGTCGAATTCAGCCTTCATGGGTTCCACTTCGGTCAATTTTGTAAAGCAGGCAGCCACAACCAGGATATATCGAATTTTCGTTTTGATAAGCGGTAAAAGGTTCATGATGTCTATCTCCGTTCTTTTGTCAAGAACTCCATGGGCATGGGTTACAGAGGTGCATTTGCTCTGGCCTGAGGCTTCCTGAAACTGCTGCAAATGATGCAAGTTGGGCAGAAGTCTAGCACGTCTGGGGTAAGAGAAGGCTACCAGTATTGTCTGCTCCAGTCCTCCATCGTCTTTTCCTCACCTACATGACCCACTTGCTCGTGCAGCTCCTGAAGGACCGTTTGTATCAAAGAACCTGGAACAACTAGGCACTTGGGAGACGTGGCATCTTCATAAAGCCATAAAATATCATTTCCCAGGAAGGGTTTGGACCACTATTGCCAGATTATCTGGCTACTTTGCTGGACGAGTTCAGCCCTTCCACAGTGGATCTGTACGAGCACGCCAGGAACCTCTCGTATACCAGAGCCGTATTGAAAACGGTAATTCGCGTGTTTCTCTACTGGTGTTTAGTGGGCTTGCCCAAGAATAGCGTACCACTATGCCACCATCGCTTGGTAAGTAGTTCCTATGGGAAATATACATTGCACAAGCTGGGTGGGATGTTATCATGGGCTTAGAATTACACTACTCTTGCTTATTCTTTGTTTTCTTTTGCAATTCAAGGTGGTATTCAGGTTTGGCGGCCTTTAAAAATAACAATAATAACAGTGTGGCATGAATGAAGTCGAACGTAGAGTCATATTAAAATGAGTCTGTACAGGATTCATTGGTTTGTCATGCCGCCCACATGTGTGGGCGTTGAGTGGGGTGACTTACTGCTAAGGTGCTCTTCATTTGTTTGCAGGGGAAGGAGGAGGAGGAAGCGGAGGTTCTCCATGATTTAATGCCATACCTGGTTATGCTCAGTGTAAAAGTGAAAGTTCATGCCGCATATAATCGCACTTGCGATGCGCCAGTAGATTTGCAACTGGTCAAGGCTTGAGGGGTGGTAATTTTGTCTGATTAGCTGTGTGAAGTGGGACATGTAGTTGTTAGTGGTGGTGTTGTTTCAATTAGGAGGAGAGTCTAGACCTCGGTGTGACGATAATGAAGGCGGTAGGCATTGGTCCAAATATCCGTCAAACAGACGGTGGAGTGGAAGCGGAAGAAGATGATGAGGGCAGGGAGAGATGGGTTATTATCTTTCATGCAAGGCCCGTATAATATAGCCGAAAGATTTCGTGATTCTCCGCGTGCTTCAATGCAAAGGTATTGACAATCCACATGGCGAGGTTCAATACCAACAGGAAGGTGATGATGGTTCGGCCTGGTTTGGAGATTGTGTGTTCCGTCTCGCCCGCCTCATGACGTGACGCCTCGAGAATGAGGAATTCCTGTAGAAGTACAAAAAGCTCTGACGATCTAGCACCCAAGGCCACAAAGGTCTCATAATTATCGAGTCGGTTAACTCTTTCTTCTAAGTGGCAATTTCAAGATTGGAATTCTTTTGGAAGGTGATGGGTGCAGCAAGTTGTTCGAAGTCATGGGAGCCATGGGTGGATGGGTGCTGAGAAAAATGGTCAAATGAGTGTGACTGCTCTGACTGATAAGCAAAGAGCGCGGTTGTTGTAGGTTTTAGCGGTTTAGGATGCTTCCATCTTTGAGCATTTAAGTCGATCTCCGACAACTTACCTGTAGGAATGCTTGGGTCATTTCCAGAATCGCCTTTCCAATAAACATCGCTCCTGTCTTCTTGTGCTCTTCAGTGGCATCCACCAGTCCCAGCAACAAGAGGTTGTCATCAAAAGCATCCGCTCCAGAAAGCTCTTGGAAGATCAACACTCTAACTCGATAAAGAGCAATGCTTGTAGCTACGATGCTGACCGCGAGGAGTATGATGCATTTAATTTGGTAGAGCGTCAACGCGTGCTGGTAATTGTGTTGACGCAGAAAGATGTAGAAGAGAACGAGTGCAACCAGAGTGGCTAGGGCGAGAAGGAGGCCCACAAAAAGGCCTTTGTGTGCGCAGTGACACTCAGTCGGATCATTCGGTCTAAAGGAGGGGGAAGCGAAAATTGCTTCCCGTATTTTTTCATGCCCAGGTAGCAATATTGTTTAGGAAAATTGCAACCTAACTCTTTGAACAACGCTACATCACTGACAGTACTCTCGTTTTTAAACAACAGACGCTTTCCCACATGGGTGTCACTGGAAACCTTCGGTCTAAAGCTAAACAGTTTGACGGTGTGTGGAGTATGAAGCAGATTTGTTAGGTTAGAATATGGTCTTAAACGAGGCCAACTTGCTTGCTAAATTTTGAGCAAGAGGAGAAAAACTCACCGAGATTGTGATCGTGCAAGAACATGGGTCTCCGCATTATCAGGTTTGCGATTGCTTCTATCGCTAAAGCGATGCACCCTGTGATGCACGTGTCCGATGCGCTGGAACATCTTGTAGAAGATTGTGCCTGCAATCAGGCTGTACTCCACTCCACAAGGAATTAAATAGCGCACAACTGTTGCGGCCTAAGAATGGCAATGAGCTGGAATTGCGAAAAAAATTAAACTGATACTCAGGTAAATTCGGCAGGAAGTACCCACTGTTAGTACAACAAGAAAACGTGTGCGATTTTTAAATAGGTTTTTTCGAAATAGCCTATGCTCAACTTTTGAAAAGGGAGGAATCAAAGCATAGGATTCGTTTCTACGCTTGCTTTTGAATAAATCTCCGGCTTCAGTTTTTCGTTAAGATATCTTGCTGCCTGAGGAAGTTTCGGAAAGCTTCGGCGTGAAACAATTCGGCAGTACTTAGAAGCATCCTAGGTCTTACGAATGAATATGCTTATGAATGAATATGCTTTTTGCCAAGGTCTATTTTGCATTGCGCTCTATGGGAGAAAGTCACACCGTAGCATACTACTGGCACACTTATAATTGTCTTTCAAAACTCAAAAAGCAGTACTTGAAGGTCTTCGTAGACGCTTACAGCTAAGGCTATTGTAAACTGTCCTCTTTTTGAGTGCACTGCCAGTGCCACCTGCTGGCACTGTTATTAGTAGTGATAGGACTAGTCCTTGACACGTGTGCCGGCAGTCAGGTTACGTTGCAAGACCGAATTATAAAACCACCTATGTTTATGACAGCAACTTTGAAAAGAACTTGAGAAACTGCATTTATCTCATTCAAGTTACTGACGTTTGTGACGTTCTCAAAGCTGGGACACACATGTATGCAGAAGAATCATCCTATTCTCAACATTCATACTTGGTTTGTATCAAACTGCTTATAAATACATTTTCGGTAAAATATTCTTCTCTGCGTTTCAATCATGTTGCTTAATGCAACTCAATCACTGCAGCTCTTTTTGTGTGTCCCTTCGTCAATGGACACCTTCCACGTAGATGTTCAAGAATCATTCATTCGATTTGCCTAATTGTGTAAGCAAAGTTTTATTCATTAGGCCTGTTAAAATATTTTATTACTATTAGTAGCAAGCTCCTCCCTACGCATTGATGCAAAAAGGGAACGGTACATGTAAAAGACAGTTTCACCAGTACCCTATTCGTGACTCGGCTCTTTCGGAGAAGGAGAATGAGCTAAAATGACAGAAGCAGGGGTGAGCAACCCTTCGCTACCACTGCATCAGTGAGGCTGTGCATTGTGTTAGATAGGTGGAAATCCTTTTCCTCAGACGAAACCACCTCTTCCACCACTGTGCTCAACCACTGACCCAAGTTGACAACGGCCATGTGACTTAAAATGAAGCGAATGACGAACTTTTGCACGTTGAAGGTCACCTACAGGCAGAGCGAATCGGCAAGTGTTTTAGATGTGGGTAAGATCTTGTATTACCCTCTATGAATGCGTAGGTTTACGAGATACCAGTCATGATCTGGGTCAAAAAACCATCAGGCAGTGTAGGGTGGAATCACGACATGCAGTATAGAAGGCTGTAATTAACTTGTTACTTGACTGTGCTCCCATGTGACGTGTATTGAATGATCTTGCTAGCGCAAGTAAGGCTTATTGCTAAAAGCCCCTTCCCCATATCAATATTCGATGAAATATCACTACTGTACAAACGATTGGGTAGCCAATAAAACCTTAACCTTGCCATCCTTCAAAGCACGCATGCAGCTGTGGTGAAGTCAAATGAACTCATGTGGGGTTCGGTTGCTTGATTGGTACTCTGGAAAGGGCTCCTTAAAATTTCAGCACCGAGCTCAGCATTACTGAGATCTATCATCGCTTCTAAAACAAGAAATCAGGCTTAAGCAGCCTTCATCTCTATTCCGGCCACTAGGCATGTCTTCACGAAGTTTGTCAACAATGAGAGCATGTGGTGCCAAACGCTGGAAAGTCATCATGCTAGAATGTGACGGATAAGTAGTGATATGTCTCTCCTCACTCTATCCCTTTCTCCTATCGTGGAGTTGAAAACAAAGTTATGCAACGCGTGCCGAAATCACGGCTTGATCTGTGAGAGTGGCTTCCTAATGAGGGGTTTCTTGCTCAACGCGCCCTAAAATTATGACTCATTTGACGGAACTGTTAAACCTCAATCCCCAATTCCAGTTGTATGCAAGTGAGCAAAGGATGGTGGGTGATTCCATCAGCAATGCGACCTATAGAAACAAAGGATTGGAATGAGGTACGAATACAATGAGGATAACTAATGGTCCTGCATGGATTTTAGTAGCAAGTGTTTTTCTTCTAAAAGCCAGTCCATTAGTTATAAAAACGGCCAAACTTGCCCAACCATGCAAGTCATAGGATAAGTAATTTCGTTTTAAGGCGTCTATTAATGCAAGCAACCCACACTCCTCCGATTTCAAGAAAAAGAAGGAAAAATATTGCTGTGTCTATTTAAGTCTCCGTTTGTTTTTAAAGAATGGTGGTGGAGAAGCTATTTATTTGCATCCGCTTCACATTTAAGTCACACGTCATTGGAACCAAGATTTTGACCTAATTCTGGGCAACATGCTATTCATACATCGCCAAAATAGTGTTCACAACTAGATCTTACAGCTTTGACCTTCTACTTGTAAGACAGCTAGAGTCAAAGCCTCTTCACAAGGCCCAAACAAGATGTTATGATATCGGAAATACCATGATGCAAGTTTGATACGATTCTTTACATTTTATATGTTTACTATGCTTAAATTGAAACAGCCGAACCCAAAAAGACTGTGTTTAATAACGACACCCTTCCAAGTCCCATCAAAATAGACACATACGCTGCGTTTACCTACGTTCCTGAAGACATTATGAGAAGTGTGAGAATCGGTGAAGTGGAACGGGGTGGACGAAGAGGGATGGAAATTAGTAAGAGGTCCAAACGAACCAAAAAACAGACCGAATAATCCTCCGAGCTGAGGATCAACTGCATGCAAATTGGCGCGCGGTAGTGCTTTTAGAAACACGTAATGCCATGCTACTTAACTTTTTTATGGCGCTAAGTCCTTTGAAAACTAGCTGCCATTTATCAACAATTCTGCTTTTGCAGTAATAAATTGAGATCCTAGTTGGAAGAGAGGCAATCGTTTAGAGCACCGGAAGTTGCGAAACCCACTAGACATTTTGCATACATTAAAAGAATTGCAACCGTTTGGACGTTTTAAGCAAAAGTAAACAAGTGTTATCAAAAGAGGTAGCATGGATAGTTGAATGCGTTGCACTGATGAAATATTTCACACATTTGAATAGTCGACCATGGCCTACTGAAAACGCAACTGGTTAATTAAGTAGCGATTTTGAGTGAAATGATAAGGCAAACCAACCCGGTGGTACTTAAAAAGGAAGTAAGTTTGCTAGAAGATATAGATAGCGTGAATCGCATTTAAAGGGATCCAGAGGATACTATGGCAGCTTTATTCGCTGTTCACTGCACGAAATTGGTCGGCAACACGAAATCCATCCATTATCATGACACCAAATCCAAATGCTAAAATAGACAAATAAGACAATGCCCCAAATCACCAACGAAGGAAGGCATAAATTGCAATTGCTAATGAGCACGAGTTCGATGCTTTGGTGAAAGCGACGACAATCTAACCGACCGTAAGCGGATGGGCATCCAACAAGAATGCTAACCACATCACTGGACTCCATTTTGCGCCGCTGTTAAGCAGTAGTGGTTGTGGTTTCAAGAAAGCAAAAAGCTTTTATCTAGCGAAAGTCTTCTTTCATTACCTGGCGAGCGTGATGCCTTTTGTGGTCCGATTTCATTTTTCCAAGTAAATTCATAAATTCAATAACTCCTAATTGGAGCACACAGGAAATTTATAGCTGAATAACGACTCCAATTTTCTGGATGACGCCGACGAATAATGATATCATGCCTGTGGTTGAGCCCTTATTGATCGTTTCACCTTTGGAGCACTCCTTTACGATCGCACTTCCAATTTGCTCCAGACTGGGAGGTGGGGAAATGTTTTTCTCACCAGACCACGCCAGCTAATTGAATGTGCCTGAGTGCAAAAGGGGAAACCGGCATTTGTGTTTGTTTTAACTAATGATAATAGGAAATTTAGGGGATCAGAGTTACCGTCCTCATCCACAACTTATAGGTCCCATATATCTGAACTGTACATATGCCTTTTACCGACTGCACCAAGCTTGTCAGAATCTAGCCTAAAACAAATCTTAAAACAAGCAGTTGTTTGGAATTTGTTCGTGTTGGCTTTACCCACAAGTCCGGGTGGCAGCTTCAAATGCTACGCTTGGTTACGTAAGAGAATTTTCTATTGCTTAGGCAAACTTTTAGCTATTTTGCCGCAGATTATCTGGTCGATTAAAGTGATCATTTAAAACGAGTGAAAATGCTCTCTAAATAAAACACAAAGCAATCTGCAATTTGACGCCTCCTCTTCTACCTACTCTGCTAAGTTTTCCCTAATTTCATGGAATAAACCAAACCTACAAATTCTTCTCCTTTTAACTTCTAACATACCTTTTCAAATGTGTCGACCGCTAAGTGTCGCCGAAAATAAATGGCGTGTCTCCTTGTCAGACGCACACTAATATCTGTGCCGGGCAGATGGGAACTCACCGACGGTACCAAGCGCAGGTACAGATTGATGCCTTCCGATTCCTAGGTAGGGTGGATTTACCTTGCCAATTATTCCACATGTGTTTCCAAACATTCTTCCCAAGTTAATGATTTTTTTCTTTCAGCCAAAGGTTCGGCCTGCCGTATCCCCTGCCTAAGCCGCCGTGAGCACTGGCCTTACTTGTACCACTAAACTTCTAAAGTAGCACAGAAAACGTGTTCACATGTACAGGAACCAGATGGATTCTACTCGTGAAGTCCGTGCTTAAAGAGATTTCATAAGTTAGTTGTTTCTTGAGCAAAGTGTAAAACAAAAATCCTACTGACAAAAATATTAGAGCCGAGCATGCTTAACTTTGAATTTGTTTTGGTGTAATGTAAGTTTTCTGAGTACCTAGAGAATGTTTGTTCACATTGTTTCAAATGCCTCTTTCCGAGTTATGTCGAGCTTCACCAACCTCCGAAATTGACCTGTTTGTGGAATAATTTGTGACACCGCGATGTACAACGTGTGTTGGGAAGGCAAGGCATTTAGGATATCCTTGACCCATTGCTGCAAAACCACTGAGGTGGCCAGGGCGACAATGTATTTGCACTGTAATACCGTGCTTCTTTGACTGCTAGTTTCGGTTTCGGCTACTCGGGTGGCTGTACTGCCCTAGGCGGGAATGCTGGCGTCCGAGCCATGCCAGCAGCTCTGTTCCTCTGTTTGGTGAAAACAACTACCCTGCTTTGATGTTTGGCCTCCTTTTGTCTTCAAGGAAGTCTTGGGGTATGACTTGCTCTGGCTCCATTTCTAATCCGTCACAAAATTGCGGTCATCTTGACAATGGTTAGTGCAAATCAGACGAGTTTATTTCTGCACCATGGCACTGCCTCCTAGTCTAGTGGCTGTGATTTGATCATCTTTCGTCAAAACAAAGCTTTGAACACTTTATTTGGCTAAAGGTTTTGTCTTGTGAAGTGGTTTTATGAAAAGAAGAGCTTCGTCCCTTAAGCCTATGCCTATTGAAAACATGCTCACACAACAAAAGTTGCAAAATATATTAGCACGAATGAGGCCCTTTCAACTACTAGATTTGTGGACTTACAGATTGACATTTGAGTGCCCTTCTCATGCATCATGAGTAGAAGAATACAACCTACACAGTGCCAGCATTCATGTGGCGAAATTTGAGTTAACCGCTGAAAAACTCAGCAAATAAACATCACTCACTCATCAGTTCCCATCCATGAGCAGTGCTCAACCTAACTCATGGGAGAATTACGCTTTAAGTTTTCAAATCAAATACAATGCATGAGGAAGCGCCTTCAAGTCGGCCTGACGATCGTCCTTGGTGAGATGGTGACCTCTACACCTAGACAGGTCCAAGAACGACTTTAGTAATCATAGCGAGGACGACCATGGAAGCTATAGTGTCGTAGATCTGCATTTACCTGGACAGCCACAGCCTTGGCTGGTAGGACGGTGTAAGACGCCCAGCTCGCCGAACTTTTGGGGTGAGAAAGGTCCTTTGGAATTTGTTCATAGATGAAAGGGCGGTTATTGACAGAAGGTCCCGAGCCTATAATTACACAAAAGGAGTCAGATCGTGGCACTGAAGATTGCAAGCCCTGCAAACCACATTGAATTTGGGACTGTAGATGCCAAATTTAGTCGACAATTTTGGAAGCTAAATTTTATGGTAAATGCTGTACCTTGGTATTAGACAAGTCATCCACTCTACTCTCACAGTTGAATCTGTGTAGAAATATCAGTTTAGTGCAGGTTGTGCGTTAAGTTGTTCTTGAATCCTAGGATCCGTTTAAAGTGTTGGGTGAAGAAAAGGAATTAGACTGCAAATGTAGTTGGGGCGGCGCATACTGAACACTACGGGCAAAGGTAGGCACGAATGGCGAGGAATGGGAGCATAAGCGAGTGAAGCTCTAGAGGTAGAATAAGTTTAAACGAAATTCGATTTGCATAGAAAGCTGTGGACTCAGAACTACGTCAGTAGCTAAAGAACGTCAGGAGGTCGATAAATGGATGAGAGCGGCAGAGTGGCCGCAACAACCCCCAACTCCACGTGAAGATCCTCCACCAGGACCACTTTATGGACTGCTGACGTGGCTGAAAGTGGTTCTGGAAGCACACTAGCAATCTAGACCGATTTTTGTAGCCGAAGAGTGTGCCTATCTCGCCAAAGTCTTAACCCAATCAATGTGAGGTCTTGCGGTGACAAACCAAATTATTATTCATCTCTGCTTGACCCCCTCTTCATCGAGGCGAGTAGCACCGACTGCTCTGGATTCTTCCATTTAATCAACCGAAAATCATGATGTCATGGTTCAAGAGAATCATTTTGAATTTACTTCCTCAAACACTAAATACCTCTCCCACTGGAGCTTGAAATCCATGCAAAGCTCAACCATGCTCTCATTGACTACAACAGGAAATGGTTTCTAATTTGGATAGAGCAAGGCGCTATGCTCTAGTACTAAAAATGAGAGCTTTGAGCATGACAGGTCTCTACTTGAGAGCCAAAGTGCCTGATTTAAGGTGCCGAAAACATTTTAAGATGTATGCGAAGGCATTTCCGACAAGTTTACGTACTTTTCGCAAGTCATGGACACAGGAAGTGGGCATTTTTTCTTGAAGTTGTGGGCAAAATTACTTTTAAAATGCCCATGCTTTGTCGAAATTTTGCATAGTGGTAGTTTACATACGGAAACAGATGATGACACAGTTGCGATCTGCGTACAGGATCGTAATGGTGACGGAAACAAGCAAATTTGTTTCTTCGTTTCGATTGTTATTAGTTAACGCAGATACTCAATGCCTTTGAATGTCACACGTTCCTGGACCCACCTTTAGGCTGAAAAGGAACATAAGAGCTGTCTCACAAGCCATGCAGACACTAGTTTCCACGTCATGACCTCCCAACCCTGTTGGTCAGTCTCCTAGTCCTTCTCCACGAACTTAATGCCAACTTAGTACAGTAGTTTAACAAAGCGAAATGCAGAAACCCTGGTTAGCACGACAGCATATTGACCCAGTGTAAGTTTGATGAGGACATGAGATGCGACATTTGTAGCACAGACAGGCAATCCGAATCCAATTTGTAACACCCTGACTTCTCAGCTTAATTAAAAAATCACAGATAGGTAGGAATGTAAGGAACCTCAGCAAGAAGATTTCAAGTGACATCAGGCTTCCACACTAGCACAGTTCTGCCGTTCGGCACCAATACTTACGTAGGTGCCGAAGGCAGTTCATCAAGGTGCTGACCACGGCATCAACGCAGAGACGTTGATGAAGAGAACCAGTAGTCCTAATAATGTATACTAGGTAAACAGAGTCCATAAATGGCCAAACAGCACCACAATGAGGCGTGGTTGGCTAGTTGGAATATTTACATTCAGTGGCTCCAAAAAGCAACCCTAAGTCTAGCTTCCACATTATTTGCAACCATCAGTTGACATACGAGATCTCCTTGCTGTAGAGTACTGACCGATCTAGAGCAGGTTAAGGGCTTACAAGCGAGACAATTTTTGGAACACAGTAGGATTGTAGCCGATTTCCTCTGTTACTTCGGAGTCGAACGCATTCTTGATTGAGGTTAGCTCGCAATTGGAGTTTCTAGAAAGAGGGTTCTACTTGAAGCACCGACATCTTTGTGAAGGGCTACTTGGGCGATCAAACAAAGGAAGTGGAGGAGGCTACGCTCTAAAGAACTAAGGGGTTTAGTATTTTCGTATAGTTACGGTTTGCTTGCAATCACTTTGGTTCCTGCTAGCATTTCTTTCACTCGCTGGCATTACCATGGTATATAAAAGATATTCTCCGACCTCTCCGTGAGTTACTATCCTTCTCAAAGTCCGCATACTCAATAATCTCCGGAACATTTGTCTATTACAATAAAATCAGTAACCGCCAAAGTAGTGCTTATTTACTATAGCATCAAATTTGCAAGTAAGATGTCCCGTCAGGCGTACCAAGCAAACATAAATAATGCCTTCATGTCGATTCAGTAAACGCATCACCAACTATAGGTACGCTGATTGAGATGTGGAACGCCCTTCGTCACTTCTGACCATCGCTTTATTTAGTGATCAGCATGCAGGCTGCATATCTCGCGACAACAAAGCATTAAAGAAGTGGCAAACTTTTTAGCATTGGTGTCATGAGGCGCCCTCTGCTTACCGGCTTATGCTTACTGAAGAAGCAAATAAAAATTTTACCATAATTCACCCTTAATGTATCGATGGCAGCGAAACTTTACAGCCTTTTCCTGGCATCCAGCTTTTAATACAATATTTTACTTGAGATGCTTATCAGCCCTTTACGAAGACTGTTCTAGCGTTAAAGACTGGGTCAGCAAGGCAGACAGGTTTTAAACTGCATCCATCATGTTAAATGTTGGAGCGGAATGGTGGTACTATGGACAACAGACTTACGCATACACATTTTGAGTCGTGACAAGCTACGATAAGTCATTGTCAGGAGTCACGCTCTGTGTTATTTGAAAGAGAATTTTTCGCTTTCAGCACCTTGACATTTATTCATTGATCAGCCCGCATGACAATGAAAGGGCAGTTTTAACGACCGCATCGTGGCTTTGGACTTCATTTTCCATTGCTAGGCTCAACTAGAACCCTCAGTTGACTGGACATTGGAATGTTTGACACTTTGCCACTCTAGAATCAAATGAAAAATGCACAATTGCCAAGCTCGACAGCTGAGCAGGTTTGCTCCCATGAAAAACTTCTTCACTGTCATCCACTGTTCGGATGGGTGAGCTTGCATAATATGGTGAACTAGTTGGAACGGTTTCCACACTTTTGTCAGATCCGCTTCTTCGCCCTCATCTTCCTCAATGTGCTTGTCATACTCTCTGCAAAGCTCTGGGTACCCTTGACAAAGTTGTTGCACCGTTGCCATCTTTCGGTTGTAGTAGGTCATGAGAGCTTGTAGATAAAACCAGTGAAGCGATGGATATTGTAATTTGAGAGTTGGAATATCTTGAAGTGTCAAATGAGACATGCGGCAAAGGGAGAGATTAGAAGGGACAAGGTGGCAA
>CM010316.2:638107-826400 GCA_001923025.3 Taenia multiceps
ATTCGCTCAGTTAAGGAACATGTCCGGTTTTCAAGCTCTGTACTTTTAATCTTTTGCTGTGTTGATAAGAATTACTCAGGCTAGATGGTGAACAAATTCTTCGGAGAGGGATCCACGCACATAAGTGCTGCTTAAAGGGCAGGTAGAAAGAATCCATGTGTATGTCATGCTAAACGATGGTGAATGCAGTTCATGTCTGCAAGTGCAGATGTCGAGCAACAAATGGGCAGACGCTCCTCCTAATTGCTGAAGAGACATTTGCGACAAACGTAGTAAAGGCCCTTCCCCAATAAAGGCGCCGTAATCTTCTCCTTTTGCCAACCATCTCCACTATCTTCTCACGTTTCTTTACTGAATACAAATTAGAGCAGCACAAACAGGCTGACGACAAAAAATTGCAAAGGCCGAGCATGAAGTCTGAGAATTCCAGTAATTCTGATGGAAGCGTACGAAAAAATGCATGCATACGATCAAGCTAGCTATGTTGGCAAGTTGCCTGTGCCTCGTTCATGCTACACAGGACCTCTAAAACAGTTCAGAGAAAGAACTGTTCTATAGAAGCAGTTGGCAGCAAAAACGTCCTTGAATCTAATAAGGATTCCCATTTTAATGAAGTTCCGAAGCAGATTGTGCTATATTTGGAGGAGTGTGGCAGTTGCCATCCTCCCAGCTGGTATCCAATTCTTACGCGACGTCGTCACTCACCACAGTGACGAATTGGGAGCACGTGGGAGACGGCGGTCGGGCAAAGTGTGGAGAGGAAGGGAAGAGTGGGAATGGAAAGTGATGGCAGATTGCGGGAGGGATATGCCAGGCACTTGCAACTTTATACTCTGAAAGTGGCTCTACCATTTGTGCCATTGCCCGTAGAACCAAGTCCGTTAGCCAGCCATTCTGTGTTTGTCTTAATTTCAATCGAGAGCTCATTTGTTGCGCTTCTCTTCCCCTAGCCCATCACCCACTCCCTCCGAGTTTGCCGCCCCCTTCAGTACGTTTGCAATCCTCGTTACCTCCTCTTGCCCACCACCTTCTCCTTCTCCCATTCTAGTGGTTCAAACGACTGAGGAGGCGTCTCCACCACCCATTTACCTCGTGCTACTGCTGCCATCGCTGTCTTCAATCCCAATCTCACTGATCAATCTCCCGATCTCCCGACTAATCCACCGAACAATGATTCTACTATTTGACTGACCGATTGACTGGTTGGTTTTTGTTTGACTAATTAAATAAGTGATTTGTTCATCCCCTTATTTAACCTGTTCCATTGTTTGGCTGATTATGAAATGAGAGAGGGCTATCTTCATCAAGGATTGTAAACTGTTCGGCTTTGGCACATCTAATCATTTTAAGAGGATGTGAACTCACCGACAGTCGCAATTCTCATAGCCTACAACCTTTAAATTCACACATTGGGATTTTGGAAGTGCAACAGATGCGACGAAAATACATGCGTAAATGAATAAGTCACAGATGAATTCCCGGCTCCCCTTTGTCTTTAAATGCTTTTTCATTTGCTGTTACAGTGTCTAATGTCGGCCCTTCTATCATATTCATCCATCCGTCAACACGCAAACGACTCGTATTGATCACATCCGCAGATGAAAAGGAAAGGCGATACTAATGATAATGCAGCAAGTAAGTCAAAACGATTAAGAAACAACGCGAAATAGGAGAGCTTACGTATTTGTCAGGTTTCCTTCCGTATTGGAAACTACTGTCTCACCTAAGAATTTTGCGTCTACAACAGAAACGCACATATTTGGCATGACAGTATCCACACTCTTCAGGAAAGAACCATTTGCCGACAAAATTAAGGCGATGGTGAAGAGCTGTTTCTTGCTTCCACTGCCCTCAGACTGCTCCTCCTCGAAGACAAACATTTCACAGAGCAACCGTATCCACTGAGGTGCTGCAGCTAACCTCGCCAACTTTGAATTGAGTGAATATCTTCCAGACGCATACCACACCTTCTTTGCATTATGTCAACCAGGCAAACCATGTAAACAAAAAATGTCAAACGAAGTGCTCATACATTTGGTAATCACAAAATTCAAAATGGTATCAAAATCATGAGCATTGATATTCCAATTTGCGGTGGAATCAGTAAATAGGACTGATGACGATGATGGCTCCTAGAGACACCAGAGCTCTCGATGTTCAGCAAGGCAGTCGCACCACTGGTCCCACACGATGTGGAAAGTGCGCTCCATCCGATCGAGCAAGCGCACCCGATAGCCCACACGCATGAGGACGGTGGGTGCAAGGCCTTGCATATTTTTCAATGTCTGCTTCACCAATACGTCTAGCCACTCCTTCAGTGCAAACCTACGCAGGTAGTCGACTATCTTCACCACCAGTTGGTCCGTTTCCCGATCAATGCCAATTAAAAGGAGATCGGCCAAAGTTGGACGTCCATAGTTAGATGGCGCATCAGAGCATTCAAGGCAACGTGAAGCCACGTTTTCGACAACTATTTGAAAGTAATAACAAAGTGGCATTAGCTGAGGCCCCACGAAAGGACATCAAGTGCTGGCGTTGGAAATATTTCCCTACTTGAGTTAGAGGAATGTAGTGTTTAGAAGAGAGACCCTAGTAATACCTGTTTGGCCTTCACTACTAGACCAATTCATCGCAAACAATTGCGTCCGCCGACGCGCACTCACCCTCGGGGTGGCCACAATCCCATAAAAACATCCTCATTCGGTTTTCCAAAAGCACGGGCCGAATGTCTCTGCTTGATTGGTTTAAATCAAGCAGAGGTGCACTCTAAGTGCACTGTTAACTATTCGAAGACAGAGGTCAACCAATTACCACATTTATCCGTAACTGAAATTCCGACACAGATCCATACTCCAGCAACCTTCAAAGAAGATCCATTTGCCGACAAAATCGAAACGATAGTGAGGAGTTATTTACAGAAGAAAACAAATCCCTCACATTTGCCTACTCATCAACTCAGCTACCTCCCGATCAAAGAGCCACATAAACAGGTAGGTAAAATATAAATGAAAAACTAAATCGGTGCTTTCCGATGCACCAGGCCCACACCTTGTCAACGGCCCTTCGATCTGTAAATAAATTATTAGCTCCATGGTAAAAAAGTAGTACGGTCAGGATTAATTACTACTACGGCTAAAAGAAGGAGTGAAACCACGCGGAGGCTACCACATCAGTGCGGCGGGGATACACATGCCGCGATGATTAGTGCATTGTCTCCAAAGTGGCCACCATAATACTGCACCTTCACTAAACGCCTCAGTTATGAGCATTTCAGAGACAATCGTCCCAAGAGGCCTCTCATGATGACAATAAATTTGCAGAGTTCGATGATTTTGCAAAATCACCAAACAGGGTTAAATTCAACCAATGTAGTGCCCTTTGCATCCTAATCGTTTCAACCTCCATAAATAAGTGGCAACTATCGAAAGAACCGACAAAATTGTCCCAAGACTGGAAAAAATTAAATGAGTGTAAAATGGCACGCAAGAAGGTGTAAAAATTGGCAAACTTTCCAGTCACAAGTGTGTTTGCTAGAGCACGTTCAATTGATGCATTAACGCATGGTGCATCACCTACTGGTGTGGCTTAGAAAGAAGAAACCTTATTTGGAGGTAGGGATTGCAGTTAGTGCATCATACTTATCAGCGTCCAATTTTCTTCGTCAATTAACAACGGCGTCAGCGTTTTTGAGCAAGCGCTCTGACAACTTCTTCCGCTTGTTATCACTAGAAACCCCATGCACATTCACGCTCAAAGGAAAAACAAAACGAGTGGCACAATTACTTATGGAAGTACATCGATTCAGTCAGCTGCATAATTAGAGAGGAAAGAGCATAAACACTAGGCTTGCTGCTATTTTATGGGTACCAGTAGTGCCACAAACGCTTACTCGAGATCTGCACAAACACGTGGACCTCAGAAGGAATGGGTAAATGAAAAGCGGCTAACGAAGGTGCAGCTATTCCCAGGCCACTCAAGTGTGAGTTACATCCAGTCGGCAGTATCCAATGTGGATACAGAAGACTACATCCTTTAAAGAGGAGGCATTCCCAATTAAACTAGATAAGCCAGAAATAAAGCACAAAATGCAATGCAAACAGATGTATGTATGATTGGGCACACTTACAATTTGACAAGTTCCTCCCTTCGCATATCCGCACTCTTAACTCGCACCGACGACTGGTGTTTTCTGTCTACGTCATCATGAACGCGGAAATTACCGCACCGTGCCGCGCCGCGTTTAGCCCACTTCCAAAGATCTTACCGGAGGGAGAATTAAGTCTGCGATCGTATCCGTTTTCTATGGCAAAGCTCGAGGTTTCAGCTCACATATCATCTCGACCAAGAGATTCCGAACCGGAAAACGTCCCTGTGTCTGTAGACGCAGAACGAAATGGTGAAGTTCTGCGACAAACCTACCAGTCAAATTAGCAAATTGACGGCTAGTTCAAGGGTGGTATGCACTGCACACCGATGTCCCATTCTTGGCAGAGTATTTGCTACCCCGACTTGTGTTTGTACCAATCACGCCTACTGATGTTGCGGAGGAGGCGATTCAGTCTATTGATAGAAAAGAGCGTGCTCAATCATCCTTTCGAAAGATGCCGCGACTGTACCCACACCAAACACCATAAGCGCGATAGGTTCCACCCAAATGAATGTTGGAACCACTTGGACAATACAACTGATACGATGTGATTTCGAAAAGACACGAGGAAGAAGAGTGATTTGATTTCCCTCCTCAACCATGCGCATTCGAAATAGTAGGTGCCGAAGAAAAATAAGACGGCTCAAAAATAGGAGCTAAGCGTAGCTGAGCAGAGAACGGAGCAATAAAGAGGTGTAGTTCGAAGTTTCATGTTCTTTAGTCATTATCAAAGCTTATCTGCTGCACCATCAGAAACGGGCAACTCACCGCGATCTCCGATTCTGCTGCATATATAGCAATAAATAGGAAAGTACTCCAGCAGTCTTCTCATTTTTCCAACGATTTGAAACCATCAATCCGAAGCTAAAGCTTTATTGTGATCGGTAGAGAGCATAGCACAGCCGCAGACAAAACACACACAGCGATGACCTTGAGATTCCCAAATTAACGTATAACTTGGAGATTTAAATGAATTGTGTGGTAATTTTCGCATATAACGTTAATTTGAATTTCATGTGGCTATGTTTAGAATACTTTTAAATAAATAAATGTATGTGTATTCACATTTAGTCTGCAATGGGTTGTGGAACAAATGTTTAAATTGTAATATCATTTTATTCGCCGTGAATAGCGATCATCATTTGTCTCTAAAATTAAATGTCATTTTCATTAGCTCCTCATTATATCACAGACACTTACACAGTAGCTCATGGTAGTTGTAGGTTAGGGACAGATATAGCTGCAAATGAACATTTCACGTTTAGGCGGAGTACAGAAAGCTTTGCGGCGTTACTCAAATAGGTAATTGTCAAAAGGATTGATGGATTAAATCAGTTGAGGTCAAGATCCCGAAACACATTTGCCATAACTTACGACGCATCAATCAGGCAGAATGCAAACACTGCGGTTTGCAACCAGATCCACTTAAGATGGTAACTTGGCCTCCCTAAACCACCATCTTCAATCAATATCAGCATATTTTTAACTAACAAACGCTCCTTTCTTGACTAATAGTCAACCGCCAGTGTCAAATCGATGCCCCCTTTCAACTTCATACTTGTCCTCAGCTGCTAATATCACCTCACATGCTTGTCTTATCAAGCGACGTCTACTAAGCACCAAATCAGCAGCATTGGCATTCCACCTAGGAATTCAAAAGCAACAACTGGCAAGGTGACGTGTGCAGTGATGGACATGTGACTACATGCTGCCTGTTACATTCTTCTTCACGGAAAATGAGGCCAATACACCTGCAGCACCTAGAAGAAGAGTAAATACATGGGTAAGTCTCCTCCCTTTTATACCATCAGTACAAAGTCACCTTACTAAAGTCATCTCATTAGTCGCCCGAAAATCACTGCAGCGGCAGTAACAGCGGCTAATTTCAACTACCGACCAAACCGAGCACACTGAGCATTTTATTTTTCCACCCTTTCTTCAAGGAAATGCAGACTGCACATTCTTAGGAAGAGGGCATCATGCAAAGACTGCGAAGGATGAGGAATCTTGCACTAACGTTAGACCGTGGGCATTTTCTACACAAAAATGGAACAACTTGTCCAAAATCATGCAACCTTGTATTTTGTGTGAAAACGGTCAGACTTTCTGACCTAAGAATGATTTCAGGTAAAGTGGTCGTCTCTTTAGGTGGCCAAATGAACTGCGAGCCCTCAATATGGCCTAGAGTATCTCCGAAGAATCACAGTTATCATTCACGGATCGCATCGCAAAGAAGTCAATTTCTTGTCAAATTCTGATCGTTTCTAGTCAAGTCTCCACTGTAGACGAAAATTAGTGTTAGCTTGATTGCGATCGTCAGTGAAGAATTAGAGTTTCATTCGCAATATTTAATGTCTCAAATCACTGCGAAGTTGTCCACCGACTCTCTACTTTCGCTTGCTTCCTCCCACAGTGCTGCAGTTTACAGGGCCACTTTACAGAACACGACTTGCATATGTGCAAGTGAATTTTCCACTGACTCACCTACTCCATCGCTTGCAGCGATTGCGGTGCATAGGCGGCTTGTGCGCTCTTTGACGAAGTAGGCTTCTCAAGTATCGACCAGGCCCATAATATCACTGAATCACTCGAAAACATCAATGATGGGGAGGGAAAATTTCCCTTACAGCTTTCTCCTCTCCATAACGACGTGGTAGCTCACCCGCGGAAGGCAATTCTCCAGCTTTCCTTCATCCTCATCCTTCCGCTCTCCCAGTCCTGCCTCCACTTTCATTTCTTCCGTCCGTGTAATGAGGCTTCTCTTTCTGCCTTCGCCATTTCATTATAGTTAGTTATGAAGAAACAGATCACTGTAGAACTTGGCAGAAGCAGTCGGGAGGAGGAATGACCTCAGCAGAGTACCCGCAACTGGATATTCGTAGCTAAGGCTTCAACATCGTCGCCCATGTCCATGTCGGTGGGGACAGCGCGAACGGAATCATCTGGCATGGGTTCAAATTTGAGTAATCCCCTGCAAGGAGAGTAGGTCGTGGGCCCTGACGAGAGTACCTATGAAGCCACAAAGTTAGCTTTATCGAACGCAATCGCTCTTTGCTGTCGAGCAATGTGCCTATTCCAAATGTACAAGAACAGGGTCAAATAAGCTGTCCTTATACAAAGAAGAGGCAAATGATTGCAAATAATCGTTGCGTCTCAAGTGCAATTAGGGCATTCATAGAGTCGCTCATCGTCGCCACACGTAGACTGCTTGGCATAATTGGTAAAGCTTAAAAACAAGTCGAACTCAACGAGTCGATTGACGGCCTACTTGATTACTTCCTCACTCGCATGGCTGACGGAGGATATGGGTGGCAGTGGACTTGAACTTCTTAAGCGCTAGCATAAATGAGATTGGCCTTGCCGCCTTTGCCAACTCCGGTGATATGTTGGGGTCTTGGGGTAATATTTACTATCACTACTTTTCTCTGCCATGCGTTTCCTTTCCCCAGGTCCTAATACCTTGGTGTATCCGACATTTATGGTGTAGGCTTAGGCACTTAATGTTTGGTGCAGAGGTTGGAATGAAGAAAGCTCTTTCGCCGAGGCATTGAGGAGGTTGCAGATTTGGCGAATGGGATCCAATTGGTCCTTATTTTTTGCATTCGAAGCTCCTTCTGCTAAATAAATGGGTGGGTGTAATCTGAAGAGCCATGCGTCAAAGCGAGTTTGCAGTACATCAAATCGTAGAAGAATACACGCACCTTTAGCTGCTTTATTTGAAAGGTCCTTAACCGGCTGAAATTGAACAAGATGAAGGCGGCTGTAGCCTACAGAAAATTGGCAAAATATTAATCAAAGGATACATTTCTACAGCATAACTTTCCAATTTTAGCTTCTAAAATTCGGTTAGAATGTGGTGCATGAGCTTATACATGCAAAGAGTTGTCACGATCGCGGGCCATTCTAACGCTTATGGAGGCTTAATGAGACATAAACTAGTTCTGATCATTTAAAGGCAACGAATTGGTTTTAGAAGCTTAACTTTTGACCTTCTCACACAAATCACCTCAGAACTAACTGCCAGTTAGTATCATTGATGCCTGCGCAATTCTCGGTCTTCCGAATCGCCACTGGTCATTAGACCACGTGGTTCCGACTCGCAACATTAGCTTCAGCGTCCTGCTTGGCATGTGCATTCATCTCATGAAACTGCGCAATTTTTCATGCTAGCTGCAAGATAATTCAAAGACCACAGCGAAATGTTTCTTGCAGCCTAGCGAATGGACATTTTGCGTCCTAGACAGTCTCTGTAGGGAACATATAGCTCCTTTCGACTTAAAATAGTTTATGCCAATGCTACCAGGACCACTCAAAGTCTATTATTTTCATGACTTTCCCAGAGCGGTCTTACAATATTACTAACCACAAGGGTTGGAAGGCAATTCACAAATAGCATCACCAATGTCATACTTTCTTTAGAGTCGTTAACTCGAACTCTGTCAATTCTTTTGGAAACCAAATCTTCACAATCACTTAATCAGCTTGGGCCAGTTAATAAAGGTCGCTTTATGTCTCTCGATACACCGCAGTCGCTATTTCGTCGGCTGTTGTAGAGACTCAGATTCTAAAGGAATTTGCGAGGTACTCTATCCCATTTAAATTACCAAGCGTTAGACTTGCAATGACTGCAATAAAACAGCCTGATGAGATGCGAGAGATCCTAAGGTAAATGTGGAATCATCCTTGGAAAATTGCAAAGCGTCTACCACCGCTAGATCTATTTGCATCTTTCAGCAGTGTAGTCCTCTGGGTAACGCTAAGTATACTGCTCTAAGTTGGGCACTTAGCCAAGATAAGCCCATGCGCACAGTCATTACTTATGCAAACTGCAAAGGTATTCATTGTAATTCAATTCGAATTGTTATCTAGCGATGGTTTCAACTGTACTTCATATTCGCGATATTGTAGCGAACTTATGTCTACGTTTGAACACGCGAAAAGTGCATATGTCCATGGTGCTGCTCCTGTGGTAGCAAGGGCTATGTGCGTTGACAAGAGCTAATTTGTGCTTTGTGATATAGAATGGCTTTAGGGACGCCAAGGAAAAAATTGATGGGAAGTTGAAGCTCGTTCAGTGAGGTCCACTTAAAAATGTGCTGATGGGTATACACCGAAAGACTGATGTATTTTGATGCGATTTGGTCAAAAGGTCGATAGTTTTCGAATTGAGCATTTCGACTCATGCTCATACAAACGGAGAAGACTAGACACATACAAATAAAAACAAATGTTTGCTTCTAAAATCTTGAATTGGTCTCAACACAGCCTTCGTAATTCCCATGTTAGCGCACAGATTCTGCCTCACACTGCTGGGAAGAATTCACCTAAATAACTTGGAAAAAGCCCTTCCCTTTGCTTTCACTTGCGATACTGACGACTTGATATGCTGTGATGAGTTGGAGCCCGCAGCTTACACTCAGTCTCCTAAAATGCAGTAAACTTGCCCTAAGGGGAATGGAGTGGTATCCGATGTATCCTAACCTTAGTAGCTGCTGGTTCGGATATTTGATCTATTTACACTATATGTGTGAAATGATGCTATCCACAAGTCACCCACCACATTTTTACCGTAGCATTTGACACGTGCGGTTAAATGGTGCTGAAGTGACCCGATTGCGATTTCTGATAGCACGATTAAAATTACAATCCGTTCTTTGAGATACTTGGTTTCTCGTCTAACCAAGAGCATAAACAGAGGTGTGCAGAAGTGTGGCCAAAGCGACAACACCTAGGTTAGTTGACTTCACAACCACTACGTAAGCAGTTCAGTCTCTGAAAGTAGACTGACACTGACGATACCAGAGCTTATGATACCGCAGGTCGTTCGAATTTGGATCAGTCGTCAAGTCCAGAATCGTTCAGCAGGCGCAAAGGAAAAGGAAAATGAGAATGAGAATTCCAATATCGGCCACTTTTGTACTGCTCATCAATTGCATGACTTTCAGACCTTGTCACAAGCCATCTTATTAAATGCCGCTGTCCACAAGTGTTTCGGTGTGAGTTGCGTGTGAAATTCTTGAGGCATGTGCCAGGAAATACGGTGTGACCGCAGCCAAACTTGGAAATGGAATGTCGAAAACTAAGTTTGACTCACCACTGAATTACTAGGTTGGCGAAAATGCAGTCCAGCAGCTATAGTCTCTCATCCAACGTGGTTGCTGATCTCTGTTAACATTAACTGTTGGCATTTCATTAAAGCACATATCTAGGTAGAGTTTTCGAGAAAAATAGAAATGTGAGGACGTCAAGCAGTGACTCAAGATGGTAGTCCCTTCTGATGCGTGCCATCATCTGATCCGCTGTTCATAGTTAGAGTCGTAGGCCATTTAAGCGCTCCCCTGTACGTTCATGTGAAGCAACTGTTGGTAGATGCAAGGAGGTGGTTTCATCAAAATCACGCAACAGGCTTAGTTTTGGTGGCAAATAAAGCGTTGCCGCCCAATTTATGCATCGAATTGTGCTTCTACAACTGAAGTTCTTTGGCGTGAGGGATAATATGATGTGACATATTCCGTGGGCAGAATGTGGAACCAACGTGACGAGGAGTTAAGGCCATGTGATTTGATAGCATAGCAAAGGAGTGCGCAGCCTTTTATTCATAAATGCTTGGATCAGCATCTATTTGAGAAGATTTTCCCCACCTCTTTGAACACACGGTGATCTGCAATGTAGAGCAGTTAAAATTGTGGGGAACGTGTAAATTCACACTCTGAAAAGTGCAGCAAATAAAATTTTGGATGCATAATTTTTGATATCACAGTCGCCGCGTTATCTCCTTCACCGTTTGAAGTGGCCCTGTTCTTGTTTGCCTTTGCAAATTGCATGCATTTGGAAACCTAGCCGAAGATATTCATGCAATCCGTTGCCTTTCTAAACCGTAAAATCATGGGTTCTCAGACCACTCATGTGCGCGGGAGCTTCAATATGCATACTTGGCCCCTGAATGTTAGAAAAGCATGGTCTTCTGATCAACAAGATTCACGCTATTAATGCCCCATAGATGGCATATTTTTACAATATAGCCAAATTTTTCAAAACGTGACTAAGGAAAATGATGAAGTTCAAAAGTGAACTCAGGAGTGTTTAGTATTGACACAGAACTGAGGATTGTGGTAACTGGAATATAGTGTTTCCGTAATGGGTCACTTCCGACTTACTCATTGGCAAATAACTCTTTGCCACCGCAACTGCATTTCGCTTAAGTCTTAGCAAAAGGATCGTCACTTCGGCATCCTTGTGTTCCATTCATACCGATGGACTTCCTGCCTGACAACGCTTAACCGTTTTGTACAGATAACCCGGAACACCACGGCAAAAGCAGCTGTGGACCAATCTTGTACCAATTATCAAGTTCATTGGCTTGATTTCGACTCCGAATACTGCAGAGGAGATATCTTTCCTAACCGAATGGAAGGGAGGACCAAAAGGCGCTTTCCAAATTCCCTAGGCCTAAAATTCATAAATCTAAACGTGCAGAACACCTGGAAGGGGAGGTTCTGGCATGGCTCTCAGATCACCTCGCCTTGTATCGCAGCAAGAACATGATGCATTGCACAATTGTTCTAGTTCTGTTCATTCGTAAGATGTACATCTGTAAGATGATACTACCTCCTGAATCACTCCTCTTGCTACATTTCGACTTGCGGAAGACGTGATGCTAAAGAATTTTTAATTAACCCTTGATACTTACCATCTCCTTCCTCCGAAACTACTTCACCACATCACTCGCGATCCTCACCTGAGGCTGACTGCTGCAAAAGACCAGAGCAAACGCGTGACCAATTAGGAACGCGATAGCAATGTTTAAATGGAATGCAAACAGAATATTGAAGGCAATGCATTTTGACTAGCAGGACCTTCATTTCCTCACCGGCACAAATACCGCCTTGACAGTGACTTTGCCTATTTGTGCCTTATCTGTTCATTAGTACACTCCGTGTCATCTTCAGGTGCCCCATTATTTCTTTAGGAGGGACCTCAATGCCTAAACTTGAGGTGAGAGTGAGCCGCAGGGAAAAGTCACCTTCACTAATTATCACCAAATGTAGTAAATAGGCCGCCATTTACGAGGGATTTATATGGACGCAGAGTCTACGATAAATGCACTTCTCCCATATTTTACCAGATTTTGCAATTTCTGTCAGCACTACCTCGCGTTTGACAGTCTCATCAATGTGTCATGCTAATTGCCTCTGTCAGCCCGATAGCGAAAGCAGTCGTGTGTGCTCTGTCGGGGACCTCAACTACACAGATCATGACTGCTGCTGCAGCCACTGCTAGATCTGCCAGCTGCCTCAAAGCTGTTGCTACTTCCTTTCTGCCCTTTGTGCTGCTCCAATTGTTCTGCAGCACATTTAGCATCACCAATTGTGCAAATTGGAAATGCCTATTCCTCATTACTTCAAACATTTAAGGTGTGTTATAATCCGGGAAGACAAAGTGCAGCGGCCTAGCAGTAGCGGTGTAGGAGGTAAAACGAGTGTCCACATGCCACCTGCCTCTCAAATAGCTATTGCTGGTTCCGTTGGCTTCCGTACGTAGAGGACAGCCTGAGTTGAAACATGAGGAAATGGCCTGTGAAATCTGCATGACTCGGCTAAAACTCAGAGAACACAACGAAGAAGTCGTAGAGATGACGGTGCTTCTGACGAAAGTCTTTTGAAACATTCACGCTGTATCTATTTTTGCTTAACGTTATTTCAAGTACGAGAGTATGTTGTCTTAAATGTAAAATTAAGAGTTGCTAATTAAGTGGCAAGAATCCAGGCAAACGTTAGCAGTGCACCACATAGGGCATGCAAATGGAAATTCAGGTAAAGAACTCGCTGCCATTAAAGGCGGGTGTGTCAAAAGCGTCTCATCTTAGCGGTAGATTCCTTCTCGAGAACAGTCACACGTAAGGGAGTGGTGCGGATCGTTTCCCAATGACTCACGTGTTTCATGCTATCAGAAAATAAAAGGTAGCTATGGTGAATTTAAATAAACAGACAGAGAGTTGACATCAGAGACTGTGGCTAACTTCCTGAATGAGTGCCCAACATACTTTGTAACTTTTTTCGACTTACAACGCATGCATGCCCAGCGCTAGTTGAACGTCAGAGATCTCATCTAATCCAACATTTGAATAAATCAGAGGTCACATTTTTGCGCAAAAGGGACGTGCGGTTCATTTTTATTTAATGCAGCAAACGTTTCACGAGATCTTACTATCGCTACATAGCAATTACATGAGAAGGATTAGTTTACATTTGGTTGAAATTTCGTTGATCGAATTGGAACCATCTCCTGATCAAAAAACTAGAGCAGTGGCTAACCAAAGCAATTTTACCATTCAAACTGTTCAAAGATTCTAGCATAAAAACTGTCACTCGATTTCTAAATGCTTCAACATCCAGTCCAATCAAATTTGTACATCAGAAGGGGCTTTACACCAACCACTGTATAAAATGCACTATATTTCACGCTTCCAAAAATTGAATCTTTGCGCCGCCATTGTCTTAATACGTATGACCACTGACGCCTAGAGTGCGGGACACGAAGAGCTAGCAAATGCACATTGTCATCTCACTATCCAAGGTCTCGCATCCGACCTCGTCTGTGCGACCAAAATGCTGCTCTAAAACGTCACTCACAGTGTTGCTGCAGCTGTGCAATTTGTGAACCCGCCGATGCCAGTGAATAATGCGATTTTTTATCCTTGCTGCTCCAAAGCGCCGAGGGGCGTCTGGCTGCTTCATGCAAGAGGCTTCGACAACAGACATGTCATGCAAAATTCCGCGAAATTTACAGGGTATTCCTGTTCAAATTTGGGATTTTCCAGTGTAATGTCAATACCTTTGCTTCGAAAAGCCCAATCTTAACCGAAAGCCAATGCCTTAGCTCTGCTGCTTGTTAACAAAACCCGAACAGCCGTATTTACAAACATTTGTGGAATCGCTATTCAAAAACCAATGTCACTACTAGTTTGCATTAACAACGCCCGTCTAATTATTAGGTGGTCGGCTCGACTGCTAACCCAATTGTGCATGTACGGTACGGTGTCAAGTGGCGCAGATGAAGGCATGCTATCACTAGCGTGACAGCAAAGGCATGACTAGTAGATAACATGCTCTACCCTAAGCATCGAGAAAAATGACGGTCATAGTTAAACAAAGAGCCATGATTTTGCGAAGGAAATGAGCCATTGTTTGCGGATTTGGGGTACATTTACCAAGGCTTGCTGCATGAGGCAAGGAAGCCTTAGCAATGAATATGGGGCAAGGCGCCTTGCGAGGGGATGGACGTGAGGAGGGTTGTGCACGTTGCCGTTTATCGGTACCTACCCTGCAGGATTTGTATGGTGAGAACCATTGCAGCTCAGGCTAAGTCAGCGAGCTGCCATTCTTTGGCAGGTCCTTTGAGGGCCTAGAAGACAGAAGCAATTGGAAGAAAGCGGTCGGGATGCGGCTGGAGGCTTGTTGGTGGATATCTGCATTGAATGTCTGATACGCTGTCGATCAGTATGCTGTCGACAGCTGGCTAGTCCAAGATGACAGGCGTAGAAATAAAGCTCTGTCATACAGTAGACGACTTAGCTTTTACACTGCCGTGGAAGTTGTGCTTCGCCGTTGGGACTAAGGAAAAAATGATGGGCAGACACTTGCATGCACTAGGTTACAATATGTAACTTTGAAAGTTTATCATGATTTTAACTGATTGTCGTTCTCTAAGAGAACAGGCAACTAGGTGTTTCTGTTGCACAGTTCTGACACTTTGCAAAGAAATGCATTGGCTTAGTTCGCAGCATGTAGGATGGCTACTGACCACGTCTTGATATGTGGTGTTTTCGTAACGTTGGCAGTATAAATAGCCATACGTTAGGCTGTCATTCGCCTTGGTTTCAGTAACGCGCATATCTATATAAACAACTCCCCTGTCACCTAAGTCCGCACATAAGAATGACAGCAAGGCTTGGTCCGTTGTGCAATGCCGTGGCAACCACGATGGTTCGAGTGTTGCCGTTTGCTTTCCGTGGGCTGATTTAAAGGAAGTCTCTACGTAATTTGGTTATTTGAAATGGTGATTGGGAGCGTTCGCTGCGTAGGCACAAGTATGTTTTAAATATACTAAGGCTTGCAACAGAACTTGTAAAAGGGTTTTGGTCGCTCACCTGTGCTAACCAGTCGAAGGCTTGACTGGAGTCAGTAGCATGGTCAGTTGGTCGTTAATTATGAAATGGGATCAAAACTCTGAAGACAAAACGATTTTATGAGCATTGCTTCAGCTATTCCTCTCTCGATTTCCACAGATTACAGAGTGCAAAATTGACGTAAGTTGAAGTTGGGCGTACCTCAGTCGCATGCAAGAAATCTTGGCAAAAGTTGCTGCCAAGGCACGAGGACATTTCTAACGTGAGCACTTATTTTACTATCGCGTTTGTGGCAGAATTGATTTGGACACATTGGACCATATCCTTCATGATTTTGCGTCTTCTCTGGCAAGTAGCGAGCAAAGAAGGGCAAATAGTATTCAAAGGACTTAATAATAAACATCAAAACAAAATTTCTAAAAAATCGCTGACGGCTTTTTAGATTTCCAGCGTTCTTCAACGAGTAAAGCCCCGAAATTCTTCACTAACAAAGCTGGCCAACCATTTGAATGTTCGCTCGATAAAGCAAATAACTCTTCAACGTTTTACAAAGTTTCAACAAGTTAGGGATTCAATGTAAAAACAAAATAAATTACCACTGCCGGATGGATGAGTGGTTTGACTCGTCTCAGCAGACGCCTCATCGCTGACTCATCCACTTTGGATGACTGGCCGATCAATGGGTCAATAAAATCGATAAGTTCGCCTAGTGTATATCCATTGCGTGCTGGTTATCTGCCTAGCCGGTAGGTTTATTCACTGATCCATTTGATCCACAAATGGGTGAGTGCAAAATGATTCCAGCATTTGCCCAAGTTTATGCCATGTAGGGCTCTCAAGTGTTGTAAAAATGGACCAATTTCAATAGCGCATCGTAGAATTCGATATCATTGCGGCTCCGTACGAGTAATTAAAATCACCTACAATCTTCTGATGAGAAGCAGATTTTATCCATTTAACTTATTGTGCATAGGAACCGGGCCATTTTAAAAGCCAACGTTACTATTTATAGGTCCGCCTCTAAAACGAACCGTTTCATGTGCACCGAGTAAGTAATTGTTAAGGCCTAGGGCAATCAGCTGATACTGCAAATAAAGACGAGCTGCAAGGGACATCGTCAAACCTTATGATAGATTTGTGCACGGGGTGAAGCTAGCACTCGTCTCGCAATAGTTGCCGAAGATATCGATTCGTAAGGCATAGCATTGACAGTTCGAGTCAGAGCATGTCGAGGAGCGTTAAATTATAAGGGCATAGCGTGACAATGGTTACCGGATTAAAATGTAGCGGCCCATCTTTAACACTTCTGAAGTGTGTTTCAAAAGTACCAAGATTGTAAAGTCCTCTGTTTGCCGCAAACAAGCGTTAGTCAAGGAAGCGTTGTCAATGCTATCACTGTGGAAGTCTCTTTAAATGGCCTTAACGCACTTTGCCATGACGCTGCTGCAAATTTAGCAGAGTACATCGGCGAAAGGGTTGTATGAAAAGTGAGTTGGTTTATTGATATTATCTCTCCAACTAGTCATTATTTAAACATCAACCGACCCCCATGCACTTACAATGGCCTAGTTTTTCCCATGTTGCACTCTTCTTTTATTTAGATTGAGGCAGGCAACTCGTGGTGGAGAAAGAAGCGTCAAAAGGTCCAAAAGCTGACATGCTCAAAGGACAGCTTTACGGCACAGTTCCCACCATTCATTTCTTCGTCACTGCCTCAGTCCCACTTCGATTCATCCTTGCCTCGGGTCTTCAAATAGTACTCGACTTCCGCCGCTTCCATCCCAACTGCTCGTCAGTTCCAACCTCTCATTACGCCGTTCTCTAGACGTCAAAGGACCACAGCAGACATAAATCATAGAAGTTAGATGTGATTGGTAATATCAACCCTTCCTCCCCCCATTGTGCCTTCTTCCTTTGCTTTCTCTTGCTTAATTTGCGCACGTTATTTCGATACCTTCACATCTGGTGACTGGTGTAAACCACATATTAAGGGAAGGCTATGCTTGGCTTCTTTATGTGTACCGTTAAAAAAAAGTAATGGTGCACCCTCCAAATCGATTTCTTTGGATTAAGCTGGATAAAAGGTGAATGTTTCAACTTGTGAAAAGATGGTAGAAAGGAGGGCGATAAAAAGGCTGCACCACAGCACCGTGCAGAGTAATTCTATGGTGCTCCACTTACACTCATCTGGCTCCACCTCAGCTTCCAATTCCAAATCAACCTCCCCTGTCGTCCTCCGCATGCTCGACGGCTGGCACGTCGGCAACGGTGTCATCACGGTGTGCGATGGCGGTGTAGTAGGTTGGCAAGCGTCACCACCCCACCTGTTCATTCATATTCCACCACCGTCTAGTCGTAACCAAACGGTCGGATAGACCACATTCTAATTTTATTATTCTGCACCAAATCAACCTTGTCTTCATCTCCCTGCACTCGTCCCTGTTGTTCCCTTTGTGGTTGTCCTTTGTCCCATTGTCGCGAATGAGGCTTGAGTAAGGGCAATAATACGAATAACTGAAAGTGGGTAGAGAAAGCTGAATAAAGGCTGAAGACTGCTATTGCTGCAAGTAATGAGGCAGGTGAGTCAGTGTGAAATCCACTTGCACATGAACGTGTAGCCTTTTAGAAAATAGTCTTGTCGAAGACAGTGCTATCGACTTGAGGGGCAGGAAGGAGCTAAGAATCTTCGACCAACTCCACAGCAGCTTGACGTCTCTAAAAGTAAGAATAAATTACAGCGTGCGACGTATTGGTTGCGCTACTGATGAAGCATGTTGAATTATTGACCGGTCGATCAATAAGGGAGGATGACAAGGAAGAGGGATGGATGGTGTCGATTACACAGTTGTGTGTAGTTGCACTTGTGTGCGCAAAGTGAAAACAACTTCAGGTGCCGTTTAGCCTGCATGGAAGGAGAGAGAGTGGAAGGAGGTGAGTGAAAAATGTGCTACAACTGTATCAAGCACAGTGTTGTTCATCCATACTTCTTGTCGCATCATTCGAGGGTTATTTTGTTGACAATGAAGCAAATTATGGATTTGAAGAGAAGAGAAGGAGGAGAGAAAAAGGCGGTGGATAGAGTATTGTGCAGCCCAGGTGGTAAGTAACTAAGCGAGAAGGAAATAATTTGCCGTCCTGTTGAGTTAGTGCTCGATGAACTGGACCGTTATTTGCATGCCGCACTAATCATACAAAAAACAAAGTTGGTGTGGGGTAATTGTAGGGTGACCGCATTTTCTAATTTTCGGAAATTGGTTGTCTCGTTTTAAAATTTAGTCGCAATTAGAGTAACTGGTTATCCTATGCAATCGCTGAGGCGCCTCGATGTAATTTCCTGTCATTCAGGTTGACCATAGTTTTGTCTTTGGCTTCCTTTGGTAGGGATTTACAGTAACTCCAATACTGCTTGTCAAGTGGCTCCTCAATGCAGCCGCTTCGCCACGAGGATTTAAGTGATAACGCTAAAAAGTAGTAGAGAGCTTTAGTTTAGGCTGCAACGTTAAATGGTAATGGTGGATGAGGAGGAGGCTGAGGCATCTGCTTGAAACTGGTGGCGCACCAGTAATCAATAAAGGGCTGTTTTTTGTTTCACAGCATGATAACCGTGCTTAAAGATGGTGAGGTTGAGAAATGAATTGCCGTCTTGCGTAATCTTGCCGCAAAATTGCACCGTGTTTACATTCTGCCTAACTGCGACGTCGTAGGCCTTGGTAACTGCAATTCGGGATTCTGACTGCAACTTTAGCACTCATTCTATTTAAACCTGATCAATCACGCAACATGTTTCAAATATTTTGGTGCTTTTCTTTATGCCTGCGACGTGTAGCCTGCTGTTGAGTGCGTGCCGGTAGCTGGCAATGTCGAGGAAACCCAATTCGTGCTTTTCCATGAGTACCTCAAACTTCGCATTTGTATTCGGCATTCGACATTTTTACAATGCTATTCTGTTTTGACTCCATCCATTCACTATGTCTAATTATTTGCATTGCTGCTCCACGCTCTACGACCCGGGTTCTGTAGCAGGCTACGTTCCACCTCAGCGCACTTTTGTTTGATGGATTTAAAAGAGTATTAAGCCCAGCAAGTAAGCAGAGTTAGAAGAGCCAAGCATTCAACGTGAATTGTTCCTTTTTTGCAATATTCAGGAATTTCGGGATTTGTCTGCCAGCGAAGAAGGCCATGCTGACAATGATTGATCAGGTACTAACTCGGCTGAAGGCATAGAAGGATAGAAATTGCTCGGTGACACGGTGGCCATAGGAACTGCAGCAGTGCAGTTTCATAGTGTGGTACAGAAAATGGTATGCATATTAGTAATGCAGATGTTCCACTTCGAACACAGAACCCGACAAAGACCAGTGATGTCGTAGTGCTTACCTTATTTTGAGCAAGCTCTATACATATCATTAGAAACATACACATAGTAGTTAACCCGAAGAACTGTGGCGCAATAGAGGTTCCTTGCACTCTCTTACAAATTAACTGTAAGAAAATAACCTCTTTTGGCATGGAAAGCGAAAGAGGTGTGTCTGAGTTGATCTGGTGCATCTCCAAAAGGGCTGAGACCCTATTGTACCAAGATGGTGTTAAATAACTTGAGCACTATCTAGGGGTATAAAAATGCTATGTATCTCAAAAAGAGGTGACAACGATCTTCTCTGGAACCAGATGTGAGTGAATTGTGCCCAACCTACGTTGCGTGGATCACTGCGGATACCACTTCAATGGTATGCCAGACTGGTTGCGAAGCGCAACCGAGACGAATACCAAGAAGGCACGATAGGCTAAAATGGTTGTTTCACCCTTTTAAATTAACTTGACACACGCGCCCAAAATTGTGCAAGTCGAAAGGCTTTCTTTGGAGTTATGTTACATGAGAAATTCCCTGTATTTAAATCCTCATCGGATGTTTTTCGAGTGACTTAAAAAAGATGGAAGCTAAAGATTAAACTGAGGTAAGAGGCCTTCGAAGACTGAGACGCGCAGGCAGACAGTAGAGTTAGGAACAGGAGAGTGTGAAGCAAGGTTTTCCAAGACCGCGGGTCGCAGAGACCAAGGTATCGCATATTCAGCCTATGCAAACCAACAACCGCGGCCTTCGTTTCCCGAATGAACAACTAGTTCCAATTGCTACCATGACTTTCGTCTTTCTCGCCATGGTTTTGATCAAGGTGTGAGTTTTCCCTGCCCAGAAACTACTCTCGTCTGTCAATGTCTAGTTTTGTTGGTGGTGGTAGCAATGTCTAATGATGTCATATTCATGAGAGACCCCCCCACCTGTCGTCACCTAGAATAACGTCCGCGGTTTCCTGCGGAACAACATCGGACTTCTTTGCCACTAAGTGCATCAGTGGATGTTCAATCCAGCGATTCCTATTCAATCCCCAAATCTTATGCCTCCTTTGAAGGGCAGACTTCGTTGGCGCAGCCACCAGTGTACGGGTTTCTCCAATATCCATTTTTTTCTACCACCACTGATGAAATGCGGTTTGATGTCTATTGGCATCTTTACCAATTGTGTAGCTGATAAGTGGTAGCGAAGCAGTGAATGCATAAAGCACCTGAGTAGTCAGTCAGTCAGTCAATCAAGGGCATGTTAAGTCAAGTAGTCGAATCAGTGGTTGGTGGGTCATTTAATGAGTTAGGAGGTCGCTCAGTGAGGTGTGTTGAGGTCAGCGACCGTAGCGACGGCGGAAGGAGAGTAGTTAGCGAAGACGACTAATCAGTCGTTCAAAGACTGGAATGGGAGAAGGGGTAGAGGAGGAAGTGCAGGAGGTTGAGGCATGTCCCCATGAGTGAGAAAGGCGTTAACAAAGTGAACGAGGGAAGGAATAAGGGAAGGAGTGGAAGACTGCACACGCACTGAAGGAGGAGGGACAGTCGGAGGGAGCGGATGATAGGCTAAGTAGGGAGAAGCGCAGTAAATTAGCTTTTAACTAAAGCATTAAGACAACCACTCACCTACCTCTATCTATCCATATATCTATCTATTGTCCAGCCATGTATCTGTTTGTCAACCCAAACCTATGTGCATATCATTCGGATCGTCCGTCCCTTACACGCCTCTGTATCTATCTCAAGCATCAGCTAGGCGCTGCATATGGTGGTGCCAGTGTGCACAACATCATCTTCTTCTCATTCACTACTTCATTTAGTTAATCTGTTTGACTTAATCATTGCTTCATCTTTCCTTCTTCCCTTAAACTCAGTTGACAGGACCGCTGGCTGATTGACTTAGTTCTGCGCGCGTTGACGGAAATGTTAGTCACTCGTAAGGGTATTTTGAGGTGCGGACTATCTTGCACTTTTCCTCCTGCATTCTCTCCAACATATTTCCGACTCTTTCTTCCTCCTTCCCATTTAGCTCCACCCACGCCTTCAATTACATATCCACCTTATCTTTCTCCCCACCGTGGCTGCCACTCCGCTTTTCGACAGTGGCTTCACTTTGGTTAGCGGTGACGGCATGAGAGAAGTGCATCTCATCAGGGAGGACGCCAAGTGCCACAACTCCACCTGCTCATCCATATCCAACCATTGGCGCGACGTAGCCAGACGGTCGGACACGCCGCCTTCCCGACTCATCCTCTAGCACCAATTCGATGTCACTGAGGCTGGGAGAAACTTAAACTGTGAACTGCACATTGACGCTACTCATATTTCAGTGCGCAAAGGAGAAACGAGGCTTTTACGGAAAAAGAGGGCAGAGTGGTCTTTTGGGGTAGAAATGTGGCAAATTATGCGCATTACTTTTTAAATATTTTACGCTAAGAATTTCATGTCATTATTTTAATTGCTTTTGGGCTTAAGCAGTGCAAATTATATTCGTTAAGGCTAAAGCCCTACAGAGGCTAATGTTCCATGAATTATCTAATGACCGAGCCTAGGTCAGCTTTTTCCTCCTGGGCACAAAATGCGGCAGACGATTAATTTCTGTATCCATATCTGATTTGATGTTGTCAACTTATGCTTAGACATCGACGTTAATGCGGTTCATTCAGGTCTGCCGCAAGGGACAATCTGCAGTGGCACGACCCTAGAGGTGACGGTGTGTAGGGTTCGTAGCCCTCCTGAAGCTTTGTCTGTGCTAGTGGTAGCAACTTATGATTGTTCGGCCGTTTAAGTGTCTAGACTCAATGCTATTAGGTTGCAAACATGGGTGTGGGTGTTAATGACGCATTTGCGCATTCACGCCATGTTTTTAAATTCATCTGCAGCCGGTTCTCCTTCAGAACAACCGTCTTGATCGACAACCTCAGGATGTTCCTCCCGAACTAGGATTTCTGAGTTTGTAAAAGTAAAAAACCAAATTATTGTGAGTTCTGCTACGAAGGTTCTCCGACATGAACAAGCAAACTTGGAATAGGCTACCTGCTTTGCGAACAATTTGTTGCTACGGTAAATACTTTTGGACGACCACGCACACAGGTAGTGCCAGAATTATCAAAGACTTGAGTAATTTCATAAAAGAAGTGCTTCAACTAACCATTGCATGGGTAGACTTATTATTGGGAGCTGACATTGGAACTAACGTGAACAAGATCCTCACTGGCAGAGACAAAAACATCTTTAAATCCCTCCTATTGTTCCACTCTTCTATTGCACAAGTGAATGCTTGATTTTTCCAATGCGCTATGCTCTTTCGTGTGCGTTCTCGGCCTTGTTTGAATGAACGCTTCTGCATTCTTACGTGACCCGCTTATCAGCTTTTATTGGCACACAGACTGCACTTGCTGCTCTTAGCACTCCATTTATGGCAACTTCCAATTCGACAACTAAAAGCAGCAGCATCATTTGCATAAGTCGCCTGCTCCTTCTTCACCATGGGTCGATCCTTCCCTCTATCATACTTTGACGACCGTCGTCGTCAGCTGCCCACCCACAGATCTGCAGCACAGTTTCACTGGGCATCTGGGACATTTTCTACTCTGCGGCCTTAAGGCATTTGGGTGGTTCATGGAAAACTAATCATCTTGTAACTCGCTCTCCATTGCCAGAATGGACACTTAATGCAGCCTTCATGCCTTGCAGTTAGGTGAGCTACAATATGGTCCGGTGGGAGGAAATACGCAGCAAATGTCCACTAACGCAAGAATCCTTTGCTGCTCCATTGCTTTTTATGCATCCTTGATGTGGTGACAAAAATTGCAATTTAAGTTGGTAAAATAAACGCATATTAGTTTAAGGCATGATTTAAACTCCAAGATCTCACCTGCAGTGGACTTACTCAATTTGAATTGCAAACAAAATTCATGGGACGATTGCTGCGTGCGCGCAGCTGTGCAACTCAAATAGGCTAAAATTTTGGTGAACCATGGAGCAAAGGTGGAAGAGGAATTTGATCAAGCGTCCAAGCAAGATTAGTGTTAGGGTGATAGGTAGGAAAAGGACGAGCTTCCTTGCAAGTGTACCTGCGTACAAATTCAAGTACTTCAATAAGCAATGTTTTCCATTAAGGTGGCCGCTTTGCTCGGCTCTGTAAGGCAAATAGCAAAATACGTTTAGGTGTTGAGGTGAATGCTAACGCAACTTCTCTGCAGGCAAACTAATGAACGGAAGAACGCGATAAGTGAATGATGTTGAGAGGTGCCGTTTACCAACCCGTCCGTCAAAATTTTGGTTTGGTAGATCGAATCAAATGATTTTCTTGAAGCAGGAGTGCATTCACTCTCATACATAGCCCAAATAAACTACAAAAATAGGCACAAACAGCATCGCCTTTTGGCATACAAATGGGCATGTTTGTGCTGTTAGGAACGCCCCTTTTGCGAAAATAGGCCGACTGACTAGGACGCAAGCACGCTGAATACTTCCGCACGTTTAACTAGGTCACATGGCTCTCAACTTCACCAAATTACCGTGTCAAGACGTGAAAAAGGCATGCCGCTGATCAATTCGAAGTCATTTGCTCATGGTATTAAGTGAAACATGAGACCTTTTATATTAGTAGCACATCTTTCAAGCACTAGCAGGCAATGCGCTTCTCTTACTCAATTATAGAGAGGTGGCAAGTTTGCTTTTTGAAATTTGTCACAAAATTCAGATGAACGCTCCCTTACCATTTGATGGTCGCGGAACGCTGACATATTCGGCCTTTTATTTTGACCTCGATCCCTCGACGAAAGCATATTTACGAGCCACCAAGTCCCCCGTCAATATTGCCTGCTCAAAACAGCATCAACAGCAAGCACTAGATTACCAGAGGTGCCTCAACCCCAGAAGACAACGCCGTTAAGATAACGATTAGGGATTTCAGACCCCGAAAACTTGCACAATCTTTTCTACCCAAATGGAAGCGCAATATATTTTTAGAACTTATTAAAAGTAGAAGAGATTTATTAGGTACAAGCAAAGTTTTACTGACCTCTGCTTTCATAGAATAGTTCTTTTATAAAAGTTTTCTGCAGCCTTGTGCGGCACAACAGGACAATGTAACTTGCTAACGTGGCTGTATTGACCGTATCAAAACGTCTTTTCTTCCAATGCTTCTGCCAAAGTCACTGGAACCTTCAAGCTGCATGTTCGACTCTCCAAATTTCGGCCGTCAACCTGCTGATGTTGCTTCCGTCTACATCCAATAGAGAGATAAGTGAACAAGTCGGAGATGGGCGGTGGGGACGAGAGGTTGGGACGCCTTTATTGGGAAGAGAATGCAATTTTATCCCTTGCGAAACTTTTTCCAGCAGTTGAGAAGAAAGTCCACCCGAACTCTGCGCGACATCCCCACTTGCAGATCAAAGCTGCATTCGCCACCGATTTACATGATATACACAAAAATTCTTTCTAATCACCTTTTAAAGCAACGCTTGCACACATGTGACAACTACCCAAAGAGTTGATTTTACCTTCCAGCCTGAGTAACATTGACCATCAAATTAAAGGGACTACAATTGCAGCAGTTAAAGACCAGGTGCATACCTTAACTAGGTAGTTTTTATTAGCACCATAAATGGCTATTTTCTCAACGTGGCTGACAACATTCGCGGTCAGAATAATCGAAGGCAGGATTACATGACTAATCCACAGGTGGAGGTCACGATATAGGAAGATGAAACCTTTATGAGGCACTATAATACCTCGAAGCTAAAGAGTAGGATTTGCGCCTTGAATATCTGGTGGCATTATTACATGAACTCGTGGTTGCGCGGTTAATATTTGCGGTTTTTAGGTCACGGAAGCGTGTGAAGCCGAGTTGTGGTGAGGAAGACGTGGTAGGGCTGGAGGGGAGGAATGGAGAGTGAGAGGTCAGCGGGGATCCACTAGCTGGAAACCGTCAGCACGGCAGATTGACAGTCAGTTACTAAACCACAGCATTTACTGTAGCGCTACACCCGTGTAGCACCTCCACACCCCGCCAACATTTGCAGCAGCGCCCTCGCTCAACCGATGTGTGTGCTCATGTGACTACTGCTGGTAGCAATACGGTAAGCGCAGCACGCAATATGATGGTGCTGAGGTAACCGACTATAGGTATTGCAGTGCTGCAGTAATATTGTGACTCCGTGGCGCAACGGTAGCGCGTCTGACTCCAGATCAGAAGGTTGCGTGTTCAAATCACGTCGGGGTCAGTGCTAATGAACGCTTTTCACTTTTCCTTTGTCACTGTCAACAGTACATCTCTCGCATCATCCTTCTGTTAGCACTTTCTCCGCTCAATAGTTGCTGCTACCACCGCGATCACTTCCATGCTGAAAAACTATCGCCCTAACTGATATCTCCTGCATTCTCCTTTTCTTTGCTCCTGAATATTTTCGTCCTTTTACAAGGCTGATTTATTTTGCGCGAAACACAAGCTTGTATAATCTTAGCCAAGTTGTCCAACTGTTGAGCAGGAAATGCCTATGGTCTAACATTAAAGCAAAATTTCTCATCCTTCGCAGTCTTTGCATGATGTCTCCTTCCCAAAGAATGTGTGGTCTGTAGCAAAATAAACCACCAAGTGAGTCCGGGTTGATTGGTGGTTGGAATTGACCACTGTTATTGCCACCGCAAAGATTTTCGAGCAACTAGTGGGATAACTTTAGTTAGGTGACTTCGTACTAATGGCATAAAGGGGACGAGTTTCGCCCATGCATTTACTCTTCTTTTAGGTGATGCAGATTCATTGGCCTCATTTGCCTGTAAAAGAGAATGTGACAAGAGGCATGCAATCACATATCCATCACCGCACACGCCACCTTGCTAGTTATTGCTTTTGAATTCTTAGGTGGGATGTCAATACTACTGATTTGTTGCTTAGTAGGCGTCGCCTGTCATGACAAGCATGTGAGATGACGTTATTAGCTGAGGCCAAGTATGAAGTTGAAAGAGGGCATCGATTTGACACTGGCGGTTGACTGTTAGACAAGAAAGGATCATTTATCTGTTCAAAATATGTTGGTGGTGATTGAAGATGGTGGTGTAGGTGGGCAAAGTTGCCGTCTTAAGTAGATCTGCTTTTAAACTGCATTGTTTACATTCTGCCTGATTGATGCATCGTGGGTAATGGCAAATGTATTTCGGGATTCTCACCGCAAACAATTCAATCCATCAATCTGTTTGTTAGTTACTTATTTAAGCAACGCCGTACATATTTTTATACTATTTGCTTAAAGGCGAAACACTCATTTGCAGCTAGAGCTGTCCCTATCCTACAGCTACCATGAATAGACACACTTGGCGTGTGAGCACCTATGACAAAATGGGGAGCGGATGTGTAGAAAACGTTTAATTTTAGGAGCAAAAGATAATCGCAATTCACAAGGATTAACAGGGTTATAGCAAGAAACGTGTTCAATCGGCAGTGTTCATTCTTTGAATAAGAGGAGAATCCTAAGTGGGATTATTTGCGGACTATGGACTTTTGCCAAGTTCCATCAAATTAGATACTGAAGAGTGATGCTTATGCGCTAAGTAATGTTCCTCCACCTTTGCGTTTGTCTGCGTGTAACTACTCGAAGACTTAAGTGCTAAAGCAACTTTGCAGTGATAGAAATCCTTGCAGTTTGTGGCTGCACTCTACCACAACCTTAGAAACCCAGCTGCTGCTGTTGTCGCTTGTCCTTTTCTTGCCTTCTTATTCCCACCATGCACCTCCGATAATAACCTCTACGCGAAGGTGTGTTTAAGCCACCACAGGATTGATGAGTGGCTAGTGCTCTTCTTAGCAGGCGCCCCATCGCTGACTCACTTGCTTTGGGCGGCTAGTCGATAGACGGGTCAATAAAATCGATAAGACCACCTGGTGTGCATTCGTTGCGCACGGATTCTCTGCATAGTCATTTGGTCCATTTACCGATCCACTCAACCAACTGTGAGTTGGGTTCTGAGCAATGGCACTGATGAGTGTGAGTAAAATGATGTCAGCATTTACGTAAGATCATGTTGCGTAGGCCTGTTAGTTGTTAAACTATGCCAGTTTTATAACGTATCGTCAAATTCGATATTATTACAGCTCGATATGCGAATGTTTTATCACATCTACGATCCTTTGATGCAAAACGAATTTGCACTTATTTGATTTATCGTGAATGAGAGTCAGGGCATTTTTAAACCCAATGTCATTAATTATGCTTCCACCCCATGCGTGACCTATTTAATATGCGCTGAGTAAATAACTATAAGTTTCAGGGCAATCGGCTGATATCGCAAATGTATGGTTAAAAACATCGTCGAATTTTTTGATAGATTTTCGCACAAAGCAAATCTAGCATCCATCTGGCTAAGTTTGTCAAAAACATCGAATTCGTAAGGCATAGCACTGATATTTCCCAGTCACAGTATGCTGAGGAGCATTTCACCAGAAGGGCAGAGCGGCTCCCAAAGAGCAAGATAGCGGATTCGTCAGTCCATCGCACGCCAACGTTAGTCAGGATGGCCAATTTTGTAACAATACCACCGAGAGCTTCGTCAATGCTATTACTGGAAACGGCTTTTTGGATAGCAATCAGCGCACTTCCACCAGCGCACCTGCCAGGGCGTTCCTGCGGACCTAGTGGAGCAAGCTGACGAAGGAGCTGCGGGAAAGGTGAGTAAATCTGCAGATTCGGCCTCCTCGATTTGTCATCATTAACCATCAGCTCGCCCGTCTATGCGCTTCCTTTGGCCTAATTTTTTCGCCTTGTGGTGAGGAAGCAAAGTGTCTCAGTGTTCAAAAGGCAACCAGCTCAAAGGACGGTATCATAAAAATAGGTCGCGAATTGATAATCTTAATAGGGTGCCACATTGCAATCAAACCCATTAGCATCATACCTTTGCATGCACGATGATGCGAGAACTCCGCCTAATGTGGAAAATAAAATCAAGTAATGCCTGCTCTTCCAAAACCACCAACAAGAAGTGGTGTACAAAGCCACTACGTGGCACGCGCAACTAGTCGGTTTACACGTGTTGGACCGGAACACGTCAATCACTTAGACACCCACGACTCATGTTGTTCTTCGTGTCGTGACGTCTGCTTCCGTTCGTCTTGCTTTACGTTATCGTTCCCAGCATTCAGTTCTTCGTCACCTCCTCTTCGTCTTTTCCGTGCTTCGGGTCCTCATTTTATCCTCCTTTTCCGCCGGCTCCATCCCATTTGCCACACAGTTCCAGCCTCCTACTCCGCCGCTCTCGAGACCTCGAATGACCAAAACAGATGCGCTACTTGGAAATTAGAGGTGAGTTGTACTACCAACTCCTCCTGCTCCGGTTGCGCTGTCTACCCTTCCTTCTCTCTTGCCTCATTTATGTGCGTCATCTCGACGGTATCACATCTAGTAAACAGTGTAAATCACGAAGAATGGGAAAACTGCACCTTGCCTCTTAGAGTGTTGTGCTAGAAGAATGCTCATATTGCTTCCGCCGAGTTGATTCCATCATATTTAGCTAAGTTAAATAGTTATATGATGGGGTGAATGTGTCACTTGATGAAGAGATGAAGAGGAAGGGGATGAAGAACGCTGCACTGCAGTACTTTGCAGGGTCATCCTACAATGTCCATTTGTAATCCTCTTTTCACCTCCTCACTCTCCTTTTTTCCGTTCCCAAGTTTTCTCATCTCTTCGCCCAAAACTCAGTCGTTCATTTGTGTCTTGCAGCTGAAGAGGCATGTTTCTTCACTTTCACGGGAGTAATGCATACACTGCTGGTGTCGTTTCTAATGAAAGGCAAGGATTTGTCCAAGCGTAGCATTGCGAATTCGCACCAAAAGCGTCCTATCATTAGTTGCATTAAAAACTATGTGGGCATAGCGCTGATCTCCTTGATTAAACTTATACCTTGCACTGCATTCGCCTTGTTGCACTTGATTTTAGTGAATCTAACAAGCGCTGAAAATCACTAAGTAAACAGAAGCAGAGGCAGCACACCTACTGAAGTGTAACAACTTACCTCAAATCCATGTCTCAATGTGGAAGCACTGTAGCACGAAACTCGAGACTATGCCTAATTAGTTCAGGCTGGATTGCACTGGAATATCAAAGGCTAGGTTAGCCACCATAGACTGGATTATGACAGGCTTGAATAAATTAGGAAAAATGCAGCTGAACAGAACCTTATCTTTAGAGGTGCCTCCATACATTACCATCCAAGTCAATCCCTCTACATATTCGGCCCGCCTTATCGACCCAACACAACTCCATGCCATATGAAATGAGGCCTTCTTTCTCTTCCTCTCTGACATTAGGCATCAAAATGCATGCGTAAGAACTAGGTCTGATGGCATCCTCAAAATGGAGGTATGGGTGCTCACTTGCCTACTTCCCTTTTATACGCCATACTCCAACTTGCCTTTGATAAGTGCCTCCTTCGTCTCCCACTACGCCCGATATGTTCTTAAGAATTGCAGCCAGCATTATCTCATACCATGTGTGCTCCATGCATTCAATTCACCCGAAGGAGAGGAGAGGGCAGTCACCTACATTTCATTCCCTTGCCTTTGTTTTCCCCCTTCAGCGCCACGAGAGTCTCTTGCTTCTATGGTTACCTCATGTACTTTTGAATTCATCTCCTTTGTATTTAACATGGAATTGTAACCGTCTCTTCTTCCTCCCCCTTCCGTCCCCTCCTACCTCATTCTCTGCTAGCGCTCTCTTGGAAAGTCCCCTTCATCCTTCCACAAGTCGCCTCTTTTATTGTGACATGATCAAGTAATGGAAAGATCCATAACCTAGACCATATTAGCACAGACTTGCCTAAATTTAACCAAGTCACTTTACTAAGGACCAAAACTTGTTTTAGCATAGCTTAGTTTGGATCACCAAGCATTTTCATCTCCACAAGTTTATTGTCGCTTAATTTCTTCTATCCCGTCTCACCTTAGTCTCATCTTCTACACCCACACTTACTCGCTGAAGAGCGAAGGTGAGCGCGTTGCTTCTACTTCCTACTTCGCAATTTTCAGGCTAGCCAAACTACCACTTCCCCATCTCACTGCTTACTCAATTTATTTTCTCCTTGTAGATATTGCCTCAGCCTGGCGCACTAAGTGAACCTTCGACTGAAGTTTAAAGACAAACTCTGGGTAGCAGGCTAAGTGGCTTTTTCTACGTGCAATGGCAGAAGTAGTAGAGTCACCCATTAGAGCAGTTTAAGTTGCAGGATGCCTTGTACATCCCATTCCGCAATCGTCCCATAAACCCACACCCTCCACTCCTTCTCCTTCCCTCTCTACATCCGGCTCGACCTCTGCAGTCTTCCGCGTGCTCGACAGTTGGCTCGCCGGCCACAGATTCACTGTGGTTTGCAACGGTGACGCGGAAGAGTTGGATACCATTTGGAAGGGTGGCAAGTGCCACCACTCTGCCTGCTTAGACATATCCGACCACTGACACGTCGTAGTCAAATAGTCGGACAGATCGCATTCTGATTCATCATTCACCACCAACCCGACCACGTCATCGTCGCCCTACGCTGGGTTCCGTTGTTTCTTGTTGTGGTTGTCCCTCGTCCTATTGTAGCGAATAAGATCTAAGTGGGGGCAAAAATACTAATGAAATGGATGTGGGCAGACAAAGCTGAATAAGGTCTATAGACTGCTGCTGCTGCAAGCGGTAAAGCAAGTGAGTCAGTGAGCAATCATTCACACACGAGTGGGATGCCTTCCGCAAAATTTCCTTGTCGAAAGCAGTGCAGTCGATTAGAGGGGCAAGAGGAAGCGGAGAATCTGTGAACACCTTAACAGCAGTTCAATACCTCAAAAATGGCTAATGGACTACAACGCGCCGGGTAATGACTGCTTCATTGATGAGTCAAATTAAACTATTTATCTGGTTGGTCATCAGAGGATGATAACCCTGGGAAGGAGTGTTTGGCTCCAGTTACATTTTCTTCAACTCTCTTTCATCTCGACTTTATTCCTGCTCTGTGTTTAATCATTTAGGCTGCTGCTCCGCCCTCATAACGCGGTTTCCGTATCATGCAATATTCCACCTTAGGGCACTTCCGCTAGTAGGTCTACCCAATTTGTAGACTTAGAACCGTCAAGCATTCAGTGTAAAGTATTCCTTGTTTATACAATATTTAGGAACTATAGAAGTTGCCGAATGGCGATCAAGTTCACACTGGAAATGCCTACTAAGATACTAACTCCAATGAAGACATCAAAGCGTAGAAGCCGTTCATTGATACGGTGAGTGGGTACAGGTAAGGAAGTGCATATTGGCATTGTAGACGCCCTATCTCAGACACAGAACCCGGCGAAAACCATTGATGATTTAGTGCTCACCCTATTTTGAGCGAGCTCCATAGATATTATTAAAAGCACATATAGCAATCGAGGCTCTCCACACTCTCTAACAAATTGGTGGCAAGGAAATTGACCCTTTTTACGATAGGGCCCAAAGGGATGTGTCTGAGATGACCCAGTGCATCCTCAATAGGGCTGGGGTCTTGTTGTACCAAGATAGTGCCAAATCACTTGAGGATCCAAAGTCCTGAAACTCTTTGCTACAAATGCATTTCTAAATGTTATTTTAGCGTCTACACTATCAAGGAGAAAAGAAAATGATGAGTGTCTCGAACAAGAGGTGTAAGCGAAATGTGTCCAGCCTACGTTAGTGGAGCACCATGGATACCAACTCGGTGGTATGGTGGACTGGTTATCAAGCCATTAAGTTTCTTGTAAATATTGCCTGCTAAAATTAGCATCTACTGCAGATACTAGACTATCAGACGTGCCTCTGCTCCAAAAGGCAACGCTGTTAAAATAACGTTTAGGGATTTTCAGACTCCAAAACTTGTGCAATCACTTTTTCTCAAATGGAAACGAAATACGTTTTGGAAATTGGTTAAAATGGAGAAGATTTATTAGATTCAAGCCCCACCTTTGCCGACACCTACTTTCATGGAATAATACTTTTTTCTAAACTTTTTTGGAGCCCAGCGCGGTGTAACACGCAGTACAGACAACTAGCCAAAATAGCCGTCTTGACCGCATCAACGCAAGGCGGGAATAAAGGATGAACGAAAGCTACTTAGATGGCGTCTTGGCTATGCCCTCACCTAGCTCATCTCATACTATTTCAGCGGTAACGATTTGCAGTGCCTCTGTACCATCCGGCTGACTAGTATGTCAGGTCGCCGAGTCTTAATCAAGCCTGGAAGGAAGAGCGTGTTAATCTGCATTAAGCTGAATCTACTCACATCTTTTCTAGGACCTCTTTCTGCAAAGGTTTAACCGATACTCGGCCAAGTTAAGCTAAATTACGGTTGTTGGCGAGTACTTGGGCACTTTATCCGGAGGAGGCGAAGCTTTAACTTTGCGCCTCCCTTGAAGAGTAGTTCATAGCAAAGAGTCAGAAGTGATTAGCATGGACATTCCCATTGAGAACGTGGTCGATGCTGCCAATTACCTCTATTTACCCATGAATATAAAGGCAACAACTGGTAATAGGACTGCGATGGTAACGATTGAGACCTCTATTTGTCCCCGTGTATCTACGCGCAGGGGATTTGGGTCCTGATTGTCATAGCTGCAGCATGGACAGAGGACAGAGGAATAGGGGTACTGTGAACGCTACAGTTCCTTTCCCCTTAGGTACCCCTGACAGCTACTGAGAGCATCAGCCAGTAGGAAACCAGGTCTTTAAGTCTAAGTAACGCTAAGCTCCTACGGCAAAGAAGGGACACGCAGAAATGGAAGGAACGTGCTTGGTTAAAGCGATGACGAAACATATGCTCGCTGAGGCAAATCTGCCGGCTCGACCAGGGTCTGAAATTTAGACCCCATTAACTTCCGCCAATGTCGCAAAGGCGGTGGGGCGAGGACACCCATTAGATTTCGAGGCAAAGCGAGCGAAGGGCCATTCATAGTCACCTTTACTTCTACGGCTATGAGGTTAGGATTACTTTTCTCACAATTGCTGCAGAAAGATGCAATGGCATCTTGAAGGGAGAATCCCAATTCAGTCAAACGCATCCATCCAGTCTCTTCCCTAGTATGTCATAAGTTTCATGTCGCTTAATTAAGTTAACACGCAACTATCTTCTTTGCCTCACAAAATGCAATTGACTCCTTGTCAGTTCCTTCACCTCCTTTCTGTCCTGGACTGAGCTTCTTTCTATGCTCGACTTCGGTTTAAAGTTGTCCAATTTATATTGTTGAACCCATTACATATGTAAACACATGGCAAAGCTCTATTGTCAATGTCGAAGTATTTTGTGACTGTGGGTGACCGCTGCTTTGCATTATGTAGAGCTCGTCATGCAAACCCAAAATTCAACCAGTTGACTTAGGAATCACCTTTGAGTGTGCAGGATTACCTAAAGGTACAGCCATCCAAATGGTCGAATGCAGGTTTACCTTAAGCCAACCCTCCTGTCCACATATTGCTGGCAAGTGACGCCTTTACAACAGACGCACTAAATAATGGGTTCAAAGGAGTTGGGATGTTGCTTTCCTAGATCAATGCCCTCGTTTAAACCTCCCCCTCCTTATGCTGACGTCATTCACTAACGCAGAGGAAGTCAGTTTCCTATTCCACCAAACAAAAAAAACATTGCCACGCAATCAGAGATTAGGAGTGGGGCAATATCACCGCTGCAGCGGTGGGGATAATGCAAACTCATGTAGCAGTCAGAAGCTGATGATCTCTGTTAGCTTAGATGACCTCTTTACGATTGTTGCCTAGTCCTCGATACACCTCGAGTTCTTTCGTCCGACCACCTCACTTCCACTATTTTATTCTGCTCTGAGTTCCCTCCTATGAACCCATTCGGTCGTTTTATGGTGCACACATTTGAAGTGATTGCAAAAGAGAAAATTTTAAGTGTATGCCTTCAGTCCATTAGCACTGGCAGCATTGTGTTGTTTTGTAGTAGATCTAGCTCTCAGAGGCGTCAAGAGAAACGATAGACAACCTCCAACTTCCCGTTTGTTAAAAACATGAAAATCGGCTAGATTTTCAACAAGTTTAGAAGCATGACGGCGGAGGAGTACGTAAAGGAGACGCATCGGCTAGCAAGCTCTGAAGTCCCAGTTGTCCTACTATACTACCAATCGAATTTATTTTGCCACATTTTCCGGTCAGCTGAAGAGGGTGACAGTCTTCGATAGGAGAGTTGGGGAATCACGCATTAGTGTCCGGCATGTAGAACATGTCACGTCACAAAGGAAAGCGCTCTAATTCCAGTCTATTTGATCATATTTAAATTTTGGCTGCAAAGTCTTCTAGACTTACCATTCCCAAGACACATATATGGAAGACAAGGCTTTAATAAAACGAAGAACATCCGATTGTTGTTCGTTCCCCATAAGCATGCAAAACTGTCAACTGGCTCTAAACGCTCATTTATTTGCTGTAACTCGATACCGACATTGATTCACGAGACTCCTACTGCAAAGTTTGCCCAAGGTGTCCCCACCTTGCTGCTTTGAACTAATCGGTGGAAGCCAGCCTGTCTCAGGCTCTGAACACTGGTGAAACCAGCAGGTCTGTCTCAACGGATAGATGCTTCATCAATGCCTGAAGTAGAAGATGGTCGTCCTGCTTGTGTCTCTCCCCTGTCCGAGAAAGTAAACGTGACTCAGGTTTGACGGCTCAGGCACTTCCTGTTAATGTTGTCAGCGACACCGTAGGTGAGGAGGAGATAGAGAGAGAGAGTGGAATTCGTAGTTTACTAAAACTCCTTCGTTATTGTGTTAAGGTCCCAACAGTCTCACACAAACGTTTCACATGAGGATAAGTGGCACACTCAAGTGCCAACAAAAGACTTGAAGATGACCAATAGAAGGTTGAAGTGTCGACCACTCCAGCCCTTTGCTGTAAACTATTTCCCATTGGAACGGGCTTCACACTACTATTTTGTCATGGGTTGACATTTGCCGAGTGAAAAAGTCCTAGAATAATTAACATTTATCGACATGGACCGATTGACATTTGGCGAAGTAATGCAAGTCGTTATCAGGTCAATAGAATGGCTTGGCTTGGCTGCTTTATGTTCCCATCAGGGGCAGTATTCATCCCTCCCACACTGTATTTTAATGCACTAAAGCAAACACAAGTAGGCAAACACACTTGTCGTGCCACACACTGACACATGGTACGCATGTGTGTGTGTGGCACGGATGAGGGCAAACTTATTAATTCTATCTCTCTGACTGACTAGCATCGGGTGAGGCGAAATCCCCACACATCAATGAACTAACAACCATCTTCCAGCTTTAGCTAAAATCATCAAAAGTCTTTACAAAGTTAGTTTTTGTAGGAGCTTTGAATCTCGCTGTGCTAGTTGTAGATAGCCACAGTGTTTATTCAATCCTGGTTCAAAAACACTTCGCTACCGTGGCAAAACATAATTTTATTTGCATTAGTTGAGGTTGTGCGTCAGAAGTGTGCAGCGTACCTCATTGGAAGGACCAGTGAAATGTTTCTTGATCTTGGTTTCAGCTAAATGAGCAGCAGAAAAGTGAATTAGGAGCTTATTTCACTGTTTGGATCACCAAAATCTATCCGTTCTCGAAGGTTGAACTGAATTACAATTGCGGTATGATGTAAGCGATGAGAGGGGTTGAGGGCTCGATATTGAAGCCTGTGTGAAAAAGGGCGAAAAATACAGATCGTACAGTCCACCATTTTATTGTCGCAATCGCATTTCTTTTGTCGTTTATGTTACACACATGCGACTTTGGAACGAGGTGGGTAAAATACAATAATATGCCAAGTGTTTGGCTGTACGACAATAAAAACGTAAAACATTTATGCGGCAGTTTTTTCAAAATATTCATCCAAATTCTTGGAATTTAGGCAAAAATATCCTTTCGTCACCAGTGTGTGACGCATGCCGCGGTCAAGTTAAGCTTTGGAAATGGAACCATTGGGCAGTTATTTTAAGTTTTTAGTCATTCACTTTTAAATTATGTTTAGTTCTTACCATATTCTTTAGTTTGCCTACAATCGTCCCACGAACATATGGAATAAGGCCTTAAGCAACGTTTGCGTGACGACAGTAGAGATCGGATCAAGCAAAGGAAAAATGGTAAAGACAGCCCTTTTCATGTATCTATAGATATCAACGGTTACAGAAACCGCAACTGTCACTTGCCAATCCACTATAATAACATATCTGGAAGATGAGAAATGAGAGAAGAAAATTGACTCATCACGTATCTGTGGAGTTAACAAGAAAGTAAACTGCCAAGTAAGATTTCAATGTATTTTTCTATTTTGGCATAATGCAACTACCAGATTGCGTCCTAAAACTTATAAATGTCGATCGTCACACAGTTGTGACGAAGGTAGTGGTCGTAGAAGGGACAAAAGTTGGGCGTTAGGCCAAGTCTTTCACATTTTTGAATGATTTGCATAATTTCGGGTATGATGGAGAGAAAATGTCTCCTTCCTCAAACACATACGACTCTGCTAGTCCATTCATTCTCAAGTTGCCATTCATTTACTGCTTGAATCGCCCTTGGGGCTATAAGTCGCACATGTTAAATTATGTTGTTTTAATAGGTTATCAAATTAAGACATAACGGACGATGTACTCCTGACTCTCCTGCAACTTTTAGTCAGCGTTGCCAAACTTCGAACCACTGGCTAAAAATTTCCATCCACTTGCCTTCCGACTTGACTTTCATGATCACTATTTGAGTGTAACAACGTCGTGGCGGCCGGAGTTACAGTCACGTCTTTGTGGTCTCTTGGATTAGGCTCTGGCGCGGTAACCAACCCAATTACCATCAACTCTCCGAAGAGACATTTCGTTAAAGCAGGACCAAAGACTTTATTGCATTCTGAAGTGACATGCCATGTGTCAAGTAACAAGCAAAACGGTCACTCAATAGTTGGTTCCACACCTCATGCTGGCAAGTAATGGTCTCTCCCAGCGTTGCGATAATCCTCGTTTCACGACCATCCCTTCAAACAGCCACTTTTGCAGGGCAATGTTTTACTAGGACCCCACAATCTCTGAGACAGCGGTACTAAAACAGCGTTTTGGTGATCATAAATTGCCGCTGGAAGTGCTAAAGGGAAAGTGGGGGTCAAAGAGAAAAAGCACTGACCCCGACGTGATTTGAACACGCAACCTTCTGATCTGGAGTCAGACGCGCTACCGTTGCGCCACGGAGTCACAATATTACTGCAGCACTGCAATACCTATAGTCGGTTACCTCAGCACCATCATATTGCGTGCTGCGCTTACCGTATTGCTACCAGCAGTAGTCACATGAGCACACACATCGATTGAGCGAGGGCGCTGCTGCAAATGTTGGCGGGGTATGGAGGTGCTACACGGGTGTAGCGTTATAGTAAACGCTGTGGTTTGGAAAATGATTGTTACCCTGCCGTACTGACCGTTTTCAGCTGGTGGATACTCGTCGACCTCTCACTCTCCATTCTTCACCTCTATACCCGCCGCACCTTCCTCACCATAGCTCGGCTCTACGCTCTTCCATGACCTGACAACCGCTACCACCGACCTTCCACCAATATTTGAGGCGCAAATCCTACTCTTTGACCTCGGGATTAGAGGCGATTATTTTCAAACGCGAATGTTATCAGCCAAGTTGAGAAAATAGCCATTTATGGTGCTAACAAAGAACTACCCAGTTAGCGTATGCATCTGGTTTTCAACTGCTGAAACTGTAGTCCCTTTGATTTCGATGGTCAATGTTACTCAGATTGGAAGGTAAAATAAATTATTCGGAGAGTGATCAACTGTTGCTTGAAAAGGCAAGCAGAAAGGGTCCTGGTGCGTATCATGTAAAATAATGGTAAGTCTGCATGTGGAGATGTCGGGCAACGAATGGGTAGACTTCTCCCTCATTTGCTCAAAAAGCATTTTGCTAAAGATAAAGCAACAGTGTCTCATAAACAAAGGTACCCTAATTTGAGTCAAAGAAAGTGTAACTGGCGCCAACCACCCCTTCCCAGGGTTATCATCCTCTGATGACCAACCAGATAAATAGTTTAATTTGACTCATCAATGAAGCAGTCATTACCCGGCGCGTTGTAGTCCATTAGCCATTTTTGAGGTATTGAACTGCTGTTAAGGTGTTCACAGATTCTCCGCTTCCTCTTGCCCCTCTAATCGACTGCACTGCTTTCGACAAGGAAATTTTGCGGAAGGCATCCCACTCGTGTGTGAATGATTGCTCACTGACTCACTTGCTTTACCGCTTGCAGCAGCAGCAGTCTATAGACCTTATTCAGCTTTGTCTGCCCACATCCATTTCATTAGTATTTTTGCCCCCACTTAGATCTTATTCGCTACAATAGGACGAGGGACAACCACAACAAGAAACAACGGAACCCAGCGTAGGGCGACGATGACGTGGTCGGGTTGGTGGTGAATGATGAATCAGAATGCGATCTGTCCGACTATTTGACTACGACGTGTCAGTGGTCGGATATGTCTAAGCAGGCAGAGTGGTGGCACTTGCCACCCTTCCAAATGGTATCCAACTCTTCCGCGTCACCGTTGCAAACCACAGTGAATCTGTGGCCGGCGAGCCAACTGTCGAGCACGCGGAAGACTGCAGAGGTCGAGCCGGATGTAGAGAGGGAAGGAGAAGGAGTGGAGGGTGTGGGTTTATGGGACGATTGCGGAATGGGATGTACAAGGCATCCTGCAACTTAAACTGCTCTAATGGGTGACTCTACTACTTCTGCCATTGCACGTAGAAAAAGCCACTTAGCCTGCTACCCAGAGTTTGTCTTTAAACTTCAGTCGAAGGTTCACTTAGTGCGCCAGGCTGAGGCAATATCTACAAGGAGAAAATAAATTGAGTAAGCAGTGAGATGGGGAAGTGGTAGTTTGGCTAGCCTGAAAATTGCGAAGTAGGAAGTAGAAGCAACGCGCTCACCTTCGCTCTTCAGCGAGTAAGTGTGGGTGTAGAAGATGAGACTAAGGTGAGACGGGATAGAAGAAATTAAGCGACAATAAACTTGTGGAGATGAAAATGCTTGGTGATCCAAACTAAGCTATGCTAAAACAAGTTTTGGTCCTTAGTAAAGTGACTTGGTTAAATTTAGGCAAGTCTGTGCTAATATGGTCTAGGTTATGGATCTTTCCATTACTTGATCATGTCACAATAAAAGAGGCGACTTGTGGAAGGATGAAGGGGACTTTCCAAGAGAGCGCTAGCAGAGAATGAGGTAGGAGGGGACGGAAGGGGAGGAAGAAGAGACGGTTACAATTCCATGTTAAATACAAAGGAGATGAATTCAAAAGTACATGAGGTAACCATAGAAGCAAGAGACTCTCGTGGCGCTGAAGGGGGAAAACAAAGGCAAGGGAATGAAATGTAGGTGACTGCCCTCTCCTCTCCTTCGGGTGAATTGAATGCATGGAGCACACATGGTATGAGATAATGCTGGCTGCAATTCTTAAGAACATATCGGGCGTAGTGGGAGACGAAGGAGGCACTTATCAAAGGCAAGTTGGAGTATGGCGTATAAAAGGGAAGTAGGCAAGTGAGCACCCATACCTCCATTTTGAGGATGCCATCAGACCTAGTTCTTACGCATGCATTTTGATGCCTAATGTCAGAGAGGAAGAGAAAGAAGGCCTCATTTCATATGGCATGGAGTTGTGTTGGGTCGATAAGGCGGGCCGAATATGTAGAGGGATTGACTTGGATGGTAATGTATGGAGGCACCTCTAAAGATAAGGTTCTGTTCAGCTGCATTTTTCCTAATTTATTCAAGCCTGTCATAATCCAGTCTATGGTGGCTAACCTAGCCTTTGATATTCCAGTGCAATCCAGCCTGAACTAATTAGGCATAGTCTCGAGTTTCGTGCTACAGTGCTTCCACATTGAGACATGGATTTGAGGTAAGTTGTTACACTTCAGTAGGTGTGCTGCCTCTGCTTCTGTTTACTTAGTGATTTTCAGCGCTTGTTAGATTCACTAAAATCAAGTGCAACAAGGCGAATGCAGTGCAAGGTATAAGTTTAATCAAGGAGATCAGCGCTATGCCCACATAGTTTTTAATGCAACTAATGATAGGACGCTTTTGGTGCGAATTCGCAATGCTACGCTTGGACAAATCCTTGCCTTTCATTAGAAACGACACCAGCAGTGTATGCATTACTCCCGTGAAAGTGAAGAAACATGCCTCTTCAGCTGCAAGACACAAATGAACGACTGAGTTTTGGGCGAAGAGATGAGAAAACTTGGGAACGGAAAAAAGGAGAGTGAGGAGGTGAAAAGAGGATTACAAATGGACATTGTAGGATGACCCTGCAAAGTACTGCAGTGCAGCGTTCTTCATCCCCTTCCTCTTCATCTCTTCATCAAGTGACACATTCACCCCATCATATAACTATTTAACTTAGCTAAATATGATGGAATCAACTCGGCGGAAGCAATATGAGCATTCTTCTAGCACAACACTCTAAGAGGCAAGGTGCAGTTTTCCCATTCTTCGTGATTTACACTGTTTACTAGATGTGATACCGTCGAGATGACGCACATAAATGAGGCAAGAGAGAAGGAAGGGTAGACAGCGCAACCGGAGCAGGAGGAGTTGGTAGTACAACTCACCTCTAATTTCCAAGTAGCGCATCTGTTTTGGTCATTCGAGGTCTCGAGAGCGGCGGAGTAGGAGGCTGGAACTGTGTGGCAAATGGGATGGAGCCGGCGGAAAAGGAGGATAAAATGAGGACCCGAAGCACGGAAAAGACGAAGAGGAGGTGACGAAGAACTGAATGCTGGGAACGATAACGTAAAGCAAGACGAACGGAAGCAGACGTCACGACACGAAGAACAACATGAGTCGTGGGTGTCTAAGTGATTGACGTGTTCCGGTCCAACACGTGTAAACCGACTAGTTGCGCGTGCCACGTAGTGGCTTTGTACACCACTTCTTGTTGGTGGTTTTGGAAGAGCAGGCATTACTTGATTTTATTTTCCACATTAGGCGGAGTTCTCGCATCATCGTGCATGCAAAGGTATGATGCTAATGGGTTTGATTGCAATGTGGCACCCTATTAAGATTATCAATTCGCGACCTATTTTTATGATACCGTCCTTTGAGCTGGTTGCCTTTTGAACACTGAGACACTTTGCTTCCTCACCACAAGGCGAAAAAATTAGGCCAAAGGAAGCGCATAGACGGGCGAGCTGATGGTTAATGATGACAAATCGAGGAGGCCGAATCTGCAGATTTACTCACCTTTCCCGCAGCTCCTTCGTCAGCTTGCTCCACTAGGTCCGCAGGAACGCCCTGGCAGGTGCGCTGGTGGAAGTGCGCTGATTGCTATCCAAAAAGCCGTTTCCAGTAATAGCATTGACGAAGCTCTCGGTGGTATTGTTACAAAATTGGCCATCCTGACTAACGTTGGCGTGCGATGGACTGACGAATCCGCTATCTTGCTCTTTGGGAGCCGCTCTGCCCTTCTGGTGAAATGCTCCTCAGCATACTGTGACTGGGAAATATCAGTGCTATGCCTTACGAATTCGATGTTTTTGACAAACTTAGCCAGATGGATGCTAGATTTGCTTTGTGCGAAAATCTATCAAAAAATTCGACGATGTTTTTAACCATACATTTGCGATATCAGCCGATTGCCCTGAAACTTATAGTTATTTACTCAGCGCATATTAAATAGGTCACGCATGGGGTGGAAGCATAATTAATGACATTGGGTTTAAAAATGCCCTGACTCTCATTCACGATAAATCAAATAAGTGCAAATTCGTTTTGCATCAAAGGATCGTAGATGTGATAAAACATTCGCATATCGAGCTGTAATAATATCGAATTTGACGATACGTTATAAAACTGGCATAGTTTAACAACTAACAGGCCTACGCAACATGATCTTACGTAAATGCTGACATCATTTTACTCACACTCATCAGTGCCATTGCTCAGAACCCAACTCACAGTTGGTTGAGTGGATCGGTAAATGGACCAAATGACTATGCAGAGAATCCGTGCGCAACGAATGCACACCAGGTGGTCTTATCGATTTTATTGACCCGTCTATCGACTAGCCGCCCAAAGCAAGTGAGTCAGCGATGGGGCGCCTGCTAAGAAGAGCACTAGCCACTCATCAATCCTGTGGTGGCTTAAACACACCTTCGCGTAGAGGTTATTATCGGAGGTGCATGGTGGGAATAAGAAGGCAAGAAAAGGACAAGCGACAACAGCAGCAGCTGGGTTTCTAAGGTTGTGGTAGAGTGCAGCCACAAACTGCAAGGATTTCTATCACTGCAAAGTTGCTTTAGCACTTAAGTCTTCGAGTAGTTACACGCAGACAAACGCAAAGGTGGAGGAACATTACTTAGCGCATAAGCATCACTCTTCAGTATCTAATTTGATGGAACTTGGCAAAAGTCCATAGTCCGCAAATAATCCCACTTAGGATTCTCCTCTTATTCAAAGAATGAACACTGCCGATTGAACACGTTTCTTGCTATAACCCTGTTAATCCTTGTGAATTGCGATTATCTTTTGCTCCTAAAATTAAACGTTTTCTACACATCCGCTCCCCATTTTGTCATAGGTGCTCACACGCCAAGTGTGTCTATTCATGGTAGCTGTAGGATAGGGACAGCTCTAGCTGCAAATGAGTGTTTCGCCTTTAAGCAAATAGTATAAAAATATGTACGGCGTTGCTTAAATAAGTAACTAACAAACAGATTGATGGATTGAATTGTTTGCGGTGAGAATCCCGAAATACATTTGCCATTACCCACGATGCATCAATCAGGCAGAATGTAAACAATGCAGTTTAAAAGCAGATCTACTTAAGACGGCAACTTTGCCCACCTACACCACCATCTTCAATCACCACCAACATATTTTGAACAGATAAATGATCCTTTCTTGTCTAACAGTCAACCGCCAGTGTCAAATCGATGCCCTCTTTCAACTTCATACTTGGCCTCAGCTAATAACGTCATCTCACATGCTTGTCATGACAGGCGACGCCTACTAAGCAACAAATCAGTAGTATTGACATCCCACCTAAGAATTCAAAAGCAATAACTAGCAAGGTGGCGTGTGCGGTGATGGATATGTGATTGCATGCCTCTTGTCACATTCTCTTTTACAGGCAAATGAGGCCAATGAATCTGCATCACCTAAAAGAAGAGTAAATGCATGGGCGAAACTCGTCCCCTTTATGCCATTAGTACGAAGTCACCTAACTAAAGTTATCCCACTAGTTGCTCGAAAATCTTTGCGGTGGCAATAACAGTGGTCAATTCCAACCACCAATCAACCCGGACTCACTTGGTGGTTTATTTTGCTACAGACCACACATTCTTTGGGAAGGAGACATCATGCAAAGACTGCGAAGGATGAGAAATTTTGCTTTAATGTTAGACCATAGGCATTTCCTGCTCAACAGTTGGACAACTTGGCTAAGATTATACAAGCTTGTGTTTCGCGCAAAATAAATCAGCCTTGTAAAAGGACGAAAATATTCAGGAGCAAAGAAAAGGAGAATGCAGGAGATATCAGTTAGGGCGATAGTTTTTCAGCATGGAAGTGATCGCGGTGGTAGCAGCAACTATTGAGCGGAGAAAGTGCTAACAGAAGGATGATGCGAGAGATGTACTGTTGACAGTGACAAAGGAAAAGTGAAAGCGTTCATTAGCACTGACCCCGACGTGATTTGAACACGCAACCTTCTGATCTGGAGTCAGACGCGCTACCGTTGCGCCACGGAGTCACAATATTACTGCAGCACTGCAATACCTATAGTCGGTTACCTCAGCACCATCATATTGCGTGCTGCGCTTACCGTATTGCTACCAGCAGTAGTCACATGAGCACACACATCGGTTGAGCGAGGGCGCTGCTGCAAATGTTGGCGGGGTGTGGAGGTGCTACACGGGTGTAGCGCTACAGTAAATGCTGTGGTTTAGTAACTGACTGTCAATCTGCCGTGCTGACGGTTTCCAGCTAGTGGATCCCCGCTGACCTCTCACTCTCCATTCCTCCCCTCCAGCCCTACCACGTCTTCCTCACCACAACTCGGCTTCACACGCTTCCGTGACCTAAAAACCGCAAATATTAACCGCGCAACCACGAGTTCATGTAATAATGCCACCAGATATTCAAGGCGCAAATCCTACTCTTTAGCTTCGAGGTATTATAGTGCCTCATAAAGGTTTCATCTTCCTATATCGTGACCTCCACCTGTGGATTAGTCATGTAATCCTGCCTTCGATTATTCTGACCGCGAATGTTGTCAGCCACGTTGAGAAAATAGCCATTTATGGTGCTAATAAAAACTACCTAGTTAAGGTATGCACCTGGTCTTTAACTGCTGCAATTGTAGTCCCTTTAATTTGATGGTCAATGTTACTCAGGCTGGAAGGTAAAATCAACTCTTTGGGTAGTTGTCACATGTGTGCAAGCGTTGCTTTAAAAGGTGATTAGAAAGAATTTTTGTGTATATCATGTAAATCGGTGGCGAATGCAGCTTTGATCTGCAAGTGGGGATGTCGCGCAGAGTTCGGGTGGACTTTCTTCTCAACTGCTGGAAAAAGTTTCGCAAGGGATAAAATTGCATTCTCTTCCCAATAAAGGCGTCCCAACCTCTCGTCCCCACCGCCCATCTCCGACTTGTTCACTTATCTCTCTATTGGATGTAGACGGAAGCAACATCAGCAGGTTGACGGCCGAAATTTGGAGAGTCGAACATGCAGCTTGAAGGTTCCAGTGACTTTGGCAGAAGCATTGGAAGAAAAGACGTTTTGATACGGTCAATACAGCCACGTTAGCAAGTTACATTGTCCTGTTGTGCCGCACAAGGCTGCAGAAAACTTTTATAAAAGAACTATTCTATGAAAGCAGAGGTCAGTAAAACTTTGCTTGTACCTAATAAATCTCTTCTACTTTTAATAAGTTCTAAAAATATATTGCGCTTCCATTTGGGTAGAAAAGATTGTGCAAGTTTTCGGGGTCTGAAATCCCTAATCGTTATCTTAACGGCGTTGTCTTCTGGGGTTGAGGCACCTCTGGTAATCTAGTGCTTGCTGTTGATGCTGTTTTGAGCAGGCAATATTGACGGGGGACTTGGTGGCTCGTAAATATGCTTTCGTCGAGGGATCGAGGTCAAAATAAAAGGCCGAATATGTCAGCGTTCCGCGACCATCAAATGGTAAGGGAGCGTTCATCTGAATTTTGTGACAAATTTCAAAAAGCAAACTTGCCACCTCTCTATAATTGAGTAAGAGAAGCGCATTGCCTGCTAGTGCTTGAAAGATGTGCTACTAATATAAAAGGTCTCATGTTTCACTTAATACCATGAGCAAATGACTTCGAATTGATCAGCGGCATGCCTTTTTCACGTCTTGACACGGTAATTTGGTGAAGTTGAGAGCCATGTGACCTAGTTAAACGTGCGGAAGTATTCAGCGTGCTTGCGTCCTAGTCAGTCGGCCTATTTTCGCAAAAGGGGCGTTCCTAACAGCACAAACATGCCCATTTGTATGCCAAAAGGCGATGCTGTTTGTGCCTATTTTTGTAGTTTATTTGGGCTATGTATGAGAGTGAATGCACTCCTGCTTCAAGAAAATCATTTGATTCGATCTACCAAACCAAAATTTTGACGGACGGGTTGGTAAACGGCACCTCTCAACATCATTCACTTATCGCGTTCTTCCGTTCATTAGTTTGCCTGCAGAGAAGTTGCGTTAGCATTCACCTCAACACCTAAACGTATTTTGCTATTTGCCTTACAGAGCCGAGCAAAGCGGCCACCTTAATGGAAAACATTGCTTATTGAAGTACTTGAATTTGTACGCAGGTACACTTGCAAGGAAGCTCGTCCTTTTCCTACCTATCACCCTAACACTAATCTTGCTTGGACGCTTGATCAAATTCCTCTTCCACCTTTGCTCCATGGTTCACCAAAATTTTAGCCTATTTGAGTTGCACAGCTGCGCGCACGCAGCAATCGTCCCATGAATTTTGTTTGCAATTCAAATTGAGTAAGTCCACTGCAGGTGAGATCTTGGAGTTTAAATCATGCCTTAAACTAATATGCGTTTATTTTACCAACTTAAATTGCAATTTTTGTCACCACATCAAGGATGCATAAAAAGCAATGGAGCAGCAAAGGATTCTTGCGTTAGTGGACATTTGCTGCGTATTTCCTCCCACCGGACCATATTGTAGCTCACCTAACTGCAAGGTATGAAGGCTGCATTAAGTGTCCATTCTGGCAATGGAGAGCGAGTTACAAGATGATTAGTTTTCCATGAACCACCCAAATGCCTTAAGGCCGCAGAGTAGAAAATGTCCCAGATGCCCAGTGAAACTGTGCTGCAGATCTGTGGGTGGGCAGCTGACGACGACGGTCGTCAAAGTATGATAGAGGGAAGGATCGACCCATGGTGAAGAAGGAGCAGGCGACTTATGCAAATGATGCTGCTGCTTTTAGTTGTCGAATTGGAAGTTGCCATAAATGGAGTGCTAAGAGCAGCAAGTGCAGTCTGTGTGCCAATAAAAGCTGATAAGCGGGTCACGTAAGAATGCAGAAGCGTTCATTCAAACAAGGCCGAGAACGCACACGAAAGAGCATAGCGCATTGGAAAAATCAAGCATTCACTTGTGCAATAGAAGAGTGGAACAATAGGAGGGATTTAAAGATGTTTTTGTCTCTGCCAGTGAGGATCTTGTTCACGTTAGTTCCAATGTCAGCTCCCAATAATAAGTCTACCCATGCAATGGTTAGTTGAAGCACTTCTTTTATGAAATTACTCAAGTCTTTGATAATTCTGGCACTACCTGTGTGCGTGGTCGTCCAAAAGTATTTACCGTAGCAACAAATTGTTCGCAAAGCAGGTAGCCTATTCCAAGTTTGCTTGTTCATGTCGGAGAACCTTCGTAGCAGAACTCACAATAATTTGGTTTTTTACTTTTACAAACTCAGAAATCCTAGTTCGGGAGGAACATCCTGAGGTTGTCGATCAAGACGGTTGTTCTGAAGGAGAACCGGCTGCAGATGAATTTAAAAACATGGCGTGAATGCGCAAATGCGTCATTAACACCCACACCCATGTTTGCAACCTAATAGCATTGAGTCTAGACACTTAAACGGCCGAACAATCATAAGTTGCTACCACTAGCACAGACAAAGCTTCAGGAGGGCTACGAACCCTACACACCGTCACCTCTAGGGTCGTGCCACTGCAGATTGTCCCTTGCGGCAGACCTGAATGAACCGCATTAACGTCGATGTCTAAGCATAAGTTGACAACATCAAATCAGATATGGATACAGAAATTAATCGTCTGCCGCATTTTGTGCCCAGGAGGAAAAAGCTGACCTAGGCTCGGTCATTAGATAATTCATGGAACATTAGCCTCTGTAGGGCTTTAGCCTTAACGAATATAATTTGCACTGCTTAAGCCCAAAAGCAATTAAAATAATGACATGAAATTCTTAGCGTAAAATATTTAAAAAGTAATGCGCATAATTTGCCACATTTCTACCCCAAAAGACCACTCTGCCCTCTTTTTCCGTAAAAGCCTCGTTTCTCCTTTGCGCACTGAAATATGAGTAGCGTCAATGTGCAGTTCACAGTTTAAGTGTTCTCCCAGCCTCAGTGACATCGAATTGGTGCTAGAGGATGAGTCGGGAAGGCGGCGTGTCCGACCGTCTGGCTACGTCGCGCCAATGGTTGGATATGGATGAGCAGGTGGAGTTGTGGCACTTGGCGTCCTCCCTGATGAGATGCACTTCTCTCATGCCGTCACCGCTAACCAAAGTGAAGCCACTGTCGAAAAGCGGAGTGGCAGCCACGGTGGGGAGAAAGATAAGGTGGATATGTAATTGAAGGCGTGGGTGGAGCTAAATGGGAAGGAGGAAGAAAGAGTCGGAAATATGTTGGAGAGAATGCAGGAGGAAAAGTGCAAGATAGTCCGCACCTCAAAATACCCTTACGAGTGACTAACATTTCCGTCAACGCGCGCAGAACTAAGTCAATCAGCCAGCGGTCCTGTCAACTGAGTTTAAGGGAAGAAGGAAAGATGAAGCAATGATTAAGTCAAACAGATTAACTAAATGAAGTAGTGAATGAGAAGAAGATGATGTTGTGCACACTGGCACCACCATATGCAGCGCCTAGCTGATGCTTGAGATAGATACAGAGGCGTGTAAGGGGACGGACGATCCGAATGATATGCACATAGGTTTGGGTTGACAAACAGATACATGGCTGGACAATAGATAGATATATGGATAGATAGAGGTAGGTGAGTGGTTGTCTTAATGCTTTAGTTAAAAGCTAATTTACTGCGCTTCTCCCTACTTAGCCTATCATCCGCTCCCTCCGACTGTCCCTCCTCCTTCAGTGCGTGTGCAGTCTTCCACTCCTTCCCTTATTCCTTCCCTCGTTCACTTTGTTAACGCCTTTCTCACTCATGGGGACATGCCTCAACCTCCTGCACTTCCTCCTCTACCCCTTCTCCCATTCCAGTCTTTGAACGACTGATTAGTCGTCTTCGCTAACTACTCTCCTTCCGCCGTCGCTACGGTCGCTGACCTCAACACACCTCACTGAGCGACCTCCTAACTCATTAAATGACCCACCAACCACTGATTCGACTACTTGACTTAACATGCCCTTGATTGACTGACTGACTGACTACTCAGGTGCTTTATGCATTCACTGCTTCGCTACCACTTATCAGCTACACAATTGGTAAAGATGCCAATAGACATCAAACCGCATTTCATCAGTGGTGGTAGAAAAAAATGGATATTGGAGAAACCCGTACACTGGTGGCTGCGCCAACGAAGTCTGCCCTTCAAAGGAGGCATAAGATTTGGGGATTGAATAGGAATCGCTGGATTGAACATCCACTGATGCACTTAGTGGCAAAGAAGTCCGATGTTGTTCCGCAGGAAACCGCGGACGTTATTCTAGGTGACGACAGGTGGGGGGGTCTCTCATGAATATGACATCATTAGACATTGCTACCACCACCAACAAAACTAGACATAGACAGACGAGAGTAGTTTCTGGGCAGGGAAAACTCACACCTTGATCAAAACCATGGCGAGAAAGACGAAAGTCATAGTAGCAATTGGAACTAGTTGTTCATTCGGGAAACGAAGGCCGCGGTTGTTGGTTTGCATAGGCTGAATATGCGATACCTTGGTCTCTGCGACCCGCGGTCTTGGCAAACCTCGCTTCACACTCTCCTGTTCCTAACTCTACTGTCTGCCTGCGCGTCTCAGTCTTCGAAGGCCTCTTACCTCAGTTTAATCTTTAGCTTCCATCTTTTTTAAGTCACTCGAAAAACATCCGATGAGGATTTAAATACAGGGAATTTCTCATGTAACATAACTCCAAAGAAAGCCTTTCGACTTGCACAATTTTGGGCGCGTGTGTCAAGTTAATTTAAAAGGGTGAAACAACCATTTTAGCCTATCGTGCCTTCTTGGTATTCGTCTCGGTTGCGCTTCGCAACCAGTCTGGCATACCATTGAAGTGGTATCCGCAGTGATCCACGCAACGTAGGTTGGGCACAATTCACTCACATCTGGTTCCAGAGAAGATCGTTGTCACCTCTTTTTGAGATACATAGCATTTTTATACCCCTAGATAGTGCTCAAGTTATTTAACACCATCTTGGTACAATAGGGTCTCAGCCCTTTTGGAGATGCACCAGATCAACTCAGACACACCTCTTTCGCTTTCCATGCCAAAAGAGGTTATTTTCTTACAGTTAATTTGTAAGAGAGTGCAAGGAACCTCTATTGCGCCACAGTTCTTCGGGTTAACTACTATGTGTATGTTTCTAATGATATGTATAGAGCTTGCTCAAAATAAGGTAAGCACTACGACATCACTGGTCTTTGTCGGGTTCTGTGTTCGAAGTGGAACATCTGCATTACTAATATGCATACCATTTTCTGTACCACACTATGAAACTGCACTGCTGCAGTTCCTATGGCCACCGTGTCACCGAGCAATTTCTATCCTTCTATGCCTTCAGCCGAGTTAGTACCTGATCAATCATTGTCAGCATGGCCTTCTTCGCTGGCAGACAAATCCCGAAATTCCTGAATATTGCAAAAAAGGAACAATTCACGTTGAATGCTTGGCTCTTCTAACTCTGCTTACTTGCTGGGCTTAATACTCTTTTAAATCCATCAAACAAAAGTGCGCTGAGGTGGAACGTAGCCTGCTACAGAACCCGGGTCGTAGAGCGTGGAGCAGCAATGCAAATAATTAGACATAGTGAATGGATGGAGTCAAAACAGAATAGCATTGTAAAAATGTCGAATGCCGAATACAAATGCGAAGTTTGAGGTACTCATGGAAAAGCACGAATTGGGTTTCCTCGACATTGCCAGCTACCGGCACGCACTCAACAGCAGGCTACACGTCGCAGGCATAAAGAAAAGCACCAAAATATTTGAAACATGTTGCGTGATTGATCAGGTTTAAATAGAATGAGTGCTAAAGTTGCAGTCAGAATCCCGAATTGCAGTTACCAAGGCCTACGACGTCGCAGTTAGGCAGAATGTAAACACGGTGCAATTTTGCGGCAAGATTACGCAAGACGGCAATTCATTTCTCAACCTCACCATCTTTAAGCACGGTTATCATGCTGTGAAACAAAAAACAGCCCTTTATTGATTACTGGTGCGCCACCAGTTTCAAGCAGATGCCTCAGCCTCCTCCTCATCCACCATTACCATTTAACGTTGCAGCCTAAACTAAAGCTCTCTACTACTTTTTAGCGTTATCACTTAAATCCTCGTGGAGAAGCGGCTGCATTGAGGAGCCACTTGACAAGCAGTATTGGAGTTACTGTAAATCCCTACCAAAGGAAGCCAAAGACAAAACTATGGTCAACCTGAATGACAGGAAATTACATCGAGGCGCCTCAGCGATTGCATAGGATAACCAGTTACTCTAATTGCGACTAAATTTTAAAACGAGACAACCAATTTCCGAAAATTAGAAAATGCGGTCACCCTACAATTACCCCACACCAACTTTGTTTTTTGTATGATTAGTGCGGCATGCAAATAACGGTCCAGTTCATCGAGCACTAACTCAACAGGACGGCAAATTATTTCCTTCTCGCTTAGTTACTTACCACCTGGGCTGCACAATACTCTATCCACCGCCTTTTTCTCTCCTCCTTCTCTTCTCTTCAAATCCATAATTTGCTTCATTGTCAACAAAATAACCCTCGAATGATGCGACAAGAAGTATGGATGAACAACACTGTGCTTGATACAGTTGTAGCACATTTTTCACTCACCTCCTTCCACTCTCTCTCCTTCCATGCAGGCTAAACGGCACCTGAAGTTGTTTTCACTTTGCGCACACAAGTGCAACTACACACAACTGTGTAATCGACACCATCCATCCCTCTTCCTTGTCATCCTCCCTTATTGATCGACCGGTCAATAATTCAACATGCTTCATCAGTAGCGCAACCAATACGTCGCACGCTGTAATTTATTCTTACTTTTAGAGACGTCAAGCTGCTGTGGAGTTGGTCGAAGATTCTTAGCTCCTTCCTGCCCCTCAAGTCGATAGCACTGTCTTCGACAAGACTATTTTCTAAAAGGCTACACGTTCATGTGCAAGTGGATTTCACACTGACTCACCTGCCTCATTACTTGCAGCAATAGCAGTCTTCAGCCTTTATTCAGCTTTCTCTACCCACTTTCAGTTATTCGTATTATTGCCCTTACTCAAGCCTCATTCGCGACAATGGGACAAAGGACAACCACAAAGGGAACAACAGGGACGAGTGCAGGGAGATGAAGACAAGGTTGATTTGGTGCAGAATAATAAAATTAGAATGTGGTCTATCCGACCGTTTGGTTACGACTAGACGGTGGTGGAATATGAATGAACAGGTGGGGTGGTGACGCTTGCCAACCTACTACACCGCCATCGCACACCGTGATGACACCGTTGCCGACGTGCCAGCCGTCGAGCATGCGGAGGACGACAGGGGAGGTTGATTTGGAATTGGAAGCTGAGGTGGAGCCAGATGAGTGTAAGTGGAGCACCATAGAATTACTCTGCACGGTGCTGTGGTGCAGCCTTTTTATCGCCCTCCTTTCTACCATCTTTTCACAAGTTGAAACATTCACCTTTTATCCAGCTTAATCCAAAGAAATCGATTTGGAGGGTGCACCATTACTTTTTTTTAACGGTACACATAAAGAAGCCAAGCATAGCCTTCCCTTAATATGTGGTTTACACCAGTCACCAGATGTGAAGGTATCGAAATAACGTGCGCAAATTAAGCAAGAGAAAGCAAAGGAAGAAGGCACAATGGGGGGAGGAAGGGTTGATATTACCAATCACATCTAACTTCTATGATTTATGTCTGCTGTGGTCCTTTGACGTCTAGAGAACGGCGTAATGAGAGGTTGGAACTGACGAGCAGTTGGGATGGAAGCGGCGGAAGTCGAGTACTATTTGAAGACCCGAGGCAAGGATGAATCGAAGTGGGACTGAGGCAGTGACGAAGAAATGAATGGTGGGAACTGTGCCGTAAAGCTGTCCTTTGAGCATGTCAGCTTTTGGACCTTTTGACGCTTCTTTCTCCACCACGAGTTGCCTGCCTCAATCTAAATAAAAGAAGAGTGCAACATGGGAAAAACTAGGCCATTGTAAGTGCATGGGGGTCGGTTGATGTTTAAATAATGACTAGTTGGAGAGATAATATCAATAAACCAACTCACTTTTCATACAACCCTTTCGCCGATGTACTCTGCTAAATTTGCAGCAGCGTCATGGCAAAGTGCGTTAAGGCCATTTAAAGAGACTTCCACAGTGATAGCATTGACAACGCTTCCTTGACTAACGCTTGTTTGCGGCAAACAGAGGACTTTACAATCTTGGTACTTTTGAAACACACTTCAGAAGTGTTAAAGATGGGCCGCTACATTTTAATCCGGTAACCATTGTCACGCTATGCCCTTATAATTTAACGCTCCTCGACATGCTCTGACTCGAACTGTCAATGCTATGCCTTACGAATCGATATCTTCGGCAACTATTGCGAGACGAGTGCTAGCTTCACCTCGTGCACAAATCTATCATAAGGTTTGACAATATCCCTTGCAGCTCGTCTTTATTTGCAGTATCAGCTGATTGCCCTAGGCCTTAACAATTACTTACTCGGTGCACATGAAACGGTTCGTTTTAGAGGCGGACCTATAAATAGTAACGTTGGCTTTTAAAATGGCCCGGTTCCTATGCACAATAAGTTAAATGGATAAAATCTGCTTCTCATCAGAAGATTGTAGGTGATTTTAATTACTCGTACGGAGCCGCAATGATATCGAATTCTACGATGCGCTATTGAAATTGGTCCATTTTTACAACACTTGAGAGCCCTACATGGCATAAACTTGGGCAAATGCTGGAATCATTTTGCACTCACCCATTTGTGGATCGAATGGATCAGTGAATGAACCTACCGACTAGGCAGATAACCAGCACGCAATGGATATACACTAGGCGGACTTATCGATTTTATTGACCCATTGATCGGCCAGTCATCCAAAGTGGATGAGTCAGCGATGAGGCGTCTGCTGAGACGAGTCAAACCACTCATCCATCCGGCAGTGGTAATTTATATTGTATATATATTGAATCCCAAAATCTGACGCAAAAATTTTAGCATCGGTGAAAGCTTTTCAACTTGCTGAAACTTCGTAAAACGTTGAAGAGTTATTTGCTTTTTCGAGCGAACATTCAAATGGTTGGCCAGCTTTGTTAGTGAAGAATTTCGGGGCCTTACTCATTGAAGAACGCCGAAAATCTAACAAGCTGTCAGTGCATTTTTTATTAATTTTGCTATGGTGTTTATTATTAAGTCCTTTGAATATTAGTTGGCCTCCTTTGTACGCCTACTTGCTAGAGAAGATGCAAAAGCATGGAACTGTTTAGGTTGTTGAAGTATATGGTCCAAAGTGTCTAAATCACTTCTACCACAAACACAATAGCAAAATAAGTGCCCACATTAGAAACGTCCTCGTGCCTTGGCAGCAACTCTTTCCAAGCTTTCCTGCATGCGACTGAGGTACGCCCAACTTCCACTTAAGTCAATTTTGCACTCTGTAATCTGTGGAAATCGAGAGAGGAATAGCTGAAGCAACGCTCATAAAATTATTTTATCTTTGGAGTTTTGATCACATTTCATAATTAGCGACTAACTGACCATAATATTGACTCCAGGCAAGCCTTTGACTGGTTAGCACAGGTAAGCGATGAAACCCTTTCACAAGTTTCGTTTCAAGCCTTAGTATATTTAAAACATACTTGTGCCAACACCATTGCAAATAACTAAATTACGTAAAGACCTCCTTTAAATCGGTTAATGGAAACCAAACGGCAGCGGCATTACACAACGGACCAAGTCTTGCTGTCACTCTTATGTGCGGACTTAGGTGACAGGGGGTTGTTTATATAGATATGCGCGTCACTGAAACCAAGGCGAATGACAGCCATTCATACTGCCAGTGTTACGAAAACACCACATATCAAGACGTGGTCAGTAGCCATCCTACATGCTGCGAACTAAGCCAATGCATTTCTTTGCTGTCACTCTTATGTGCGGACTTAGGTGACAGGGGGTTGTTTATATAGATATGCGCGTCACTGAAACCAAGGCGAATGACAGCCTAACGTATGGCTATTTATACTGCCAACGTTACGAAAACACCACATATCAAGACGTGGTCAGTAGCCATCCTACATGCTGCGAACTAAGCCAATGCATTTCTTTGCAAAGTGTCAGAACTGTGCAACAGAAACACCTAGTTGCCTGTTCTCTTAGAGAACGACAATCAGTTAAAATCATGATAAACTTTCAAAGTTACATATTGTAACCTAGTGCATGCAAGTGTCTGCCCATCATTTTTTCCTTAGTCCCAACGGCGAAGCACAACTTCCACGGCAGTGTAAAAGCTAAGTCGTCTACTGTATGACAGAGCTTTATTTCTACGCCTGTCATCTTGGACTAGCCAGCTGTCGACAGCATACTGATCGACAGCGTATCAGACATTCAATGCAGATATCCACCAACAAGCCTCCAGCCGCATCCCGACCGCTTTCTTCCAATTGCTTCTGTCTTCTAGGCCCTCAAAGGACCTGCCAAAGAATGGCAGCTCGCTGACTTAGCCTGAGCTGCAATGGTTCTCACCATACAAATCCTGCAGGGTAGGTACCGATAAACGGCAACGTGCACAACCCTCCTCACGTCCATCCCCTCGCAAGGCGCCTTGCCCCATATTCATTGCTAAGGCTTCCTTGCCTCATGCAGCAAGCCTTGGTAAATGTACCCCACATCCGCAAACAATGGCTCATTTCCTTCGCAAAATCATGGCTCTTTGTTTAACTATGACCGTCATTTTTCTCGATGCTTAGGGTAGAGCATGTTATCTACTAGTCATGCCTTTGCTGTCACGCTAGTGATAGCATGCCTTCATCTGCGCCACTTGACACCGTACCGTACGTGCTTGATCGGATTAGCAATCGAGCCGACCACTTAATAATTAAACTGACGAAAAAGTACCTCAATGATTCAGATGATTGGCGTGTTTATCTTTCGTTTATTTTCGATATTTTACCATTCCTTAGTGATTACGCTGCAGGTATAACTTATGTAGTCACTTGGATTCTTCAACAGTCAAGGTGATTATTGATGATGCACAGCGATAAGCCCGTCGGTGTAGCCCCGCCTCAGCGCCTATTTGTCTTTTTGCAACATGCAAGACTGAGGTAGCCGTAAAGAGAAAGTGCAGTACTTGCAGGAATTTCCCCCTTCTCTTTTGCCTTTTTGTGGTTGTCTTTTGTAAGAAAGGTTTTACTATTTACAGTTCTTTATTGTATTTGAGGATACATTTGGAAGAGTAGGACTCTCTACGTCAGGAGAATCGAAGCTCTACTCCAGAACTAGATCAATTTGCCTTTCTGCCTCTCATCTGCGGGGCAAATTTGCAGAACATAAGTACTGCGATAGTAGCAGAATAATAGCCATTCTCCTTAGCTTCAAATTTTAATAGCAGGAAAGATATACGAAAATTAACTTGGGGTATGACAATTATTTGCCACTACCATCAATGCTGCACTATGCGTTGAGGAGAGTAATTCACTGGAGCTCTTCCAGCTCTGCGCAAATCATCGAAACCAAGGGATTAAAAGAACACTCAAATCAAGCTATGATGTCAGTAGTGTTTGCAAATGGGCTGTGAGGATATGCTGTTTTGGATCTTGCCATACCTTGACCGAGTCATCACAACCACAGCAAGAACCGACTAACCAATACTTTGTGCCTAAAATTAAGTTATGCACTTACGCCACAATGTATTTTCTTCCATCAAAGTCTCTGCTAGCAAAAGTGCCAATTAAAATCTCTTGCGATTTAAAGCTAAGACTAGAGGAGAGTTTATATCAGTTTCAGGGTGGACGATCTGCACACCAACCGATCAAAATGGACGGAGGTCAAGTGAGGCATTGACACCAACTGGGCAAGCGTAGCGCAATTTTCGGGCTGTCACCGTGAGTCAATTTTTGCGACAATAAATCCAAATCTTCCCTGTCAACAACGCTGAAGAAATCTATGCGTACGCAGACCAACTGCCACTAGGGTTGCCTAAAGCTGTATCAAACTGAATCCCTATCTCTTAGCTTACACATCAAGTCGCATTCGCAGCGAACTTAAGCTCAATAAAAAGTTAATGACCTCAGTGCTAGCACACTTGCCATGTTTACAATTTATGTGGCGGTTCCATGCAATTGTACATGCTGGTGCAACTCATGTTAAAGGAATAAGAGCATGCATGGTTCAGGTGTTTTGGCTGCTTAATTCTGTCCACCATTCCTATCATGCCATTAACCTGCAGTGCTCATACTTCTTCACTGAATTAGCAGTGGCGCAAATCACATGTTTCTGGTTAAATTTGCAGTCATATGAATTTATTGCCTTCTACAGTAAACTATTCCCACCATGAGTGTACATGAGGAGCAATGGAGTAGTATGAGAATGTCATATATGCACATATTTATGTATTTACAAATGCAGTGAAGGGGTGACCACGATTGTTATGCACAACGAGAAAAGGGGCTACACCTAAGACAACTGTTGCATTAACATTGATTTGAGCTCTACAATGGAGAGGAAGGCTGTCAATCTTCCTGCCTTAAAAGTATCTTAATACTTCACTTTCAGTCGTCGTTTTAGCTAGGCTTCCTGCTCCACTGGAACCCACAGATTTCAGTGAGTAAAAAACACTTTTCTAAAACAATGCTCGATATAGCCATAATCTGCGATGTTTAAGTGAGGCTTAAGAAGTCATCTAATAAAAAGGCATCTGATCGTCTCCATCACTTCGTCTACTCGCCACAAGGCTAGCCAAACAGAACTTATAAGCTGCATTTTCATTGCCTTTAGCCTTCTCGGGAGGGCGTTAAGTTGTGTCATTTTGATGTTTGATGCAACATGTCAGTTGCCTACCGGCATCACAGGATCATTCACATATGAATCTCGTTTGCAAACATGAGAATATTTCCTGCTAGCAATGCCAGAATATTGTGGTGTGTGGAGTTCAAGAAAATGTGGTTGATTTGCATATTTAGTGGCAACGATTTACAGTAGACTGATGAAACTGTTTTCCGTCGGCTCTTGGGCTTCTCTGGATCCGATCTTGTCAGGATAAGACAATCATCATGTAGCAGGTTCATCTCTGCAAGCGTTTCGCCAGATTATTTTCTCCAGCATTCTATTCCATTATATTTATGCCCATCCGCATACCATCAGTTCTGATGTGGAATTCGCGGCCTGTATAAGGCTGTCTTTGTGTCAGTAGCGTGCCGTTTGTAAAGTTGTGCCAACTTTCCATTTCAAATAATATGAAATACAATTGTATGTGATTGTGGAAATAGATTCATTTACATAAGCGGGTTCAACGCTCTGAGTTGCATACAATACACGACACCAGCTGGTTAAGATCTCACGCCTCTCCATTGGGCATTTATTTTACCCTAATGGTCAACAGTGGCCCCAACCCCTAAACAAGGATGAAGTCGAAGACAGCATTTGCAGGTGCATGATTCTAGCACCAACTATTTTATGAAAATTCGTAACTTAAAATGCGTGTGCATGTCCACAGAAACACTACTCTATGCTCAGCTGAATTCACTTGAGTACATTTTTTTCATACATCTGTGCGTATTGCCCATGCTACTGCTCCGAACGGGAAAGAAGAACACTTATTTGAAAAAGAGAATTGCGTTCCATCGCAAGTGCTCACAGGCGATATGACGCAAAATGCCACATCTAGTCAACATTTGGCATACTCAATTAGGTAAGAATCAATGGTATGACAGATGTCAGTGAACACAAAAGTCAGAATCACCAAAGTCTAATTTGTGCCAGCGTCGGATAAAAGCGCCTAAACAGTTGATCAGAGCAGTAGGGGCAGTAGCGTAAACTATTGTTGAAGATCTACACGAGCAAGTGGAACACGTAGGAAATAGCAAAGCAAGAAGAGGCACTGTCAGTCCTAAGCCGTCTAAGTCGAACTCCCATCGATAGGTTCCCATCCAAAAGGCAGTATCTGTGGCTGATGCAAAAGGCTACACCCTGGAGTGAGGGGTCACAATTCAACAAAATAAATAAGTAGCGGACAGATGGTGTATGAAACTAGGGGCTTTTCCTATGTATACAAATGTGCACTTAATGCGTGCCTGTGATTTGACGAGTCCCCTTTGCCATGGATTTGAAAACATCACGCTCGTTGACTTATCCCTTTCTGCCTATCACGCCATGACACGAGAGTCCCGACATGGCACCCCTGGCATCCACTTTGCGAGCTCTAGCGGCTTTGGCAAAATTCATCAACGGACACTAACTGCCAAAATGTCTCCCGACAGCAGCACAGTCTCGATGAAATATGCTCCCTGCAGATTCTGAGAAAACATAGCTAACACGCTACTTCAAGTGTTTGTCTATCCCCACGTTCCATGGTAGAGTTCATAGTCTGCCTGGAAAACATCCTCCTGTCTGTGAGAATAAGACGTAACGAAACAACCTCCATCATGATGCAGTTCTACTACAATCTTGCTAGTCAAGTTGCCTGGTTGCTACCTGATTTCACAATGGAGCAGACTGCAATTTGGTGCATTATTGGTGGCAGAATCTTCGTGTCCTTATCCTAAATTTGCTCAGACCGCGCTATATGGAAAATTCTTTTGCTATTTGGGATATGGCGGAGTCCTAGTTACCATGAGCTGTTAGGGGGCATATGTCATAAGTGTGTTGCGCAAGAACAAATAGTTGTGATGAGGACTGTCAACACCTACTGTTGACTGAATGTCCTCAATACAAAACAGGTTTGAAACCAAGAACACAAAATAATGCATGCATAAATGAAGCAAGTGCCCTGCTCTTCAGGCAACTCATCACAAGAATCCAACTGGGAATTGGATGAGCATGCTCATCATTCCAGCTTTCGCATTCTACTACAAGAACTTTTGAACCCCAAGGTTGAATACTATTGACTGAGCGTAAGACTTTAGTAAGACGCTTCGGAGGCAAAACGGCACCAAGCGCTGAGTTCTAATTTCGTAAAGCAGGCAATATGCAGTGACTGGTCGCTTTGGCAACGACGCAGACACCGATTCTGGCTGAAGGTATATTTGCCCCGTGACGGTCTATGCCACCTGGTCAAACCAATTAAAAGTAGTGTGCATTTGGCGTGTTTGTTTACTTCATGAGGATGTGAACGCATGAAAATACAAAAATCTTAAACACAGAAAAGTTTAAACACCAAAACACAGAATCAGTATAGGCGTCAACAAATGAACACAAACAGGTCACGAATACAGGAAGTCATTCGAACGCTTCCTAATCACGGACAGATAAAAACACAGATTTCTGGTTCTTCTCCACATTGGTTCATCACTCTGAACCAAGTCGTAGGGACGTGCATGGACACAACACGATCCAAAGTCACATAAGAAATGTATTTGGCTTCAGAAACGCTTGAATGCCCTTATTTTGCAGTAAAATCAGTAAATTAAACTTAAGGAAATCCAGTCGCGTTGGGAAATGAGCCAGTAAACTACCCAATCTCATAGATATGAGCGACAACCTTGGTGAGCAATGTTAGCACTGCTGAAATGAGTTGACAGTGAAGATGAGGACAGTGACCTGCAAAATTTAAAATTAAATAAAAACTAGAAAAATCGCACAACGCACTTATCGAAAACACGCGAGCTGCGAAGCAGACAATGGGCTCAGACGGAATTTGAACCTAGAACCCCTAGCATCCAAAGCGCAATTCATCTCCTTAGGCTACCAGTCCACCGTGTTTTCATTAATTATAAGGCTTTTTCCGGAGCCGAAGATTGTGGGTTCGAGTCCCAACCAGGATGACTGACTCGCACGTTTTCTGACGCTGTTTTCTAGGGTAATTATTCCTCGACCTTGTAATTGGCGATAATACCGATCGTCGAAATTGGAATCAGCAGTGCACGAGAAAATGCCAACGTGTTCATGTTGTCGTCTGGCAAGCATGGAGAATAAACATGCGCATCTATCACTCCAGTCCATTGATAGATTCAAGCTCTTACCAGTTGTCTTGGGTTAATTTTGATTCTGATCGAAATGCGCAAGCAACAATATACCAACAAATGCCTCAAGAGGATGCCTCCTTGGATCAATACGGCTCTATAAGGCTTCGAGTAGTCACAATGCTGGATCCAATTGTTGTGCATAACGGATTTTAAGTATTTTAATCCTTGTTGGCAATCGCCAACGAAGTAGGCTACGAAGGCATGGCTAAGATGGTGCATCCACAGAAACAAATCGCCCCCACGCAGCACATTGCTGGCAGTTCCAAAAGAGATCAATAAGTGTATGGGAGCATGCAACACTTCCGCAAGTACGGTCGACCCATAAGTGCAGACATCGGCTACAACTTTGTTTGAAAACGTTGCAGTCATTCAAGAAAATGGCATTCGCAAAATTGTCAAAAAGGTTGGGAATAGTCGGCAAGCAGAAAGAGAGGAATCGAATTGTTCATTAAAATAATGTGATGGGTGAACATTAAACGTGGATAACTGGTACTTTAATGGTTCCATCACACCCAAAATTAAGGTAATTCCCCTATTGTGTTTTTAACTAAGACCTGCATTGAAATGTATTCTCTCCATCTACTCTTCACAAAGTACAAGTGTCCTAACAACGCCATTCCAGCGGCCACCACTCATACTCTGCAGATGCCATACTTCCTCGTTGGCATGACCGTGGAGATGGTGGCAACGGTGTTGGTGGAGTGCGGTTAACCATGCCCTTTTCTGTCACGACTGTTGGCTGTTTTTCCAACTTGTGCCCCTTCCTATTTTCCTATTGCTTCCTCTTTGCACGTTTTTCTACTTTCCACTTTTGTGTTCTCTAGCAATACAAAATTATAAAGGGAGAATATGTGAATTGGCAATATGCCAGCGACCATATTGCGCTTATGGCACCGGTTCTCCTTTGGTTGTCGGAGGCAAGTTACGTCAGAGCATGTTAGCAATTGCGTGGGTGACCGACTAGGAATACTTGGTGTGGATGCTCCTCTTCCTCTTTCATCTACTCATTTGTCGTCCATCTCTTCCTCTCCCACTTGCATTCATCGCAATTTGAGCCACCGCAACCACCCTTCCTCAACGCATCATCGGCCACCATACCCGATGGAATGGTATCCCACTTCAATTTGCACTCGCCTGTGCGCCTGCTGCGATGACGAGAAGGAGAGGGCGGTGGAGGGTGCGTGATTGTGGATGAGTGGATAGAATGTTGTGAGAATAGCTGAATGCTTTGCGCCTACGCTGATTAAGGGCACAATACCGCCAACTTGCCAGCTTTAATTCCCTCTTCTCTGCGCATCTCTCCTGCTGATGTTGATTTTGAGCATCAATATCAAAAATAAAATAAGGCGCTTCCAGTTTAACCACGCCTATGGCAACATTTCTCTAACATCCGCAAGCTTTTTGGCCTGATGCACGCCTAAGTGGAATATGTGTAACTTAAATGCTGAAACACAACAGGGACATTGTTCGGTCTCCATGTCACTACTGATTTGCATTTATTCTCTTCTCCTCCATATCAATGAGTTTCGTATGCAACCATACAGTGCCACACGAGTTTAATTACTTTGTCTTGCCTTTTGAACCACCTCTCTAGACGGTCCACAACTATCTACCTCCGTACCTACCCTTGATGGAAACCGACCTCTCACACATATGGGTTCCTCGACTTGATGTGATACGTAATCCCTCTAATGCTTTTGTTACGCATTTCAAGTGACGGGATAAGCAGATGTTCAACCCAACCACCTACATACATGGGTGTCGGTACGCACGCATTTATGAGCTCACGCTTCAAAGGCGACACCTGCATGCATGCGTCTTGCATCAACGCTTCGCTTACCCAGCTTGAAAAGTCGAATCATCGATATCAGACTGCCACTTTTCCACAGCCCTCTACTCTCACTTCATCCGGCTAGGTGACAGGCTCTGTTAGCATGCTGACATGCACTCACCTTTAGTCCATTAGTCAATCACCAGCCATGCGGACAGGTAGGCGCGGCTGATATCGATGTATGAAGTACTAAAAAGGGCTTTCTGAACGGAAGTTGGACAAGAGTCAACTGAACGATACCCAGCACTTCTAACCACTAGACCATCAGGGAGATATCATGCCGCACCAAGCCTTTTCACACACCTCTCCGTAGAAGATGTGAGCGAAATCCGTGGTGTTTTCTTCAAGGCTGCAGGCATTCCTATCACCAACTTGGATGATCTTTGCTCCCAGTTAATGCGTGTTACCGACGGTGAGACGAGAGAGCTCTGCTCAACGCCGAGCAAGTATTAAAAAGTGTTCTCATGGCAGGAAGCAGAGCTCAGACCAACAAATATCGTTAAGCATACCATAGGTACCGGCAAAGCCAGATCCGTTCGGCAAACCCTCACGTGCATGCGGCTGCCTCTGCGAGAAGAAGTGAACTGATTGGTAAACAGGATGATCAAGTAGGGGGTTACAGGGCCCTTTAAGTCGGCATAAGCCTCCCCATTTGTATTGATAAAGAAGGGTGCGTTCCCTTTGCCCCATGTAAATGACCCATTGGACTCTGCATGGACCAAAGTGAATTTCTACACTAGGCTTATAAACCGGATACTAGCAAGTAGAAGTGAAAACAGCTAGAGAAAAGACAGCTATCATATTGTCAAAGGGGCTTTGCGAATTCCAGACAGTTCCTTTTGAACTCAGTAACGCTGCAGCTACCTTCCAGCGCCTGATGCAGACAGCACTAACTGGACATTTTCCAAAACATTGCCTATTTTACCTGCATAACATCCTTGCTTTTGATAAAGACATTTGTGAGCACAACACCAACCTTAAACTAGTGCTGAACCGTCTACGAGACGCAGAATTACCCCGAAACCCAAAACATTGCCATTTTCTCAACGTTCGGTCACTTTGCTGGGACATGAAGTCGCGTCAGACGAGATGGCGATCTTCGAGGGTCGTGTAAAACAAATGAGAACTTGGCCAACATCAACTAGTCAGACGGAGCTTTGAAGTCTCTTTGGTTTGGCAAACCACTGCCAAGATCGTCAGTTCCTTGCACAAGCTAGCTAAAAGGCAAAAGATAAAGAAGTTCAAGTAAATGGAAGCTCATGGCGAAGCCCTAGGAAAACTAAAGCGAATGCTTTGCCTTGTTCTGTTTCTAGCCTTACCAAACTTCGAGAACAACGCAGCATCCTTTGCACTACACATGGACGCCAGCGACATAGTCGTGAGCAGTGTGCTTGAGCAGGGATACACAAGGTGGATGAAGCTTCATCGCCTACGCCAATGTCAGACTCAATAAAAAAATGAGACAGAAGTGTGCAACGGAACGTAAACTGTTCTCCATCTATAAAGTGGTTAGGCACTTCAAATATTCATGACAACGGGACAGATTACAGCGAGAAACAATGAAGGAGATCAACCGCTAAGTTGCACGCTGGTAAGAAGAACTGTAACAATATAACCTCACAGCCTAGTACAGAACGGAAAACAAACATGAAAAAGCGGATGCAGTCTCGCAGGCCTTTTCAGCAGATTGGCGTAGGGATGTAGGGGGTGGGCTGGAGCATCCCCGAAAAATCGCGGTTTTCATTTACGCATCGCAAAACAAAGAGGTCAAATTCTTGTCAAATTTTGATCATTTTTAGTCAAGTTTCCACTTTAGACAAAAATTATTGATCGTTTGATTGCGATTTTTATTCCAGGATTGAAGTTCCATTCGCATTATTTAGGATATTTAGTCACTGTGACGTCCATCGACTCTCTACTTTCGCTTGTTTCCTCCCACAGTGCTACAGTTTACAGGGCCACTTTACAAAAAACGACTTGTTTATGTGCAAGTGAATTTCCCACTGACTCATCTACTCCATCGTTTGCAGTGATTACGGTGCATAGGCAGCTTGTGTGCTCTTGGACAATGTAGGCTTTTCACGTGTCGACCACGCCTACAATGTCACTGTTTCACTCAAAAACATCAATGATGGGGAAGGAAAAATTTCCGTTACAACTTCCTCCTCCCCGTAACGGTGTGGTGTTGTACCCACGAAGGGCGATTCTCCAGCTTTTCTTCATCCTCATCCTTTCGCACTCCCAGTCCTGCCTCCACTTCCATTTCCTTCGCTCATGCAATGAGGCTTCTCTTTCTGCTCTTCCCATTGCATTATATTTAATTATGAAGAAACACATCGCTGTAAAACTTGGCGAAGGCAGTCGGGAGAAGGAATGGCCTCAGCTTAGTGTGGAGAATTACTCTAAGCGCAGAGTACCCGCAACTGGGAAATCGTAGCCGAGGTATTAACATAGTCACCCATATCTATGTCAGTGGCGGCAGCACAAACAAAATCATCTTGCATGGGTTCAAATTTGAGTAATCTTTTGAAAGGAGAGTTGAGCCTAGACATTGATGAGAGCGCCTATGAAGCCACAAATTTAGCCTTACTAAACGCAATCGCCCTTTGCCACTGGAAAATGTGCCTAGTCTAAATGCACACAGAATGGCGAATAGCCGTCGCGTCGCCAATGCATTCAGGGCCTTCACATAGTCGCTCATCGTCACCATGCGTAGACGGTTTTGCAAGATGGTTAAGTGTCAAATGCCGCTTCACACTCATCGAATCGAATGACTGCTTAATTGATTACTTTCTCGCTCGCATGGCTGACCAAGGAAATGGCTAGGACTGGACTTGAGCTTACTACGTCCTAGCAGTAATGGGAATGGCTTTGCTGCCCTTGCCAAATTCGGTAGTATGTTAAAGTTTTAAGGTGATATTCGTCATCACGGCTTTCTCTGTCATGCATTGCCTTTCCCTAGCACACAATGCCTTGGTGTAGCCGACACTTGCAATGTAAATAAAAGCACTTCCAATTGGGAAAAATTTCTCCCTCGATACATTAGGAGGATTGCTGTTTGCATATAGGATCCAAGTGATCCTTGTGTTTCGTGATTAAAGCTCTTTCTGCTAAACAAATGGATGGTTGCCACTATGAAGTGCCATGCGTCAACGCGAGTTTTCAGAACATCAAATTGTAGAAGATCACACACACTTCATCAGCTATTTTAACTGGAGCGTCCTCTACTTAGTGGAACCCAACAAGATGAAGGTAAGGCTAGCGTACAAGGAACTTGGCAATAAATTTTCAAAGGATGCCTTTTTCGGTATAATCTTCCATTTATGGAGATCACATCTTTACAAACATTCCATCAGACCCGGCCAATCAATAAAGTCCGCCTTACGTCACTTGATATACCTTAGTCGCCAGTTCGTCAGCTGTTGCAGAGACTAAGACTCTGAAGGAACTTTTGAGATACTCCGTCTCATTTAGCTTATTGGCTATTACACTTATAAAGACTGCAACAAACGCAGCCTGATGAGATACGAGAGATCCTAAGGTGAATGTCGGATCATCCTTTGGTAATTGTGAGGTGTCTACCACCGCCATATTTATTTTCATCTTTTGGTCGTGTAACCCTCTGGATAATGCTAAGTATGCTGTTCTTGGTTGAACATTCATCCCAGATGAACCCATGCGCACAGTCATTACTTCTGCACACTGTAAAGGTATTCATTGCAATTAAATTGGAATCGTTATCCTGTGGTGGTTTCAATTGTAGTGCACATCCGTGATGTTGCAGCTAATTTAGATTTGCGCTTAAACAAGCCAAAATGTATGCGTCCATGGTTTCGCTCCTGCGGTAGCGAGGGTGATATGCACTGACAAGTCAAATTGTGCTATGTGATAAAGAATGGTTTTAGGAACACTTAAGAAAAAAGGTAATGGGAAGTTGAAGCTCGGCCACTGAGGTCCATTTAAAAATGTGCTGAGAGGAGTGCATCGAAAAATCTGCATATTTTAATGCCAGCTTGGTCAAAAGGTCGGTAATTCTTCAATTTGAGCTATTTAGTGTTTCAGTTTTTTCGACAGTACGCCATTACCGATACTAGTATTATAAAATTAATGAAACATGATAAAAGAGGAATAATCATATGAGCGAAGAGGATTAGATACAAATAAATGCGTAAAACGAGTGTTGGCCCCTGAAACCTTACATTGGTCTCAACACTTTATACGTAATTCTCATGTTAGTGTGCAGACCCTGCCTAATAATGCTTGAAAAAAACTCGCATAAGTAGCTTGGGAAAAGGGATTTTGCTTTTGCTCTTACTTACGGCACTGACAATTTGATCTGCTATAATGAGTTGGAATCCACAGCTTACAGCCAGCCTCCTGAGGTGCAGCAAACTTGCCCTAAGGGGGTTGGAGTGGTATCTAATGCGTCCTATCCTGAGTAACAGCATCGGACGGCTTGGCTATTGGTTCGGATATTTACACCATATGCATGGAACGACGCTATCTACAATTCACCTATCACATTTGTGCCACAGTACTTGACATGTGAGGTCAAATGGTACTAAAGTGAAACCGATCGTGATTTCTGTTAACATGACCAAAATTACAATCTGCTCAATGCAATATCTGGTTCCTTGTCCAATAAAGAGCATAAACAAGGGTGTGCAGAAGCGCAGCCAAAGTGGCAACATTCAGGTTAGTTGATTTTAAATCCACTACATTAGCGGTTTATTCTATGAAAGCAGATTGAAGGTTGTTTGGATTTGAATCATTCATTAGGTCCAGAACAATTCAGCAGACGCAAATAAAAAGGAAAATGAGAACAAATTTTCAATGCTGGCCATTTTTGTATTGCTCACTAATCGCATGAGCTTCAGACTTCGTATCACAAGCCCTCTGATTAGGTGGCACTAAATACAAGTGTTTTTTCGGTGAGTCGCATGTGAAGTTCTTAAGGCTTGTGTTAGTAAATACATTCAAAATTAAATCAGTGTCAGCACAGCCAAATCTGGGAATGGGCCTTTGAAAACCAGACTCAACCCACCACGAAATTATTAGGTAGGTGAAGATACAGTCGAATAGCTATAGTCTCTCATCTAATAAGGTTTTGAAGCTCTGTTGACATTAGCTGTTTGCATTTTACTAAAACACATGCCTGAGGTGTAGTTTCCTAGAAGAAATAGCAAGGTCATGTGATCATCAAGATGTACATTATTGGTACCTCTTAAGCGCTATATTCCAATGCTGCAGCGTTATGCTCCAAAAACTGACTAAGGGTAATGATAAAGTTCAGAATTGAAATGGGAAATATTTGCTATTTACCCATAACTGAGGATCACCGTAGCTATACTATAGTGTTCCCGTGATGGACCACACATGACCTACTCTGTAACGAATAGCACTTCACCGCCGCGGGTTTGTTTTTCTCGAGCTTCAGCAAAACGATCGCAATTTTGGCATCCTTGTGTTCCATTCGCATGGGTGGACTTCCTGCCTCCTGTCACATAAGGTTTTTAGAGAGGTAGCCCAGAACGCTATGATGAAGGCAGCTGTAGGCCAATCTTGTACCAACCAACAATAGATCCAAGTTCATTGGCTTGATGTCATCTCCGAATACTGCAGAGAGAAAACATCTTTCTAACGGGGTGGTTTTAAAGACCGAAAGATGCCTTTTCAAATTTCTCAGACTTATAAATTTATACATATAAGCGAATAGCACACCTAGAAGAGGAGGTTCTAGGATAGCTCTTGGACCAGGTCTTCATGTACTGAAGCAAGAACATGATGTCCTGTGCAATCATTCTAGTATCGTACATCCGTAAGATAGTAGCGACTTATTGGTACCATCCTTCGAATCACTCCTGCCACTACAGTTTGACTTGCAGAGGGCATGATGCTAAAGAACTTCAACCTGTGACACAAACACTTGCTCTATTTTTAAAATTCCTCTTTCCATCGTTGTGCCAATTTAGCGTACCTACTTTAACAGGAGAAATGGATTTCGTTTATCACGCGCTGAGGCGGCCTATGACATCTCTTCCACCGCTGACTCCAAGTTATAGTCAAACAAAGTGGCGGGTTCATGGTTGCCGTCTAAGTTCCAGCCTAGGGTTTGCATGGTATTGGTTGGCACTCGATATCTCTTCACACAAACTATATAACTCAGACTTCGGTGTCACCCCGTACGACCAACGTCTAAGTACTTAATTGGGATCGTGAAATGCAGTGTAGAGAAGGGAATTAGTCCCCTTGTCCTTATTTGTGGATCGCTAGGGAATTAACCAGCGACCCAATCCCAAGGCTAAATTAGTCTCTCATGCTAGTCGCTCCTCAATTCAAGTAAAGCTCGCACAATTTAACCAGACAAGGACGTAGAAAATACTTGGAGCAATAAGCAATTGGATTTTAAAAGCCGTCGACAAACATGAAAGCTCATCATAAGGGTGTCTTATTTCTCCAAATTTTCCGCAAGACTGTTCATTGCAGAAGACTAAAATCCATTAACTTTTACAACTTGTATCTCTGTTTCAAACTGTCCTAACCGCTACAGGCTCGAGCCATTGCGATAACAGCGTTGAAATGGGGGAGACTTCGACAGGTTAAATGCACCTAGAATCCATTCTTTTCCTCGAAAGTGTTTCATAGGCACAGTCAAAATTGAGAAGGCTGTTTTTGAACAAGGCATTAACTACCATGCCAAGCTAGTGTGCCCTCTTCTTCTTTGGTGCAAGAAACACTAAGAAGCATAAATTTCGCGGATAACATCACGGGCCAATCAAATTAGCAGTTTTCTTCAATGTCATTTGGTAAATGCTACAAGGAGCTTAAGACTAGTTTCAACACGATTAGTGCCTGTGCTTTTTTGGGGAAAGGTAAGGCTAAAATTAAACTAATTTTACACCCACTTATTTCTAGTATTAAAAAGGCGTTATGCTAGGAACCAGGCCTTATTAATAATTCTCTAAATCGAGTCAAGTCACGCATGTCAAAGCCTGTTTAATGCCAGAAGCGTAAGAATTATTTTAAATTTTCGCTTCTGCTAACAACACTGCTATGGCCTAATTTTGTAGGAAGGGCTAAGTCAAAGCCAGTGCCATTATTTATTATTTTAGGCGTGCTGCCACAACCGGACCTCACCTTTACATTGCCTTTTCAGAAGGTTGACATTTCTCTAGCTAGCTCTACCCTACCTATCTACTACTAGTCTTTCTAAACAGGCTATTTTAGCTCAACACTTTTGTCCACAGTCACAGCACCTGTTTCGTTTAAATTATATTTGCACTGTGAACCATACAGTAGGCAGCGCCACTTCAAACCTTCATCAATTTAAAAGATACACCCACCTGTACTGAGCTTCTCATCAAAAATCAACCCAACCACCCACCCAGGTAAAAATACGCTATTCACTTATTTTGCTGCCCATCTCCTATTACACTGCTACGATAAAACCTGCACTCCAGTAGCTCACAGCTTCTCTAACAATCCACAAACGAGGTCTGCAGCCAAATTAGTTTAAATGTTAGTGAAATTCCGCCTTGATTGTTTGACGCGATTTCTGACAGCCAAACCTACCATCTCAATCGACCAATTTTGTAGAGGTTCGGTCAATCTGCTAAAGCGTTATTGCAAAACAGTGAACAGTTTTTACCCTAGCCCTGCCTCTACTTGAACCAAACCGAAACTAATCATTTGGCACCGATACGTAAGCCCATATTTTAAGTGCATTAGAGTCATTGCCCCTCTTCCATCATCCAAACGCACCACCGACTTTGCGTAATGACAATTCGAACCGGGCCAATGAGTGCAAAAGGTTAAGTCACATCTTTCCTACCGGCAACAGTTGCCGATCCTGAGCCGTTGCGCGATGTATGAGGACATACAGACAGCTCGTTTTTACCAAACTGGCACCTTTAGTCTACCGGGGACTAGACATTCGTGTTAAGTTTAGAAACCGTCCCTGCCTTACTAAAGCATCTTCAAGAGAATCTTAATATTGCAACCAGCTGATTTCCGCTTGTGAAGTCGAAAACGGCAGAGACACAATTATAAGGCATTTTTGTTGTTTTCAGTGCCCATGACTCCCGTTACAGAAAAGGTGTCAGCCACCCATTGAAGAAGAAGTGCTCACAGAATAAGTACAATCCTGATCACTACGACCTATTCATGCACTATTAAGAGTCTCAATGCAAGATACAGGAGAAGTGATTGCATTCCTGCAAATAATTGTTGCCAATGCTAAGCTGTCACTCACTATTTCAGTAAGATGTACTCAAATTGTTCAGCTTTGTGAATGCAATATGCTCAAGGTTGACATTGCTTCATCGCACTCTTTAACAAGCGTCCATCCTTACCATTTCGGTAGCATAGCAACACCGGCTCCAAACCAAAGATTGCGTTTTGTGGGGATGCAAGCAAAATAAATATCGTTAGCTGACACTAAGTGCTAGTCCATATTTTTGGCAAGTGAATGTTCAGCACGTTAGGTCTTAAGCGACCATTTCAAAAATATTACATCTTGGCTGATGGAGCGATGGGTTTTACCAATCATTGTGTTTCAGAGACATTTAAAACAGAGGTGGAGGTGGCAGCAATAAAAACTCCAGTAATTTTAGTGGAATATTCGCTATGAGGGAGGGATTAAGAAAACCAAGTCGAGGGTGTGAATACAGGAGATGAGGATTACAATGATGAGTAAAATCATAAACCAATCAGCCTCTTCGATGCTAAGCCCCTAATTGACGGAGAGTTTATTCTAATTCTGGAGTAGGTAGTGGTATCCTGCCTCCAAATAATCAGTGATAAGAGAAAAGAACGCATATCAAGAACAATGGAAACGTCTTCTTTCGTCTAATCTACTTTCTTTGCTTCACATCGCAAGTGCACGGAAAGGCGGTGAGCACCTTAGGCATGTCGAATGAGAGAGTAAGACAAAGCGTTACTGCTAGCACATTAGACCCCGAATCGCAGAACTAAGTATCTCATTGCTTACAAATCTACTGTCGCATCATCGAGAATGACAATCGCTAGTCGTTCCCTTGACCTTTTCCTCGTGCACCCATTTGCTGCCCAATCGATCAGAGGGCAGAGGGGAATGGAACTAAGTGGATTTGGGTGCTAGTTTGCATCTCTGCAGAGTCAATGGCTGAAAGATAATAAGCGATAGAATAGCACAGTTGCTTATGAACACTGAATAGTGGGCGCTAGAGTGGCTCAGGTGGAAATAGCGAGCGCTCAGGTAAGTGTGACTCGGTGGTGTAGGGTATGATTCGCGCCCCAACTGCGCGAGGGCTAGGGTTCGAATCGCAGCTGGGCCTATGCTCTTTGCCATAATTCCGTTCCTAACCTTCAGTCTTCAGTGTGCATTGAGTACAGCTTGTCATGCGGTGCACCAGCTGGTGAGATGTGGCTTATTGTGCATCCTTCAGTTGGGATGGGATGGACATACCTCTGTGCTCTGTATTAGGATAGAGCGGGCATGGTATGGTGCACTGGTATGAATAAGTGTCGTCAATCAGGCCCTTCTGGAGTGTTTCCGAGCAGAGGTAGTTGGAGGAGGGTGATTGAGGTGGTTCAGGTTCGCTGTGTGTGTTGGTGGAGTAAACCTGCTAGGGCTGATTAGAATGCCGCCGCTGCTATTTTCTTCAAATCAGTCACTTTACACCGCACTTGAATTTTGCACAATCAATATCTCTGTAATGCAGAGTGCTGGGATGGTGAGGATTGCCAAATAGTAGAGTGTCACAGCTGGAGCATTTGAATGGATTGTAGAGTTCTTAATGGCTGGTCGAGCATCTACTGCTCTACAACGGCTGTATGGAACACTAACTGTGTGGTGGAGGACATGCTGGCAAATCTAGTCTGGAACTCCATTTTGCGCACAGAGTTTGGTGACTCATTGCACTGGTTTACGACTGAGTGTGTTCATGATGCTCTTCTAGGTGGCGCATTTAGAAAGTTGTCTTAAATCTCAGCTGCTGCGGTGCAGTGATCAGCAGCGATATTCGCAGTGGAAGCAATAGATGCATGGGCAAAAAGTGGGCGCACTTTTCTTTTCAAAGTGGCACATGACACTCATTGGATGTCACTTGAAGATGTGTGAGTACCGCGCGTGTATGCAGTGTGACACGTAAATTAGCATACCGTCTTAAAGGAAGGGAAGAATCAGCATCGAATATGAGAACAGTTGTTGTGGTACATGATCTATCTGTTAACATAAAATAGTCTTCCTAAAATCACAGTAAGAAGATGCGTACTTGGGATGCAGCATGGTTTGCGAAACGCATTATCTACGCAACTGGTATTGCAGATGAGGTGCATTCGGATTAACCCGACGCATTCAAGCGCATTAATCTACGTCTTGCGGTACAGCTGCCAGTAAAAGGTGTTGCTTAATACCTAGAAGCAATGGCCACTGTATGATCTGTGAGCTTTTCTGCGCCTTGCCAAATCGATTTTTGAGAGACAGTGGGGCTTGTCCATGGGGCAAAATACGGCCATTGCTAAGATCTTCGTGAAAACTTCTCTCACTCTCCTACGGCCATTAAAAATCCCCAAATAAGTAAGGGGTTGCCTACTTAAGCCAAAATTCTGCTTTTTCTTTTCACGATGGTCTCATTAGGCAAAAATGTTAAAATGGGCTCGCTATTTTGTCACTCACCTCAAAACCATCATGCATTTAGAGGTGCTGAAAGAGAAGTCAATGCCAATGCATCCATTTTAAAGCTGATATGTGTCTTTGAGCTGCATAGAGCCTTGACTAACCTATTTAGGCTGTGCCTAAACCTTGGTGGGACGTTAGAGCAATCATATGGCTGTTTTAGATCTTCGACCCTCTTTAACCTTGCAAACACCTTGGTAAATCCAAGTATTGCACTCATTTCTAGACTTCCAATTTCCTATTTTAATGATATGGCAATCAAATATGTCTGCTGCTACATTATCCAGAAAAGTGCACATGTGGCAAGGCATAAAAATTTGGATCGTTGGACTGTTATCATGGCTTAAGTCACATTGTCAATCCCTTCAAAGCATGTACTTGCTCCTTTGTTTGTTCAGTTCCTTGCCATCTGCCAATAAATTAAATTTATTCATGGGACTACAATCTGCTCACTATGAAACCAAAAATAGGCACATTCCATAAACGACAAGATCAAATTCGAAACCACATGAAGTACGCAGCTATACCCAAGCTAGCATGTGTTTTTGAATAATATTCAAGCCACGAGAATAAGGTGGCGTGATGTAACAAAAGAAGTGGCCCACAACTTCATTTCCACTTACAAATAATTGGCCACATTAGTATATCAACAAATTATAGGTGCCGACTACAGCTTTGACAGATTTTTGCAAATTAACTTTAGTGTAATCGGCACGTATGGTACAAATAAATGAAATGCAATGCATCTTAAAAAGTAGTTTCCATACTATATATACCGTTTCCCTTTAGGCGTAACCAGCCTACCTCGAGGTTTTGAGAGTGTTCCTTTTCGGTGGCGAAGGAGTAATTATTTGCCATCATGACCTAAATTACCAATTGTACCCCATTTTGAAAGAAGACGTTGGACAACAACATATATTGCTCGAACCTGTCACAAAAGGCACTAATCATGGTTGATGTGCGTTCGTGTTCGGCTTGCAGACATCCATTCCCAGCTCAAAATTGCAGATTCGCTTTGCGCCTATGCCTATGTAAAGTAGTGACAATCCGAGGTCTTAGGCTGATGGCCAGCTGGCTTTCGTCAATTATTCAGGTAGCCTTTAAATGTGTCACGACTGAGCACTAGTGGATTGATTGGTGACAGAGATTTTACGCCTTTTTCGCCTGCAAGTATTTGGCAGTATTTGCAAAACAGAGGGTAAGAATGCTGTGATTGAGACGAGTAGATGGTTAACAATAGCATTTAGCAGTGCGATGGTGGTATTTTGTCAAGAAACCCACCCAAGCCACCCACTTATCTAGCTCTCCCTTCTCTGCACATCTTCACAACCCGACTCCCTCTTTGACGAGTGCGGCAGTAGTAGCGCCACTCCATCGCTTATCCTTCTGCATTTCATTCCTGTCTTCTACAGCATCTACTGCTAGAGGGAAACAGAGGTGAGCAAGTAAACAAGCATGCGGTAAGGGTGCGGGCTGGCAGTGTTTTTTGTGATGATGTTAAGGTGGACGACCGAATGATCTTGGTGCTTCAAGAAGGGGAAGGCAGTTGGACCAGACATCAGAATTAGTGGTGGTGACAAAAAGACTGCGACCACATATATTTGGCATAACATAGCGTGTCTGGCTTCGGCTTTAAAAATTGTATGTTTGAACTACGTTAGCAATTGTGTAACGCATTTCCTCCCTTTATTCGCCTTTCTCTCTTTCAATAGTCCTTTATGCAACTAGCATACATGCATCCTCTCTCCGCCCACCTCTCTGTGCACTTTATACTCTGTGCTGCCCGAGTGGAAAGATAGGCGAGGCTGGTAGGTGAGTATAGGGAACTACCGCGGTGAGGAGGAATGGGATATGTTTGAGGCATTATGGCTTGATCATGGCTAGTGGGAATGTACTACGTGGAAAATAGATGGTTGGAATGGAGTTAACAAGACGATTGCCAGGCATGGAAGGGGATGCTAAGGAGCGTGTAGGATAGAGTAATGGTACAATTGTGGCATTCAAGGGTATTGGCAGTTTTATAAGCACCGCTGTCAAATAATTATTTTCCGTTAGATAATGGAACTGGCATTGGGAAATTTACATTGGCCAGAAACCGACAAATGGCTTCAGTATAAGAACGGAAAGCGCTTATCCATCCTGCAGTTGTGGTAAGGATGGAATGCGGTGTCATTTTCTTGGGATTTCATCGCTTTACCAGCTGCTCCGCGGTAGTGTCGTGACTCATTGCCGAGCGCCTTCTCCTTTATTTGCATATCTTTCTTGAAGGGAGGATGTAGTGGTGCCATTACCAACGTGAGAGGGTTAATGTTTATGTCTTTCTCCCCGGCTTTTATTACTTCACACGGACTGGCAAACACGATGAAGGTCTTCATGGTTAGCATTTGTTGGTACAAGAGGCACACGGTGTTCAGGACTATGCCGACTTAGAGCAGACCTAATCCTCCTCGGAGCTAAAGACGTTTGTTCCATGACTGGATATGTCATTAATTAAAAAACGCATACAACGTGGCAGCCAAGAAAGCGGACCGAGTGATGCACTTGTAAGTCCTTTGCCGAACACGAAAGCCTTCTCTAAACCCTATTCATGGCATAAAGCCCATATTTTATAAAGCCAGTCGTGCAAATAAAGCGTTGACTAAGGCCAGTTGGTAGCAGCGCCCACCAGCCTACGCTCAGTGCATCAATCTGCAGCACCGCCTTGATGCAAAAGGACTAAGTTGCAGTTTTGAAGCAAAACCATGTAAAATCTTGGTTTCGTTTGCATAAACCATAGCGAGAAATTTCTACAAGTATGCTATGCACTGACGAATCCGCCACTTTGCAGTGCTTTATCTACATAGTCAGGTGGGTGCCTCGTCCTCCTGTAGTGAGGTCTCTGGCAGGCCCTAACCCAAATCCAGCAAATTTTGGGATAAATTTTCTCTTGATTCCAACAGGCGTCAACCGCTGAGTACCATAGAAGTAGAGGCCGAAAATACTACATGTTTGGATGTTGTTGGGGGCAAAGAGAGTTGGAGTGGAGGCGTAAGGTTAGTTTGTCTCTAAACTTCCTAATACTTTACTTACGCCTTTTTCGATCCCAAAGGATCTAATAATTCAGCCTTAATCAACATCAAAATAAAGTTTTCTGGTAATTTTTCCGTGTTTTTAAAGTCAAGACATGCAAGTTTTTGCGGGACTTGATGCTGAAGCCAACAGTGATACTGACTTGTCAGTTGTTAAACGGTTATACGTGCCGTAAAATCGTGACCTGATTTTAAATGCATAAGTAAAGAGAACTTGTTAATACACCTGCAATCTGTGCTTTATTTTACTAAAACTGCTACAGCTTTCTTTGCAATTTGTGCCGCTTCTCATTTGATGAAGTTAATGCTATAAATGGTACACATGAAGTACTTTTAATTAAATTCACAGGATCCTCGCTTTTCCCTCCGAATACTTTTAGACGAAAGTACTAATGCAAAACCCGGTGGAATGTTCATCATCGCTAGCCTAGCCACAGCGTAGCAGGCAGAAGTCACTGCACTGTTCGTACCAATATCCGAGGTCATGGACTTGGAATCAACGTGCGCAAATCAAAACATGGCCTAAATAAATGCAAACGCAAAGTTGTCCATCGACTGCACTTTCAGGTAGAAATAGTTTGTGCACTAAATGAACCAAGGTGGTGAACAATCAGCTGCTCAGTTCTCCAACTCAGAGGTAAATGTGCCTCTACCATTGCAAGTTCGCAGTCGCCTGCACACTATGCAAGCAATTTCGAATCCCTCAAAATACATGAGAGCATTGAAAACCACGACACACAAGAGCCGCACTTCGAACTATCCCTCTTTTAAGACTTTTGCTTGAACTGGAGGATTTTCCGGTGTTTGGAATGCTTTCCTTAAAGATGTCATCTCAACTCTTCTTCTTTCAAAATGTGAGCTCTGCAACAAAATCCTAAAATTTTTAGAAATAAGGCCTTAACTTCACCGAGCCAAAAATGCACTTTGCAAGATAACATGTGTTAGCTTCGGATTTCACGGCTTCACAGTGCTAACAGTAAAGGGTTCGAACACGTCATATTTAACGATTTTTGCATTAAGTTAACTGACTCTGCATTAGAATACTTTGATTGGATTATAACGCAGAGGTTCTAAGCTCTAACAAAGAATACAAAGAATACTTGCGATGCACAAGGAAAGCGGTTTAAAAGAATCTCTTAGTCGAACCACGCAGATAAAGTAACGATGTAGGTTTACCTTGAAAAGAGCATCTGTGTTCCATTTGGTCGTAAACATGGGCGAGGTTTGCGTGATAAATAGAGAAGATAATCTTTCATATGTAACGACTGCAGACTCGACCAATAGAGAAGGCTCAGATAGAGATGTCAAAATGAATGCGACTATGTGACGCATGCTTGCTTGAACTTGTACTTTGTGTAAGAACCCTCAGTACAATCAAACGCTATGACTGAGTGAACGCCATCGACTCAAAGAGGAGGTAAGCAGTCGATGTCTTGCATATATTTGCGATAAGAGATGCCTCCCTTAACCATTGCTCCAGTTTAAAGGATGCTTAAGTTTTGTTCGAAAAATGGGAACAAATCTTCGCCCCAAAACTCTAAGGACGAGCTCTCGAGTTCTGCTTCACCTAAAATTGACCCCTGATACCGCGCGTTTAATGGTCTTACCATCTCAGCAGAGGGACCGACGCATTTTGCCGATGAGAATGCATTGATTTGGGGCACGGCGAAGCGAATTTACCTCCATTTTTCACTCTGCATGCGTTGGCTATAAGATGGCTGCACTAAGGTAAGAACTGTACTATTTCATTTAAAGGTGATTTCCTATTCTGTGTCCTTATTCACGTCTACAAGGTAAATATACCACACAGCACAACAGGCTGCGTGGATCATCAAAGATAAGGCAGTAGCGCTGCATTTACTAGCGTTAATATTATTCGCAACTACGAAACTCTTCTGTTTGCCCCGTCGAACTAAAAAGCAATGAGTAGCTACTGTTTGTGCGCATTCTTGGAATATCCAAAACGGTTTGCCATTCTACTAGTGAGTAGTTTACCATATACCCAGACATCACGAGGACATCTGCCTACTACCATGCGTAATGCCATTCAAGTCAAGGTAGGGTACCTTCAGAATGGGATATGGAGATGGGAGAATGACGACCACCAGACATCCCACTTGGACAGGAGCATGCTAACTCAAACAGGACTGTGTACATGCATCAGGTTGTCGACTTTAGAACATTCGTTCTAAAATCTTTGCCCTCTTAATAGGTCAAGGTAAGAGGTTCAACTACAATCCCACGCGCAAACATTATGGGAGCGGCAATTATGGGCAACAGCCTAATATGGCCTTTGTGTTGAGGTTAGAAGCTAAGATAGCCAAAATCATGTGGTAAAGCACCAGCTACACTAGGCAAGAAGTGGTGGTGAATCTGTATGTGCTCACGGAAACGTAGATAGCCGTAATCGTTCAATAATCGCACGATTCACACGCAAAATATATATTGCCCTAAGCCCGATGAAACCACATAGTCACATGGTCGAGTTGAGGCAATGTGCAACGTGACAGCAAAGATAAGATTTCCTTGAATTTATTTCATTTTAACTAGCAACACAATGGTAACCTGTTGTTACCCTTTATCCCTATTTTGCGCTTCTCTGTTCCCCGCAACTTTACCTTTTCTTTAGTTGTGGAGTGTTTTGAATCCTTCATGAAAATCACATTGAGTTGTTACTTAATCTACTGTGTGAGGGATTTTTCTTTTAATTCTTAAACACTTTCACTTCCTCATCCTTGCTACAAGTGTTACTTCTGCTTGGTATTAAGATGAAGGACGCAAAACAACCAAACCCAAATAAAAAAGGGCAAAGCGATCGTTCCTCCTACCCTATGCATCCACAAAGCAAAATGGTATCACTGCAAAATGTGACGTGCTTTGCGAAAGGAGGAGAAGGTCAAAAGTGGAATGAGGCATACACCGAGTTTCAACATCCATCAGCGCAAACTGCCACTGTATTTTTTTTATTTTCTCATCTTGACGATGCGATGCCTGCTTTTGCCTAGCAGATGCTGAGACAATGCGATTAGAATCTTACACTCATTACTGACGTCAATGGTTGAAAGAAGAAAGGAGCAGTTAGCAGATCAATCTTAAATGCATAGTGAAGTAATGAAGCCTTTATTACAGGGATTTGGTGAGGTTTTTCTTATGCGTTGTTCCTCTGCATGACGTGTCTTAGGTTTCCACACGCATAGGCAAGGTTGGAGGTGACTGTGCATGTGGAGCGCGTGGTTTTGCAGGGAAGCTGCATCGAGAGATGAAATAGCGTAGTCTGTGGCCAAATAATACTGGGTTCTGTCTGTACAGTGGGTATTTTAAACGAGGTAGCTGCAACTCTGACGCAAAGCACTACACGTCCTACCACGTGTGTTCTAACCGTCGCAGAAATTTTCGCCAATGCCGCTCAATAAAGAAAATATAAAGCGGATGCATGCAAGCAATTTATACCACCACTTCACTAGCATCTTAAGGTGTTGCTAATGTGTATGAACGCTTTCAGCGATCAGTTAATCCACAATAAAAACATGCGGTTTGGAGATCAATCCAAAAATTCGTGTCGCTCTTGCTGCTGATCTTACATCTGCCGATAATACTGCGGCTAATGATGGGGAATCTCATTTTATATGAGCACCTCTGTGCCACTGTATGCAACACAGAAACTTAATCGTCAGTCACATGCCATTCGCTACTTCGTTCCTGTTTTCCTTGCAGATGAGTATGCATACACTGTTTGGCATTTTTGTTTACGATCAAGTGGGACCCACCTAAGTAGCCTTCAAATATTTAACTTAATTGCATCGAACACGCTCGAATATTTTTCCATTTTATGCTTTGGATCAGAAATAGGGGCTGCATAGGAATTTTGCTAAGTGTGTCATGAACCGTGGGCTTATAATTTGTCCGCCTACTGTGGCAAGGATCATTGTCTGCCTCCTCCTCCCTGGAAGGCGATGACGTTCGCTTAGCCACGAAATTTGTGGAATCTAAAGCCTGGCTACCTAGACGATGATGAGCGTTGCACTTGTAGCTAACGCAGATTAAGCCACATCAATTCGCCGGAAGTGCTGCAGCAACAAGACAATTTTAATTCAATAAGAATTCTCTACCATGATGAGAAAATTAGAAATTGTCATAATTTAAATAAAATTTAGCGGGTTATGTTCCCTGAGCGCCTGGACCAGCCTAATTCACCTAAAGTTAGCCAAATACACTAATAGTGGGGTTCTAACGTTAAAAGCGAATTCCACTGAAGACAAAGGAGTTCACACGATGTAAGCAGCTGCGATGAGTGCGTTTCATAAAATGGGATGATTGCCCAAAAAGAATGGTCAATATCTGACGGAACGATGGGTCTAGATGATTGCAAAGCGAAATGCTGTTGCGTTCGACAGAGCGAATCGAAACCAAAAGGACAAGATAATTGTCAAGACATAATTTTAAAGCCTAACATGGATGTGCATTACAAAGAATAGGGCTGGCAAAGGCATAGTCACTACAGTTGAGGATGTGGATGGGTGTAAAGGAAATAGCATCATTGAGAACATTCTGGACAAACTTTGGGAGAAAAAGGTTTTGTGGTGACGACATACGATATTCATATAAGTGAGCGGGAATAATTCTGGTATTACTGGTCAGGACCAGAGCAGAAAGTGCAAAGTTAACCTGTAAGTAAAAGATATCCATTTTGGTAAAAAGGGTAGGAGAGTTGCGTACGAATCTAGGACAGAGCCTACGGCGCAATCATTCGGTAAGCGCCGAAAGGTCCTCGACCTGTCATCAACCTCAATTGATATTGAAACGCTGAAAGGCGGTCGTCTCGTACCAGAGTATATTAGGCGCAGCAGGCGTGTGGATATAAATATTGTCCCACTTACTTTGTTTCTTCAGTATGATCATTTATATGATTTCTAGATAAAAAATAAGTGACAAGTTCGAAAATTCACATTAATGCGTTGCTCATATGCTGCACCCTGCGCATTTGGAAATATTTTCACTCACTTATGTAGTAGAGCCTTTGGCCGAAGGTTCCAGAAGACCTCGAATTCGCTAATGCATCCCGTATACCCAAAAGGAAAACCTCAAAAGGAAGACTGGTGTAGGTTGAAGTACAGGTGTTTAATTATTTATTAGGCGGTTGCAAGCAATGATCAGAAATAATAGCATACATTGCGTATTCAAAGCAAGAGAGAAGTAGAGGAGGGCCTGCACACCGTCAACTAGCCCCACCTCCATTGCATACGGAGGCTTCTGCACAAGCGTCGGTGTAAGCACGACCTCGATCATGGTTGCTGTTTACCACCATTGCTGCGGCCATCCCCACGGCGACCACCATTGCGGCTTCTGCTCACACGGCCACTCACACGGTGATTAGCATTGTGGCTTCTGCACAGCCCACAATGCCCACTTCTGCCCACATTGTTAGCCCTTCACAAACTCACCCCACGGTGCCCACTTCCACTGATACGAACATGGCCAACCCCCCCACTCCATTTCTTCGGCTGTACCTCTGCTTTCCTTGAAACTGACCTGTATGCCGACGTATGTCTGCTTTGCCTCTAATTGCTCCGCGTGACGCTCGTGCTCAGTGTACTTTTGGTCCCAAACTCGTGCTCTCGTGACTCGAATTCTTCCAAGTGGTGCTATGGGTGATGTCTGGCCCGTGAATTGCATGCGACCGACTTCGCATAGTGGTTTCCGCTTGGGCGGTAAAGCTACTTAGAAACTGATCAAGCGTCTTCTGATTCGTGACTGCTTTTGCCAATGCGCAGACAGCAAGTATAATTCTCTGTCAAAATCATAGCACTTTCAAAATTCTTGTCACCGCAATCAGCAAAAGACAAGTGACACGCTGATTCCACGCCCAAATCCGATTTAGTCCATGCATAATTTTACCACCTCAACTGAATGGTGAACTTACTTCGTCTAAAAATAACAAGATTAAAAATGCTGCCACATAGTACACTTAGTCTTCAACAATGTTGCAGCAGACGCCCATACTAGAAATATAAAGCAAATCACACGTTTGCAGAAGTGGTCGTAGAGCTATTTGGCGGGTGGCAGAGCAACCTACATAATTTGACAGACAGGCCCATCCTAATTAGTAATTATGAGAGATGTCATCCTTTCCCTACATTAGCCTAATTTAATTGAAGTAATGCAATAGGTGCGAAGTGAAGATGTTAGAAATTCTTATTTCGGTCTTGACGATTTCTAATGAAATATTCCCTTGGAATCGCTGAGGTTACATCGCACAATTGCCTAGCACAAAATTCGCTCTTGTGCACAACTTATTTGCACCATTTTCTAAAGCATTCTCATTGAACAGTGATTGCAGCACTCAAGCGTGAGCATAATTTATTGATTGTCTTCTCTTTATTTATGCATTTGGTGCAGCTCTTGGCTGCATTTAAAGTTGAAGGAACAGACGCATCGCTACCTTGCAGTGATCTTCCGCCTTTATTCCCTTTACCATCTCGCCTACATCCCAACTTTCTGAACTGCAACATTCAAAAGATTTTTGCGGTCATATACAGCCTTGTTTGCCTGACTAACTACTTTCCTAAAATTGAGTTTTCCAAACATACTAAATGTGCTACAACGTCCCCTAAATTGCATTTTTAATCTCCGTTTGTAAACAGTGTGAACTGTAGCATGATGCGAAAGGAGTTATTATAGCCAAAGAAGTGAGTCTGCACTGCATTTACGTACTGATAAAATGAAGATAAAATTGGAGCAGCGATACGGAATTAGGCGCTGCATGGCATACTATGGCACACAGAAGATGAGTCCAATCGCCAGAACTTGTGGAATAACCAGGTTTACTGAAATCGGAGGCGTTTTTTTAGAAAAAATTTGTCGCCGTTTTGCCCTAAGGGCTACAGTTGACTTAGATATGCTCCGTCTCTCTACATTGGGCCAATGGCCTGGACCACAGAGCCTCACTAATGAAGACCCAATTTCCGACCTTTTCTTCTCGCCATTGCAACTAAACTCGTTAGTTCACCCAACGCAGCGTAGAATGTTTGATCAGACTAAATGCAAACCCTACCCCATTGTTGATGCAGGGAACAGTACATGCATTGTTTAATTTGGTTTAGAAAACCACTCCACATCTGCCCGCAACTGTATACACTCTGATTCTTCTGTGAAATCACCGTAGACTACTGTTCCGTTGCTCTCTAAATCTGCTAATCTTGCTAGGTTGCTTGACCAAAGCAATGGCCAGATTTAGACGTCGATCATGGCAAATGAACTATAGGTCAGCAGTGCAAAGCCATTTGATTTCTTTCACCCCTCCAATTTCTCTTAATATTCACTCATTGCATCAGTGTTGCAAAGCAGCCGTTGCGAGACAGTTTTAGTCAGTGCGACCCGACCCGAACCGTTCTTCCATGCACATGTAGAGCCCACTTATCATAATTGCCTTTGTGTAACACACTTAAAACGTATAAAATCAAATAATAAAAGCAAGACTGCTGCGTTTTGGATAGCAAATCTTTCCCGCGTCAAGGACGCAGCTGAAAAGGATGTGTGCAGACCCCAAAAATTAGCTTTTCTCCCCTCAGTCTGACCTGGTTGAGGCACATGCGTAGTTTCGTCAAATATTTTCACAAAATCTGAATATAGTTAGGCTCTAAACCAACTTGATAGCGTTTCTTTCTTTGGATCTGAGTGCTTCATATGACAACTTCCAAGATGTAATGAATTTTTACGGCCAAAGTTAAAGGGGCTTCATGTCCTTTTATTTGGCATCAAAATGACACGCTGCACAAAGCATCCAAAAGCTTCTGTCAATAAGATGGTTTCCACAACCTCGAATGTGCTTCGTTTTGCGTCAGCAAATGTTAAGAAACACTGCTATTCTAGTTTACCGATAACTATTTTTGCAGCAGTAACCTTACTTATTTGGAACACAGCCTCACAGTAACTTTGCACACTGTGGTATGCAATTTATTCCCACATCCATTTGTATACCTTCTCTTCAAATTTTACGAACAGCATTGACCATTATGTCTGTCTGAAAAGCGTACCATAAGGAACACTCACAACACCATCAGTGGTGAGACAAACTACCTACATCCTAGAAGGCATTTGACGCTATTGGGTTATTCGCTTTTAGCGTAGATTTTACTAAAAAACAAATGATTTTGTTCAGTAGAGTTCGATGTCAGTCTGAGCTCTGCTATCTGCGCATTGGCAAAAGCAGTCACGAATCAGAAGACGCTTGATCAGTTTCTAAGTAGCTTTACCGCCCAAGCGGAAACCACTATGCGAAGTCGGTCGCATGCAATTCACGGGCCAGACATCACCCATAGCACCACTTGGAAGAATTCGAGTCACGAGAGCACGAGTTTGGGACCAAAAGTACACTGAGCACGAGCGTCACGCGGAGCAATTAGAGGCAAAGCAGACATACGTCGGCATACAGGTCAGTTTCAAGGAAAGCAGAGGTACAGCCGAAGAAATGGAGTGGGGGGGTTGGCCATGTTCGTATCAGTGGAAGTGGGCACCGTGGGGTGAGTTTGTGAAGGGCTAACAATGTGGGCAGAAGTGGGCATTGTGGGCTGTGCAGAAGCCACAATGCTAATCACCGTGTGAGTGGCCGTGTGAGCAGAAGCCGCAATGGTGGTCGCCGTGGGGATGGCCGCAGCAATGGTGGTAAACAGCAACCATGATCGAGGTCGTGCTTACACCGACGCTTGTGCAGAAGCCTCCGTATGCAATGGAGGTGGGGCTAGTTGACGGTGTGCAGGCCCTCCTCTACTTCTCTCTTGCTTTGAATACGCAATGTATGCTATTATTTCTGATCATTGCTTGCAACCGCCTAATAAATAATTAAACACCTGTACTTCAACCTACACCAGTCTTCCTTTTGAGGTTTTCCTTTTGGGTATACGGGATGCATTAGCGAATTCGAGGTCTTCTGGAACCTTCGGCCAAAGGCTCTACTACATAAGTGAGTGAAAACATTTCCAAATGCGTAGGGCGTAGTATTTAAGCAACACACTTATATTTCTCTGCAGCTTACAAATGGACGCTTCTGATCCGTATTCGCAGTGATGCGCTTGGACGAGTCTTTGCATTATATCACAAACGACACCAGCGGTGCTTGCAACACTTTCGTGGAAGTAAGAAACATGCCTGTTCAGCTGATGTAGACAAAGGGATGACTGCGATTGAGGCGCAGGATGAGAAATCCTGAGAATGAAAGGAGAGAGAATAGGGAAGGAGAAGGGAAGGTCGAAAGTGGACAGTAGAAGTACCCTGCACAGTGCTATGGTGCAGCCTTCTAGATCGCCTTCGTTTTTCCTATCTTTTTATGAGTTGCTGCATCCATTCTCTCATCCCGCCTTTTAACAGAATTCACTATGAACGATTTAGCTCGATAGAGGCAATATGAGTTTTCTAACGACATGGCTTTCCGTTTCTATGTGATCTCCATTGCATATTAGATGTTAAACTATTGAAATGAAATTGACAATTGGAGACAGACGGAAAGGAAGATGGCACAATTAGACGAGGAGGGAGTGGTAGCAAACCTGTTTCCTAAGTATTTGAAATCTATCTGTTGTGGTTCTTTAACGTCTCGAGAACGGCGGGATGGGAGGTGGGAACCGACGAGCAGTTGGGAATGAAGACGGCGGAAGTGGAGGAGAAACAGAAGTGGGAGGGACGCAGCAACGAAGAACTGAATGGCTCGAGCGAATACGTAGAGCAAGACGAGTAGAAGCGGACGTGCCTACGTGAGGCACATCGTAGCTCGAAGGCGGCTGGGTAATTGACGTGTTCGCATCCCACACGTGTAAATCGATTAGGTACACGTGTCATGTGGTGGCTCCCAATGCCGGATGTTGTGGGCTTTGGACATCATTCCTCGTTGGCGGTTTTGCAAGGACAGACAACACTTGCCTTTGTGCTCCTCCTCCCCAAGCCGTTTTCTTGCATCGTTGTGTATGCAACGGAGTCGATGCTTTGCGATTATCCGTCCTCGTATGGACGGGTGGGATGATGATTAAACGATGTCAATTTGAGGAGGCCAGATCCACAAATTATTTTACCTTCCTTTTAGGCCTTTTGAAGGCGTGCTCTGCAAGGCTTACAGGCACGCATTGACAAAGTGTGCTGGTGGCGGTGCAATGTGAGAACTACGCAGGAGGACGTCTCCAGTGGTAGCGTTTACAACGCCTTCGATGATACCGACATAGAAGTGCTGGCTTACTTTGGACTGACGGTTCCAATACCTTGCTACTTCAAACACGCTCTCAAAATGGATTGCATATAGACTGCTGTGCTCTACCCTGGTAATCACTGCCACGTTCTGCCCCTTTGGTAAAGTGCCCATAGCGGACCGTGACATGGAACTGTCAGAACGATACCTTGCAAAATACCATTTATTTGGCAAGCTTAGTTAAACGAATGCTAGATTTGCCTCGTACACAATTTTACCATGAATTCTGACCATGCGCTTTGCAGATATATTTGTTTGCAACATCAATTAATTGTCTTATTTGCTCGGCGGACATGATGGTGTCGTGTGGGAAGTGGATTTCTGAATAATAACACTGACTTTTAAAATAGTCTGGCTCTTACACACAGTTAGTCAAATCGACAAAATTCAGGCTATAATAATATCGAATCTGACGATGTGCTAAAAAACTTGGCCCATTTTTACAATTGACAGTCCCGCACAGCATTACCCTGTGTAAATGCTAAGTTCATTTTGGACTCACTCATCCGTGCAATTGTTTGCAGTCCTACTCACCGTAGGTCGAATGAACCAGTGAATGAACCAACCAGTTAGGCAGATAACCAGCACGCAATAACACACAGCAAGTGGTCCTGTCAATTCTGTTCACCCATTGATCGACTAATCGTCCAAAGCGGAAGAGCCAGCATGGAGGTGGCTGCTGAGACGAGCACAGGCCACCCACCTATCTGGCGGTGCCTGAGACGTGCCCACGCACAAGGCTTATCATCATGGTTGGGTTGTGGGAATGGAAAGGCAAGAATAGGACAAGCTGCAGTAGCAGTAGCAGCAACAGAGTGACACCTGCCAGTTTGAGGAATGCCGTCAAGAGCGCATCCTGATTTACTTTGATCCTACGCATTCCCTGAGCGCGTTTAAAAGCAGTCAACTTTTTGATCGATAGTACAAGGCAATTACGTCCTGCTTTGTTGCTCAAAAATAAAAATGGTGCTTCTTTTTAAATCACCAACCTCCACACCTGTTTCTTGCAAAGAAGCCTGCTTCACATCGTATCGATGTCAATGCGGTACTTACACTTCGTTCACTTTGATTGATTCTTGTGCAGACTTCACACTCTAAAACTGATCTAAACTCTTTCCTAGTCTTAGCCTCAATCAGCAAAAAAATTAATTGTCATTGTTGTACGGGCTAGTTGGTTCTTTCTGCGGGTGTGGTAACTCGGTCAAGGTATAACAAGATCCAAAACAGCATATCCCCACATCTATGTTGCGAATATTACTAACAACAGAGCTTAATTTGGGTGTTCTTTTAATCTCTTTGCTTCAGTGCTCTGCGTAGAGCTGGCAGAGTTCCAGGGACTTACCCTTCTCAACGCACAGTGCAGCATTGATTGCTACAGTAAAAAATTACCATATCCTAAATTAGTCCTTCGTATATCTTTTTTGCCATCAAAATTTGATACTACACAGAATCGCTACTACTTTGCTGCTAGTGCAATACTTATGATCTTTAAATTTACCCCGTAGGCGGGAAGCAAAGGGGCAAATTATTCTTGTTCTGGTGTACAGTTTCGATTCTCCTGACGTAGAGAGCCCTGCTCTACCAAATGCGTTGTCGAATGCAATAAAGATAATTGCAAATAATAAAACCATTCTTACAAAATGGCAGTCACAAGGAGGAGAAGAAAAGGGAGAAATTCCTGCAAGTACTGCATCTCCTCTTGACGGCTACCTCGGTCTCGCATGTTGCAATAAGACCTACAAGCGCTGAGGTGAGGCTACACCCGACGGACCTATCGGTGAGCACTATCGAACCCGCGTTTCTGCCACTAAGGCAATGATGACCTCGACTGTGGAATAACCAAAGTGGCTACATAAGTTATACCTGCAAGGTAATCACTAAGATGTAATAAAACAACACAAATTAACGCAGGGCAAGCACGCTAATCACCTGAATGACCGAGTTACTTTGTTTCGTCCGTCAAATTATCAAGCAGTCGGCTCAGTTGCTATCCCAATAATTCATGTGCGGTACAGTGTCAAGTAGCGCAGATGGAGGCATGCCATTATTAGCGGCACAACTGACTAGTTGGCTAGTAAGCAATATGCTCCGCTATAAGCACTGGGATAAATGATGGTCATAATTAAGCAAATAATTATGATTTTGCGTAGAATTTCTGCTGTTATTTGCGAAGGTAGGGTACATTTACCGAGGCTTGCTGCGTAAAGCAAGAAAGTCTGATAAACAAATAGAGGGCAAACCGCGCTAAACCGTGTTAAAAAGGGAATGGACATGAAGAGGCTCGTGCACGTTGCCATTTATCGGTACTTACCTCGCAAGATTTGTAGAGTGAGTGTCGATGCAGCTCAGGCTAAGTCAACGAGCCGTTATTGTTTGGCTGGTCCTGGGAGGGCCTAGAAGACGACAACGACAGAGCGATTGAGAGAGAGCGATTAAGGTGCGGCTGGATGCTTGCTGGTAAATGGCTACATTGCAGGTCTGATTCGTTGCCGAGCTGTATGCTGTGGGCAGCTGGGCTGGCCCAAGACGACAGGCGCAAAAATGAAGCTCTGTCATACAATGGAGAGTGAGAGTTGTGCTTTGCCACTGTGACTGGAGGAAAAATGCTTGGTAGATGCTTGCATACACTAGATTACAATACGTAAGAGCACTTGAGATTTCAACTGGCTGGTTGTGTAACAAAGTTCCAGCATTTTATAAAGAAATGCATTGGTTTAGTTTGTAACACGTGGGACGGCTACCGACCACGTCTTGGTATGTGGTGTTATCGTGACAGTGGCAATGTGAACGGCTACACGTTGAACTTTCATTCGGTCGCCTTGGTTTCAGCAACGCGGATGTCTATGTCAACATCCCCTCTCACACCTGAGTCCGCACATAAGAAAGACAGCAAAATTTGGTCCGCTGTGTAATGCCGTAGCAATCACGATGTTTTGGGCATTGCCATTTGATCTCTGCAGACAACTAGGGGCTATAACGATGTCCTAGAAAGAAGCCTTTGCGTAATTTATTTACGTGTAATGGGGGCTGGCAGCGTTCACTGCGTAAAAGCGAGCATGTTTAAGGCGTATTAATGCTAGTAACGGTATTTGTGTAATGTTTTTTGTCGCTCACCTGTGCTGATCGTCCAAAGGCTTAACTGGATTCACTAGCATGGTCAGTTGGTTGTCAATAATGCATTGTGATTGAAACCCTAATGATAGAATGATTTTATGGGCATTGCTTCAGCTGTTTCCCTTTCAATTCCTACAGGATACTGTGTGCTAAGATGACTTAAGTGGGAATTCAGCACACTTTATTCGCGTGCAAGAAAGCTTGGCTCAATTTGCTGTCAAGATGCGAGGACGTTTCTAATGCGGCATTTAAACTGCCATTGTGTTTGTAACAGATTCGATTAAAGCAGTTTGGACCACATCCTTCAACAACATAAGCAAGAACATGCGGTCTAGCATGCGCGACATAACTGAAAGCCGCAATTGTTGAAGCGATCAGGCTTTAAGTGAATTAGGCTAGCCGGAACACTTAGAGAGCAAATATCGTTAAGTGTATTAAAATTTTAAGAGTTTTGCATTTTCTCATTACGGCAAATCGACGAGGCTTAATCTCTGCTTAGCGAAAATGCAGTACATAAAATCGTCTAGGCAACTAGCGTTTAAATCCCACAAATCTTTTGGCTACGCGAACGTCATTGCTTTCAAATGAAAAGGCAGGCAATGATTTTCGCCAGAGTGAACGGATAATTCGTGATCAAAACTTCCATGACACTCGTAGTAAGAATTCCTATCTGGCTACTATTCCTGACTCAAGATGTAAAATGGAAAATATTTGAGCGTCTTCGATAGAATTAGCCTAATTACTTTAGAGAATGGGTGCCCTAATTTACATCAGAGTGGCAAATGAGCCGCACGTCACAACACAATGCCCATTTCTTCAAAGAAAGGCAACAACACTCCATTCGCCAGCGCCGATATTAATCACAACTACGAAACTCCTTTGTCTGCTTTCTTGAACTGGAAGGTGATGAGCATTCCAGGATGATTCGCGATCTTACCGGCGGCTATCATAAGGAATTATGCTCTACCTCCGTAAGTACTGCCACCCACTTCACGACGGGACAATTTCAAAATGAGATACGATGTGGGAAACTGATGATCGTCAGACGCCCTACATGGGTTGGGGCCTACCAACTCACCACGGATTGGACTGTGTGCACGCACTATGGTGTCGAGCTTAAAAAACTTCGTTCTGAAAAGCTTTGCCCCCTGATATGTTAAGATGGAATGTTGACAGCGACGATCCACGCACAATTATCATGGAAGCAACAAGGAAGGCTAATAGCTTACTGTTGCCTTTGTTGTGAGGTTAGAAGCCTAGATTGTCAAGATCATGTGGTGAAGCACCAGCTACATTTATCAAAGAGCGGTGGTGGATCTGTGCGCTCATGGAAAGGTAAGTAAGCGTGAACATTCATTGACCTACCGACGCCAACACGCAATGCATCTATTGCTTAAATCCCGTTAAAATCATGTAATCACGTGATTTAGTTAAGGCAGTGTGTAACGTGGCAACACGGATTGGGCTTCGCCGATGTTAGGCTACATAATTTAGTAAATGCAAGTATAAATGTAAGCATTATTGCCTTTCATCCCTTATTTCATGCTGCTCTGCTTCTTGTACTTGGACTGTTATTCTTTTATTTTGGCCCATTATGAATCCTCTAAGAAGATCATTTTGACTTGTTACTCAATCTGCTGCGCAAGAGATATCCCTTTATTCGCTATACACCTTCACTCCCTTACCTTTGCAACAAGTGGTGCTCCTGATCAGTGTTAACATCGAGAACACATAAGTAGCAAAACTCAACCGAGAAGGCAATGCGGTTGTTTCGCCTATCCTACGCGCCTACAATGCAAAAGATATCGCTGCAAGAAATAACAAAGGTGAAATGAGTAATGTATCAATTTTCACCAGCTCACCACTTCTAATGTGGACAAAGAAGTGTACCTCGATCCTCTCACCTTGACTAGGTGACATTAGCAGTTGTCCAACAGATGATGCCAAGACAATACGACCGCAAAATTGCACACAGTACTGATGGCGATGCCATCGCTAATCACGACCAAGTGATTAAAAGGAGCAGTTTGAGGATCCATCTTAAACGTGTGGTGAAAGCAATGACTCAGGTGTAAGGATGATGTGGCATGCCATCATTGTTGACAACTGCAAGGCCCACTACAATGTTCGAATGCCTGTCCAATGTTCCTTAGCTTAGCTGCCCAAAGTCACCCACGCAATGGCCATGAAGGCGTTGTCGTCGACGATGGCAATGGCTGTTGCTGTTGTAAAGTGATGAGCTCATGCAGCGCGATGATGTAGGGCACGTCTGCACGGCGCCGGCGATGGGGATAGGGAGGATTGGGAAGACCTCTCGATGGCTCAGTGGGCAAGGCGATGGACTGAGAATTCAATGGGCGTCTCCTGTGAGGGTTAGGGTCATGCTTGCGGTGCTGGTAGATAATCGCAAGTAGATCCTCTTTGGCTTCCGTGGCTCCGCTAGTTTCTCCTCATACCATGGCATTGTTGGTCCACTGTGCTGATCCCTCACTCAATCCTCACAGCCGTATAAATCGTCGGCTGCCGGAGCTTGTCAGTCTGTTGAAAAGCACGCGGACGACGCAAGCAGAGTTTGAGCCCGCACGGTTAAACCCCAATTGATTTCAGGTTCATCGCTTTAACCACACTCCTATCGCGGCAGAAGCATCCGCGTTTTTATTTTGCTGCATTTGAAAAACGTTGTATCTAAAACGAGGTCGAGCTCGCGAACTCCAAACTGTGGGACTGAGGTGCTGGTCAACTGCGTGGGACGCATTTCAAATGGCATCAATCCAATCGTTTTTTCTGTCAGTACGTCATAACACATGGTTGATTTTCTCCGTTTCAACCTTGATTTTGCAAGCGAGTGTATAGGTTCATCGACTATTCAAGCGGGCAATAATCGGTTCATAAAAAACCGTGTGCTAAGGTTTCCTATGTCAAATAAAAGCTGAAATGATTCTCCACGAGTTCGCTACTCAGAAGCCAGGCCACCAACGCCAGTTAGACTTGACTCGCTTAATCTAGCTCTAGACGTAGGGTCGCAAATTGATTTTGATAAACACAAGCAGGACCACTTACAACAAACACTAACCTCCGCATCGGCGGTTATCATCTGGAACGCAATCCATGGATGGCCGCAGAGACTTTGTACATATATCACACGCAGTTTACAATCCTTTCGTCTGCCATCGGATTCTCACACCCGTTTTCCTACCCAATTAAATATAATGATAGTCGATGAAATAGTCTGTCGCTTATTGCTGAAAATTTGCCTCATTTTAAGATGTATACAAATAAATTCATCGTCTTGCATGTGTGGTGCGTTACCATGTTCAAGAAAGCGGGAAACAATACCCGAACCAGATATTTTCGTTGGCTTAGAGGCAAAATGATGCACAGCTGATAGAAGAATGAGGATTCATTTTGACGATTGAACAAACAAACCCAAGTGCACATGTTCAGACCACAGGATGTGCTACTCAAATAGCATTAGTGAGTTAATTTTCAGGCCATTAATCTGCTCGCAGTTTACGAGTTTCCTTCATCTTCTAGAGTGCTGACGAGTTGGTCTACGGGAGGTTGCGTATTCGAAATGGCCGATGCATGCTACTAACCTCTTAAGCTGTATCCACAAAGGGAGCAGTTGAAAAACAATTATTTTGTTGCTGCTGTTTTCTGTGATGATAAGAAAATGTTCTGTGGTTCTCTATGCTAGTTATACGCATCCAAACATTTTCGCAACTTGACAGCACACTCGTTGATGCCAACAGGTAACGCGTAGAGATTTGGCAGCCCGTTTCGTCCTTCATTGGTACGCGCAGATACTTCAGCTTTCGCGCAATGCCTCGACATTCCTGTTCTCGCCAATTTCGCCTCATGACTATGCACTGTACAGGCATCCAATTATTCTTTCATAAGCTGAAAAGGTTTGTTTTCAGCTATCATTGTGCAGCGGAAATCAAATCCTCGTATTCCACAGCAAGTTACTATCTTGGTAGCATTAGTAGTTATGTACCTTGCGCATGCACGGCAAGTGGCAGTAAACAGTATCTCTGTAATAAGAACCCTACTGGTTGTAGTTGAAGTAATTTAAGGCGCCTTTTGGTGATTTTGGCTCATTCATTTCTGCATCAAAAGATTATGGCTGACCTAAATATGCTGAAAGCTCTGAGTAAGCACATGGATGCTGTTGTGAGGCGAATGAATGAACGTGGCTGCAAAAATGTGTTTCGAAGTGCTGAACCTGCGAAACTTTGTAACCTAATGCTAGCCGGATCCGTGGCCATCAGTAAACAAAGCGACAATCCGAAAACGCCCTCTCTGAAGCTAAGTACGTGGCTCAGATAGAAAAGGACAGACGGAAACAACGCGCCACCGAGTGAACTAAAGAGGAACCTGAAAGTTTTGAATTTAGATGCCAGTGATCACCACATCGGCCCTACTTCACTTCCGTTCAGGACAGATGGGGTTTGGGGATGTGTAAGGTCAAGTACTGCAGGCATGAGGGAAGTGAGCTACTCACGGTGAGCAAAATCATCTTTTCACCAGCTGCGTACTACGCACCAACCGAGACTGGCTAAAACATGTCTACTTGTGAGAACAGTGCATGGCCTGGTTTACACTGCCACCTTACCCGTTCTCGCTAGCACACAGCCGTGTGAGTGGAGTGTGATGGTTTGCGTGGTCTAGGCATGTCGCCCGGCAAAGCCGCTGTCGTTAGACCAGTATTCACTACAGCGTCTCGATTTGCGCTTCACTGACAAAATCGCAAGTTTTACGGCATACCATATTGGATCAGCAGACTTTAACCACAGCATTGATATTTGTACTTCGCATGCAGCGTTTGTCAACTTGCATGGTTACGCGGTTTTATTAACGCTTGCAGCCATAGAATTCAAGTCAATCATCATGGCTATTATGATGGATCCGAAATAATACCCCTTTCCGTAATTGGCTGCAGCAAAAGGGCATCACTTAAATTCATGAGCAAGTAGCACTTCCACACCTGAAGAATCATCCCAAGCCTGTTTTAATAACTGTTGTGCGAAAGATCAGCTGCAACCGTCTGACAAAAGGATAAAGGCAGTGCATGAGGCATCGTGCAGTGACTGAAGCTAAAGAGTGCTCACTCCTGTTGGGTCAGAGCCGACAACAAACATCACAAAACTTCAGCAACAACAAATAATGTCGCATTCGCGACTGAGATAGGCGGTACATCACAATTTACTATCACATGGTACATGAATACATGCAGTTATGGGACTGTCAATATGGAAGCAACCAGGTCGCCTGGTTGAGCGGCAAACATCCTTCAGACCAATCAAATATAGCCTCGGATCTACAGATACCGTGGCTCGAGTTCCCACTTCAATAGCGAGTCTAAACATGAGCATCTGGGTAAGGGCTACTTTCTATGCATTGTCTGCAAAGCAATGTAGCAAACAAGATTCATGCTAAATGCTAGTTGGTCCCGCAACCAATGCGACAGTTTTGAGAGGAATACATTCCCGCACTTTATACTAAGTAGTAATTGAAAATGCAAGGCTAATAAATTGAGCTTTCGACCTGTGCATAAAGGTTCCGGTCACGAAGAAACATTCATTCGATAAACCATAAATCGATAAGCTGTGCTGACTTTCCTAATGCCAATTCTTAAGTACTTAATGCGAGCTGTAAGGTGTTAAAGGGATAAGAAAGCGCCTAAACCTATTTTTGGTATGATCCAAGTGAACTTCTTAAAGGGACTTGACTAAATGTTTCCTTATATGTAGGAAGAAAAATTTTGCCCTATTGACGAAACAGCGCTGCAGATGCCGAGTTGCGGGTGCAAGTCCAAAAGCGCAGGCAAATGCGACACCTTTCACGTTATGAGATCTGCCACAATTCAAGTCCAGCGGATCGGGACGTAAACATACGCCCAGCATTAACTCGGCCTTAAGATTTAGGCTGACTGAATACCACCTACAATGGGAGGTAAAATCATTGGTCTGCAAAATTCACACAACTGCAACTGAGTCACCCACATTCAATAATTTACAAACCATTGTAAGCAATTTTACTACCATTTGCGGCAATATCCACAGACGCCATTTTACCTGTGTGAGGTCACGACCATTTACTAGGAGTCGTACAAGTTGCTGGCTTCAATATCCATTTAATGACTGTTTAATGTTCGAAACATTGTATCGGCAGATGCTCTTTTTAATTGAGGCACTTTCCTACAACAACAAGGTCACTCACTTTCACATACTGTTTATTCCAGTTGTAGAATAAGACTGGCAGGCAAGGTGCAAGCATGATCCTTTCAGAAGAAATCGAGGTGGTAAAGCGACTCAAAAATCCCCCTCTGCCCGTCCGACATTGAAGAATTTGAATGCAGTTGCTTCAGCCAAGACCGACGTCATCCCAAAGCGTGCAATCGACGTAGATTTTCGACGGTGCCTGCAATTTACAGGGATGAACAGATAAAAGTACTACTGTTGGCTTTTGCTTTGGTGCCTAAAATAGCTTTGTGAGCAAATATTCCTTTGAAGCTAAAACAGCTACAGTGAAATTAGTGGTGGCAGCATTGAACTAAATTCTTAACTGGTACTGGCTTTAGAGTGCATCAAGCAGCGATTGACGTTTGCAATATTACTTACAATTAAATGAGGGCTGTTAAGATTGCTTTGGCTGTCTTATTCTTGATAAACAAGGTAGTTCAAATCTTTACAAATATGCCAATTATACGAATGTTTCCAAGGTGCCTGCAAGACGCCATTCGATTGCTTTTTAAAAGAACCTTGTGTTACGCTCCCAAGGAATTGTTTAACCAGCCGAATTGCCTCATGGAATAGCGTTGGATTATTCCTATCACCTTCTACACTTGCTACTGTGAATAGACTATTTAGGTTGCGAAATTGTGTGAGGTGCCGAGGTTCGTTTTCCACTCAGGCGTCCACGGTGCCTGCTCAGTCACAAGATGTGCACATGCACAGACTCCTCGTCTTCTGGCACAGCTCTTATCGCAGTGCTCATTATAGTTCGCTTTTGCCTCTTCCCATGCAAATTGCGTCCTTGTACCCAACCGAAGACGCGCCTTTGTATGGAATCACCTTGCATTGAAAAGCTCTATATAGATGGTGTTCTTTGACACAGTGATGTTCGGTACTTAAAATGCGCTTCTGCTGTGCGAATGATTGGAAATGCGAGGTGATCTCGGTGGCAGAAGTAGACACCCTTCCATCTATGCGTGCGATCAGGTGTGATTATCAGCATGTCCCTTCCGCTTGATATGCGACGGTCGCAAATGTTCCATGCTATTCAGAAAATTGGCACTGTCTTCTCTTTTGGTCCTATTACCTGTTCTGGGAGAACAATGCTTGCTACCTTAGCATTCGATGCAAAATACCGCAGTGTGCTCTTAGCTCATGAACTGTGGACGCCATGGATGGTGATACGCCATTTGATGTACGAGCTGTGGCATCTACGCAAGACGGCACCATGCAACCCAAAAAACCTTAATCGTTTGGCTTTACGTCCCAGTGAAGGCCCTCAGGAGTCCGGTTAGGCTGCATCTCGCTCATTCCACTTATTTGTCACCTCGCAAGTGCCAAAATGGCAGGTCTTACAAGTCTTAAAAAATGCGCTATCTTTAGTAAGGACTTGACATTAAACATCTGCACTCTGTTATTTTGCGCCTTGTTGGCGTTCACCTTAACAAATCCAGTACTTGAAATCAAAGAGAGCAGACATTGTAGCTTATTGTGCCCTCATGGTTCTGCCTCGGTTAGGCTTAGGAGCTAGTCTGCCATAAAGATGCATCACCTCCTCCCCCGTGACTGAAGAAGGACACACGTTAACAACACCTACTGCTCCTTCTTCTGGAAGACCTATGGGAATGGATTGCAGTGGTGCCCACAGCAATCCCAGCATTTTATTTTAAGCACGTTACTTGTATTTCGGTGCAAGCAAAGACAAACCAACACCTCTTATTCAAGGCATTCAGCGCCTTTCCTTCACCAAGATGGTCTGGTTGATAGAGCAACTCCTGGGGAATGGCTCATATTAATGGATTTTAAAGTGCTAGACCTTCAAGTGATTAATCACCATTTTGGAACATTAAGGCCTCAGTCCCTTTAGGGAAACATTTGACCACCTCCGATGTATCCGCTTGGCCACTATGCCAGGAGGGGCTATTATCCTCGCGATGACTTATGACAGGATGTAAGGAATCTCTCCTATGCCACAGCTAATTCGGAATGAGTGCTATGTGTATTTCCCATCGGTGTTCACTAGGGTCACTAAGAAATAAGATAGGCGCTACAGCAACACCAGCCTCTGCCGGATTCTGTGTACGAATGCGGCATCTACATATTTATGCACATTCCCCATTTCGTATCAAACTATGAAACACGCACATGCAACCAACATGCCAACGAAGGGTTTTCAACCGAGTCAGTGCCTCATCACCCATTGCCTGTATGACCTCTCTCCACATAACAGAGTTTAAAATATCTGACTATTCTAATAATAGCGGATGGATTGTGTTAAATGCTCGGCTATCCAAAGTTCATTCATTTGTTAGGTTTGCTCCTCGCCCAAACTCGTCTAACGAAGGTGAACTGAGATAGGTAGTTGCTTCACCCGAAAACCGGGTCGTGGGGTGTGGAGCAGCAGAACAGCCGATTAACCATGCAGTGGGACCAAAAATACAACAAAGTTAGATTAGTTATTATGTCACGTAGAGAACGCAGAGTGCCAAGGTTGAAGGACAAATGGCATAGCGCAACTTCGGTCTATTCCACACTGGCAATTGACATCATGCATCATTGAATGAGGTGCACGGCACTTAGCAGCATGTGCCAGGTATTGGGCAGTAGAATGCTTCGACGTTAGCATATATCACCCTGAGTCAATAGTCGGAGGAAAAGGCCATAGTCAACTTATTCAGTCGTTCAGTTATGACTGCGATTTGGCAACCATCCTGGCAAGGTCTTGGCCTCTATGCATACATTGGATGGTAATCGCGAGGAAATCCTGGCTAATAATCCTTGGAAGGAATGCGGATATGATTAGTATCTCATGCACTTGTTAACAACAAGCTCGCGCATAAAGAGGACTTTTGAACCCACTAAATGCTCCAAACGATGCCAATGGCGTAAGTCACTTCCAGTCCAGTAGGCCTTTATTGATTCGTTTTAATAATAATTGCTTAGCGAAGGCAATCGAGAAGTGAACTTCTGCTTATTTCGGGTAAAATGTAGCATCTCGGCAACGCCAGAATTGGCATTTGCACTGGTATTACAGGTTCACTGACAGAGAAAAGCACAGAGTTGTTGCAACTTCAATGGCTTATGAAGCCTTTGAACCCTATTTTGTTCAAAAGGCAAGAGTGTAGCGTTTAACTGCAATTTGGAATTAATTATTTTGCATGATTCCTCAGGTAGCAGTCACCCTAAAGCCTCATCTTGTAGGCTTTAGTCCGAATTCCGAACAATATAGAGGACGGGCAGCATTTCGCTTCTGTGGTGGGCGTTGAGAGTTGCTATATGCCCCTTGACAAACGATAGGCGGAAATGCCACTTTTCAGGTCAGCATAGAGGGGAGATGTCCTCTGACTCGCACGTAATAGGAAGCGATGACAAAATTTCTCGGCAGCCTTGGCTTGCGACTTGAGTTGTAACTCTCAGAGGCATAAAAATGCCACATTTCTATAGATTAGTAATTGTTAGATTCAGTAAGACATCTATTGTCGAAACATGTAATTTAAGTGGGACAATGATATGTTCATCTTACCTCTGCTTTGAACGTAGCGTACAAGTGATTCCCAAGTTTTGCGTGAAAACCACGGCTACATCGTTATAAGCAGCCAATGTGTAGACAGAACCCAGTATCACTGGGCCATAGACAATACTGTTACATCCCTTGATGCAGCTTCTCTGCACATCCACGCGCTCTGCATACGCAGCCACCTCTGACCTTGCCTCTGAGTGCCGAAATCTAGGGCTCATGATGTAGAAGGACCTCAGAAAAGTAAAAGACTCAATCCCTGTGGTACATAATATATCATCCTCATGCGCAAACCTCTTCTTTTACTACGCATTTAAGCTAGATCCGCTAACTGCTTCTTTCATTTACCTAGTTGTGATTAGCGATGGCACAGCCGCCAGTGGGGAATGTCTCAGTATCTTCAGTATCATTTGTTGGGCAACAGCTGGCGTCACATTGTTAGGATAAGAGGATCAAAAAGTGATAGTAGCTTGCCGTGGTAAATAGTGATAATTGGTGCATGCTTCAATTCACTATAGCTTTTCTCTTTTTGCAAGCACGCCATATTTTATAGCGGTACTTTTTGCCTTGTGGATGCATGGCATAGGAGAACCAGTCGCGTTGCTCTTTTCGATTTAAGTGTAGTTGTTTTGTGCTTTTTACACCAATACCAAGCATGGGTAACACCTGTTGCAAGGATGAGGGGGTGTCGGTGTTTAATAAGTAAAAGGATTATACCTTACACAGTAGATTGGACGACAAATCAAAATGATCTTTTTGAAGGATCAAAACAGATCACGACTTAATAAAATGTAAGAAAACGAGGATTGGAGGAGCATGAAAGAGAGGTAAAAGGCAGTGCGAGGTAACCAGCATTTACTAGCTAAGGTGAACTAATATCGACGAAGACTGATCCCTCTTGTCACCTTATGCATTGCCTTGACTAGACCATGTGATCACGTGATTTCACCGACGTTAGAGCAATAGGTATGATACATGTACGTTGTGCCGTTACTGAATGACCACGGTCACCTACCTTTCCATAAGCACATAAAGATTTACCGTCGCTCCTTGATGGATGTAGCTGGTGCTTCACCACATGACCTTGGCGATCTCGGCTTTTAATCTCACTTCAGCGGCAACATTAGGCCATTCTCCTTAATAGTTGCGCCCATGATATTTGTGCGTGCCGTCAACAACCCACCTTGGCCTATCAAGAGGACAAAGTTTTTGGAACAAAGATTTTAAGGTCAACAAACCAATGCGTGCACACAGTCCAATTTGTACCGAGTTGGTGCGCTCCTGTCCAAGTGGATTGTCTGGCGGTCACCATTCCTCCATCTCAATGTCTCATTATAGACGCACCCTGCAATGTATTAAATGTCATCACGTGTGATAGCAGAGAAGATCTCCTCGTGACATCTAGTAATGGAGTGGACTACCCACTGTTGGAGTCGCGAAACGCTTTGGGATGTTCCAGAAATGCGCACAAACAACAATTATTCGTTACTTTTCAGTTCAACGGAGCAAACCGAGGAGTTTCGCGGCTGCGAATAATATTGACGTTAGTGAATGCTATGCTGTTGCTTTTCCTTAAAAATGCGCATCCTTTTTTATTGCGCGGTTCGCTTACCTATCAGGAGTAGCTAAGCACACTCATTTTTGGGCAAAAAACTTAAGCACTCTAGAAACTGGTGCACTGGTTGAGAAAGGTATCGCTTAGTTCCAACACATGCAATACATCGATTGCTTGCCTTCTCCTTGAGTCGATGACGTATTGACTGGTTTTCGCCAAAAGTGCAAATTCAAGAAAGCAGGCGTCTTAATTAGGGTCTTCTGCATGGGGAGATTCCTTCCTCCATTAGCACTCAAACCTCGTCCATGAATGGGACCAAGTAAAACACAGATGCTCTCTCCACGGTAATCTCAGCTTGCTATTTATCTGCACGGTTTGACTGAGGCGCATTCCTTTAAACCACCTTTCTTGTGCATTAGGAGTTAAAATTTTAACATTTGTATAAATCGTTGCCATACGACAATTGATGCAGGTCAAGGGTGTGCTTTAGCTGTGTTTTTCTGTTAGAGCTTACAATCTCTGCGTGACAACTCAACCAAGGTATTCTAATGCAGAGACAATTACCCTAGTGGAAAAATTATTGAAAAATGACCTGCTCAAACCCCTTAATGCGAGCACCACGAAGTCATTAAGGCTGGATCCAAACATGCTGTTTTGCAAAGTGCGCATTTAACCCAGTGAAATTAAAGCCCAAAGTTCCTAAAATTTCAGCGATTTGTTGCCGAGCTTACCTTATGAAAGAATAGCCACTGAGATGACATTTTTATGAAAAGCATTCTAACTATCAAATAATCCCCCGATGTAAGCAAAAGTCTTGACTGAGAGATAGTTCGAATTGCGGCTCTTGTGTGGCGCGATTTTCAATGCTCCCATATATTTTAAGCAAGTTGGAATTGCTTGCATAGTGTGCAGCCAACTGCGAACTTGCAATGCTAAAAGCGAATTTACCATCTTGGTTCATTTAGTGCATTACCGTTATTTTCACTCGAATGCACAGTTGATTAGCTGTTTTATGCTAGCTTTTATTTAGGCCATTGTAATTTGCGTACATTGATTCCAAGTCCATGACCTCGGATGCTGGTACGAGCAGTGCAGTGACTTCTGCCTGATAAGCTGTAGCTAAGCTAGCGATGATGAACACTCCACTGGGTTTTTCAGCACCTCCGTCTAAAATTATCTGGAAGGGTAAGCAAAGATCCCGTGAGTTTTTTTCAGAAGTACTTCATATGCACCATTAATTGCAGTTACTTCTTTAAATGAGAAAAGATACAAATGGTAAAGAAAGCAGCTATAATTTTAGTAAAATGAAGCGCGGATTGTCGATGCATTTGCAAGCTCTCCCTATTTATACCTTTAAAATCAGGTTACAAATTTAAGACACCTCCGACCCTTTGACAAATGACAAATTAGTCCCACTCTTGACTTCAGCATAATGTTTTACAAAAACCTATGTCTTGAACTAAATAATACGGAAAAATTGCCAGAGAACTTCTTTGCCATATTAATTGTGGCTAAATAATTGGATCTGTTGGGTTTGAACAAGGCACTATTGGAGTGTTAGGAAGTTTGGAGATAATCTAACATTACGCCTCAGCCTCACCTGCCTGGCTGTGTTTAAAGCAATGCAAAATGGCAGATTTGCCAGCCCATAGCATACCTGTAGATATTCGCAGGTCAAGATTTCACATGCTTCTACTCGGGAAGTAACTTACTGCAACTTATTGCTTTTTAATGAAAGCGGAGCTGCAGATTGATGCACTGAGCGTTGGTTGGTGGGTGCTGCTACCAGACGGCTTTTGTCAACGTTTTATTTGCATAACTGGCTTTATAAATATAAGATTCATGACATGACTAGATCGACAATTGCTGCCGGCAGAAAAGACATAAAACCCATTCTTTGCGCCCATTGGTCTAGTTCGAATTGTCATTACGTGAAGTCGGTGGTGCGTCTGTATGATAGAGGAGGGGCGATGACTCTAAGGCATTTAAAATAAGGACTTAGGTCGCAGCCACGAACCTGCCACTTTGATTGACTATAGCAGAGAGTCAGCGGTGGAAAAAATGCCATAGGCCGCCTCATCGTAAAGAGAACTACTTAACTTTGTTTCGAGATGGACTAGTGCACTTAAAGTGATGCTTTTTTCTCACTTGGATATCTATGGTGACTCCTTCTTACCTACCAGTATCAAGCGCGTGATAACCAAAATCCATTTCTCCTTTTAAAGTAGGCACACCAAATTGGCACACCGATAGAACGAGGAAAATTTAGAATGAAGCAAGTGTTTGTGTCACAGGTTGAAGTTCTTTAGCAGCACGCCCTCTGCAAGTCAAACTGTAGTGGCAGAAGTGATTCGGGAGGTGGTATCAAAAAGTCGCCACGATCTTACAGATGTACGAAACTAGAGTGATTGCACAAGGCATCATGTTCTTGCTTCAATACATGAAGACCTGGTCCATGAGCTATCCTAGAACCTTCTCTTCTAGGTGTGCTATTCGTTTACGTGCATAAATTTTAAGCCTGAGAAATTTGAAAAAGCACGTTCTGATCTTCCAAACCACCCCGTTAGAAAGATACTAACTCTCTGCAGTATTCAGAGATGAAATCAATCCAATGGACTTGGAAGCTTTGTTGGTTGGTCTACGGCTGTCTTTTCCACGGTATTCTAGGCTATTTCTCTAAAAGTCTGAAGTGACATTAGACAGGAACTCAAACCATGCGAATGGCACACAAGGATGCCGAAGTTGCGATCATTTTGCTGAAGCTCGAGAGAAATGTGGCTCTTGCGGCAAAGTGTTATTCGTTAACGAGTAAGTCCATCACGGGAACACCATGTTCTAGTTAGGGTGGTACTCAGTTATGTGTGAATAGCAGACATTTCTCTTTTTATTTCGGACTAAATCATTCCCCCTAGTCAGTTTTTGAAACATGACACTAAAGTATTGGATCATACAGCTTACGAGGTACCAATAGTGTGAAACTTGATGACCACAAAACTTTGCTTTTATGCTTCATTCGGAGGCCAAATATGCACATTGAAGCTTCTGGAGATATGAGCTGACTAAGAACCCATGATTTCAAGGTCAAGCCTAAAACAAACTCCATGCAAATCTTCAGCTGGACCTCCAAACACACGTTTTGCAAAAGCAACTCAGGACGGGACCACTCTATACGTTGAAGAAAATGATGCAATGACTGTGGATTTGAAAGGCAAATATCCAGAAACTTGATCTCCGCATGAATTAGGGTGTGATTTTTACGACCTCCACAATTTTGAATACCTTACATTGCAGGTCATCGTGTGTCAGAAGAAGCGGAAAACCTTTTCAAATGAATGCTGGTCCAAGCCTTTACAGACAAAAGGCTATGCAGTCCTTCGCTACGCCATTACAACACATGGCTTTGACTTTTTGGCACATTAACTCCATGTCCTTTCCACAGAAAATGCCCACGTCAAGTCATCACTCATACTAAAGAACCTCAGTTAAATAAAGCGCAATTCGATACATAAATTGGGTAGCAAAGCTTTTCTGCTACCAATGCTATGCACGAAGCATGGTTTCGATGAAACCTTATCTTTATATCGGCCAATAGTTACTTCACATGCACATAAAGGGAATCAGATGATTGTGCGTGTAGCTGAATGGCACTCATCAGAAGGGAGTGCCGTATTGCGTCGCCGCTTAACGTCCGCATAGAACTGGAATGATGCTGCATTTTCTTCCGGGTAACTATACCTTAGATATGTGTTTTAGTAATTTGCGAACGGCTAGTGTCAACAGAGTTTAAAAACCTTAATGGATGAGAGACCATAGCTTTTCAACTGCACCTTCACCTAGCCAATAAGTTGGTGGTGAGTCACACCAGGTTCACCACCCAATCAACCACCCAATCATTAACGTCTACTGAATGATTCTGGAGCTAGATAATGATTAAATTTGAACGATCTACAGCATCATAAACCATGGTATCGTTAGAGCCAGTCTGCTTTCATAGAATAAACCACTAATGCAGTGAAATTAAAGTCAACTAACCTGAATGTTGCCACATTGACTGCAACTCTTCACACCCATGTTTATGCTCTTGGTTGGATAAGACACCAAATGTCGTATTGAACAGATTGTAACTTCGATCATGTTAACGGAACTTATGATCGGTTCACTTGAGTATCAGTTAAACTCAGGTGTCAAATTCTGTGGCACAAATGTGGTCAATGAATTGTAGATAGCGTCATTTCATGCATATAGTGTAAATATCCGAACCAATAACCAAGCCGCTCGATGCAGTTACTCAGGCCAGGACACATTAGACACCACCCCGACCTCCTTAGGTCAAGTTTATTGCACCCTAGGAGACTGATTGTCAGCTGTGGGTTCCAACTCACCACAGCAGATCGAATCGCCAGTGCCGTGCGTAAGTGCAAAAGCAAAATCACTTTCTCAAGCTGCCTACGTGAATTCTTTCAAGCATTATGAGGCAGGATCTGCACACCAACATGAAAATTACGTAAGAAAAGTTAAGACCAATGTAAGATTTTAGGGGCCAACACTCGTTTAACTTATTTACTTGTGTCCGATCCCTTTCGCTTATGTGGTTATTCTACATTCACCATGTATTATTAATTTGGTAATAATAGTATCGATGATGGCGTACTGTCGAAAAAACCGAAACTCGAAACAGCTCAAATTGAAAAATTACCGATTTTTTGACCAAATCGGCATTAATACATTCAAGTTTTTTCGATACTCTCCTATCAGCACATTTTTAGTTGGCCTCAATGTACGAGCTTCAACTTCCCATCAATTCTTTTCTTAAGTGTTCCTAAAGCCATTCCTTATCATAAAGCGCAATTTGACTCTTTTAGCGCATATCATTCTCGCTACCACAGTAGCGACACCATGGATGCATACACTTTTAGCTTGTTTAAGCGCAAATCTAAATTAGCTGCAACATCACGAATGTGCACTACAATTGAAATCACCACATGATAACGATTCCTACTGAATTGCAATGAATACCTTTACAGTGTGCATAAGTAATGACTGCGCGCATGGGTTTATCTTGGATGAATGTTTAACAAAGAACGGCATACTTAGCGTTGTCAAGATGATTACACGGCCAAAAGATGAAAATTAATCTAGTGGTGGCAAACACTTCGCAATGCTCCAAGGATGATCCGACATTCACCATAGAACCTCCCGTATCTCATCAGGCTGTATTTGTTGCAGTCATTATAAGTGTAGTGGTCGATAAGTCAAATCAGATGAAGCGTCTGCTGAATTCATTCAGAGTCTGTCTGTACAACAGCCGACAAAGTGGCGACTAAGGCTAATCAAGTGGCATAAGGCGAACTTTATTAACTAGCTGAATCTGATGGAATGCTTGTAAAGATTTGATCTCCAGAATTGAAAGATTAAACTGAATAAGGCACCATTTAACAATTTTTGCCATCTTGGAGTCCTCTCAGTGGAGGGCACTCCAAGTAAAGTTGCTGATGAAATGCGTGTGATCTTCTATAATTCGATATTCTGAAAACTTGCGCTGACGCATGCTACTTCATAGTAGCACCCATTCATTGGTTTGGCAGGAAGAGCTTTAATCACGAAAAACAAGGACTACTCGGATCCTATTTGCCAAACAGCAACCTTTCCAATGCATCAAAGAAAAAACTTTCCTTGATTTGGAGTTCTTTAGTCTACACCAAAAGTGTTGGCTACACCAAGGCATTAGATGCTAGGGAAAGGCAATGCATGGCAGAGAAAAGTCGTGATAGCGAATACCGCTGTATAACTCCAACGTAGCACTGAATTCGGCAAGGGCAGCAAAGCCATTCTTATTTCTGCCAGGGCGTAATCAGTTCAATTCCAGCCCTATCCATTTTCCTGGTCTGCCATGCGAGCGAGAAAGTAGTCAACTAGGCACTCAATCGATTCAATGAGTGCGAAGCGGCATTTAGAATTTAACTATTATGCAAGCAGCCTACGCTTGGTGACGATGAGCGACTCTGTGAATATCCTGAATGCACTGGCGATACGATGGCTGTTTGACATCATTTGCCTCCTCTATGCGTAACGACACTATTTGACCCTGTTCTTTGTGTATGTGGACTAGGTACATTGTCCGGCGGCAAAGGGTGATTGCGTTCAGTAAGGCTAAATTTGTGGCTTTACAGGTGCCCTTATCAGGGTCTACGGTCCACTCTCCTTGCAGGAGTTTACTCAAATTTAAATCCATGCCATGGGATTTCATTTGCACTGCCGCCACCGACATGGATATGGGCAACGATGTTAATGCCTTAGCTACGAGTGCCCAGTTGCAAGTACTCTGCACCCAGGGTAATTTCCCACACTAAGCTGAAGTCATTCCTCCTTCCAACTGCTTTCTGTTAAGTTTTGCAGCGATCCGTCGTCATTTATTAACCGCAATATAATGGCGAAAGTAGAAAGGAAGCCACATTACATGAGCCAAAGAAATGATTGTGGAAGCAGGACTGAGAGAGCAGAAGGCTGAGGATAAGAAGAAGCTGGAGAATTGCCTTCCATGGGTGCGACACCACACCATTACATAGAGGAGGAAGGTGCAACGGAATTTTTCCTACTTCATCATTGATGTTCTCGAGTGAAACAGTGAGATGACAAGCGTGGTTGATACTTGGGAAGCCTTCTTCGTCAAAGGGCACACAAGCCGCCTATGCACCGTAATTACTGCAAGCGATGGAGCAGATTAGTCAATGGGAAATTCACTTGCTCATAAGCGAGTCAAGTTTTTAAAAATGGCCCTGTAAACTGTAGCACTGTGGGAGGAAGCAAGCAAAATTAGAGAGTCAATGGACAACTTTGCAGTGGTTTGATACCTTAAATAACGCGAAAGAAACTTCAATTCTGGACTAACATTTGCGATTAAACTAACATCAGTTTTCTGTCTACAGTGGAAATGTGACTAAAAATGATCGGAATTTGACAAGAATTCGACTTCTTTGTGAAGCGATGCGGAAGTGAAAGCTGCGATTTTTTGGAGATGCTCTAGGCCACATTAAGGGCGCGCAGTTCCTTTTAGGACCTAAAAAGTCGAGCGCTTTATCTGAAATCATATTTTAAGTTAGAAAAGTTGAATTATTTCACACAAAACACAAGTTTGCAAATTTTGGACAAGTAGTTCCATTTTTGTGTAGCAAATGCCTATGGTCTAAAATTGACGCAAAGTTCCTCATCCTTCGCAGTCTTTGCATGATGCCCTCTTCATAAGAATGCGCAGTCTGTATCTCCTTGAAGAAAAGGGTAGAAAAATTAAACACTCAGTGGGTTCAAAGCGATTGGTGGTTGGAATTGACTGCTTTTACTGCCGTTGCAAAGATTTTCGGGCGACTAATGAGATGACTTTAGTAAGGTGACTGTGCTGATGGCATAAAAGGGAGGAGATTCATCCATGCATTTACTCTTCTTTTAGGTGCTGCGGGTGTATTGGCCTCATTTGCCTGTGAAGAAGGATGTAGAAAGAAGCATGCAGTCACACTTGAATCACTGCATACGCATTCCTCGGTGGAATGTCGATACTACTGATTTGTTGCTTGGTAGACGTAGCTTGACAAAACAGGCATGTGAGATAACATTGTTAGCAGACGGCATTGATCTGACACTGGCGGTTAACTAGTAGTCAAGAAAGGGGCATTTGTCACTTCAAAATATGCTGGTAGTGATTGAAGGTGGTGGTTTGGGGAGGCAAAGTTGCCATCTTAAGTGGGTCTGCTTTTGAGCTGCAGAGCGGATACAATCTGCCTGATTGATGCATTGTAGTTAATAAAGAATGCATTTGCAGATTCTGACTGCAACTGATCCAAGCCATTAATCAACTTTCTTCTCACTTATTTAAGTAACACTGTAAATCCTTTGACACTTTGGTTAAACGTGAAACGTTCATTTGTGGCCATAGCTGTACCTACCCTACAACTAGCATGAATATGCACACTTGGCACACATGTGCCTATGGCATAATGGAGAGCGAATGTGTGGGAAACTTTCATTTTAAGGAAAAAAATATACTTGCTCTTCACGAGGATTAACAGAAAATGTGTTTAGCTAGTAGTGTTCATTTTTTGAAGGAGAAGAGAAGGCTAAGAGGGATTATTTGCACACTGCGAACTTTTACCGAGTTCCATTAAATTAGATACTGGAGAATGACGCTTAGGCGCCAAGTAATGTTCCTTTTATGCGTCTGCTTGAGTGTAGCTACTTGAGGACTTAAGTGCTTAAACGATTTTTCAGTGCCAGACATCCTCGAAATTTGTGGCTGCACTTCACCGCATCCTTAGGGACTCGGCTGCTGCTGCTGCTGTTGCTGCTTGTCCTTTTCTTGCCTTCTTATTCCCACCATGCACCTTCGATAATAATCTCTACACGGAGGCATGTTTAAGCCGCCACAGGATTAATGAGTGGCTAGTGCTCTTCTTAGCAGGCGCCTCGTAGCTGACTCACTAACTTTAAGCGGCTAGTCAACGGAGGAATCAATAAAATCGATAAGGTTACCTGGCGTGTATTCTTTGCATTCTGGTTATCTGCCAAGTCGTTCGGTTCATTTACCGACCTATTCGACCAATGGTGAGTTATGTTCTGCGCAGTGGCAGAGACGAGTGGGTGTAAAATGATTTTAGCATTTCCTCAAGATTGTGTTGCGCAGGCCTGTCAATTGTAAGACTAGTTGATTCTTGTAACGTATCGTCAAATTCGATATTATTACGGCTCGGTATACGAATGTTTTAACTCATCTATGTTCCTTTAATGTGGAACTAATCTTTACTTATTTTGTTTATCGTGAATGGTATCCAAAGTATTTTTAAACCCAATGTTGTTAATTATGGGTCCACATCATGCATGACCTATTCATGTGCGCCAAGTAAATAAGTGTTAAGTTTTAGGGTAATCACCAGATTTTTCTATAGATTTGGGTACTAGACGGATCTAGCATTCTCCTGGGTATGTTCTAAAATATCGTATTCGTAAGGTGTAGCACTGATCTTTCTGAGCCACAGTATGTCGAGGAGCATTTTAACAGAAGGGAAGAGCGTGACACTGACTACTGGAATAAACGTTGCAGTGCATATTAAAATTATTTGGAGGGCAGTCCCTAAGTGGGAAGATAGTGGACCCAATGTCAGTCAAGATTGCTAATTTTGTGGCGATATCACCGAGAACTTCGTCAGTTCTAAAACTGGAAATGTCTTTTTGGATTGCAACCATCACACTTCCACCAGCGCACATGTCAAGGTATTTCTGCGAACTTAGTAGAGCAAGCCGATAATAAGACAGCGGGAAAGGTGAGTAAATGTACAGATTCGGGCTCCTCAATTGGTCACCACTTGCCATCAGCCCACTCGTTCATGCGCTCCACTTGGCCTAATTTTTCCGCCTCGAAGTTAAGAAGAAAGGAGTCTCAGTGTTCAAGAGGCGACCAGCTCAATGGATGGCATCATAAAAAGAAGTCAGGAATTAACAATCTTAATAGGGCACCACATTGCAATCAAACCCATTAGCATCATCTCTTTGCACGCACGATGATGTGAGAAATTCGCCCAAGGTGTAAAATCAAAATCAAGCAATGCCTGCTCTTGCAGACCCGCCAACAAGAAATAGTGTGCAAAGCCACTACGTGGCACATGCAACTAGTCGATTTACACGTGTGGAATTAAAACACCCAATTGCCCTGACATCCTCGTATCATGCTGTACTTCGTGTTGTCACGTCAGCTTCTATTCGTCTTACATTACCCTCCTGTTCCCACCACTCAGTTTTTAGTTAATGTCTCCCTTCCACTTCGTCTTTTCCTTACCTCGGGCCCTCATTTTATCTTCCTCTTCCGCTAACTCCATCCCATCTTCTTCATGGTTCCAACCTCTCACTTTACCGCTCTTGAGACGTCGAACAACCAAAAGAAATGGCTTGCATGGAAATTAGGGGTGAGGTGTACTACCGACTCCTCCTACTCCAGTTGCACCGTCTACCCTTCCTTCTCTCATGCTTTATTTATGCGCGTCAATTCAATAGCATCACATCTGGTAAGCAGTGTAAATCACAAGGAATAAGAAAACTGCACTTTGTCCCTTAAAATATCGCGTTAAAATAAAGCTCATATTGCCTCCATAGAGCTGATCCCATTATATTTAACTAAGTCAAATAGTAAATGTGTCATTTGTTGAAGAGATGAAGAACTCTGCACTTTACATGGTCATCCTACATTGTCCACTTCAAATCCTCTTTTCTACTCCCCACTCTCTCTTTTTCTATTCCCAAGGTTTCTTAGCCCCTTGCCCATAACTTAATCGTTCCTTTGTATCTTGCAGCTGAACAGGCGTGTTCCTTCACTTCCACGGGAGTAATGCATACACTGCTGGCGTCGTTCCTAAGAAGAAGCAAGGATTTGTCCAAGCGTAGCATTGCGAATTCGCACCAAAAGAGCCCATTTTTTAGCTGAATAAAAATCTTTAGGTGCATAGCGCTGATCTCCTTGATTAAATTTATACCTTGCACTGCATTCACCGTACTGCAATTGATTTCATTGGGTCTTACAAGCGTTGGAAATCACTAAGCAAACAGCAGCAGGGGCAGCACACCTACTGAAGTGTAACAACTTACCTCAAATCCATGTCTCAATGTGGAAGCACTGTAGTGTGAAACTCGGGACTGTGCCTAATTGGCTCAGGCTGGATTGCACCGGAATATCAAAGGTTATGTTAGTCACCCTAGACTAGACTGTGGCAGGCTTAATTAAATTGGGAAAAATGCAGCCTACCAAGACCCCATCTCCAGAAGTTCTTCCGTGGGTTACCACTTTTATAACCCAAACACTAATTTGGCCCGCCTAATCGATCCAGCACAAGTCTACGCCGTGTGAACTGCGGCCTTCCCTCACTTCCTCTCTGACACTTAGCATCACAATGCACACGCATGAACTAGGTCTGATGACATCCTAAAAATGGAAGGATAAGTACTCACTTGCCTACTTCGCTTTTATACGCCTTACTCCAACTTGCTCTCGTTAAGTGCTTCCTTCGTCTCTCACTAGGCTTGACATGCCCTTAAGCATTGCACCCTGTATTATATCCCACCATTTGTGTTCCATGCAGTCAACTCATCCGGAGAAAAGAGGGGAGTGGTCACCTACATTTCATTTGCTTGTCTTTGTTTTTTCGCTTTAGTGCCACGATAGCCTCTCGCCTCTCTGCTTTCTCATGCCTCTTTTACACTTGTCGCCTTCGAACCCAACGCTAAGTCACCCCTGTTTCTTCCTCCTCTCCTTCCTTTTCCTCCTGCCTCATTCTCCGCCAGCGCTCTCTTGGTAAGTCCCCTTCATCCTTCCACAAGTCGCCTTTTTGGTTGTGATAGGATTAAATAGTGGAAAGATCCACAACCTAGACCATACTAGCACAGACTAGCCTGAATTTGATTAAGTCACTTCACCGAGGACCAATAATTGTTTGAGCACAACTTTGTTTGGATCACCAAGTACTTTTCATCTCTATCTGTTTATTATTGCTTTAGTTTCTTCTATCCCATCTCGCCTTAGTCCCATCTCCTACACCCACACTTACTCGCTCAAGAACGAAGGTGAGCGCATTGCTCCTACTTCCTGCCGCGTAATTTTCAGGCTGGCTGAACTACTACCTACATACACCATTGCTTACTCAACTTATTTTCTCCTTGCAGGCATAGCCTTAGCCTGGTGCATCAAATGAGCTCTCGGCTGAAGCATTAGGAAAAACTTTGGGTGGCAGGCTAACTAAATTTGTTCTAGGTGCAATGGCACAAATAGTAGAGTCACTCACCAAAGCATTTTAAGTTGCATGGTGTCTTGTATATTCCCTCCCACAATCTTCTCATTACACCCACGTCCTCTACTCCTTTTCCATCCCTCTCTACATCTGGCTCGACCCCCGTCGTCTTCCGCGTGCTCGACAGTTGGCTCGCCGGCAACAACGACATGGAAGAGTTGGATACCATCTGGAATGATGACAAGCGACACTACTTTGCCTGCTCATCCATATCCAACCACTGACACGTCGCAGTCATATGGACGAAGAGGTCGCATTCTGATTCGTCACTCACCACCAACCTAACCACGTCATCGTCGCCCTACGCTCGTCTCTGTTGCTCCTTGTTATGGTTGTCCTTCGTCTTATTGTAGCGAATGAGGCCTAAGTGAGGGTGGGTTCGTACCTGCATATGGTGGTGGATAGGTACATCGCTAGCTTTCCTCCAGTTGGCGTATTTGGTGGGTCACTGCTTAACAGAAAATGTGGCCTTGCGGTTACCATCCACCAGTCCTTCATTATGACGAGTGAGGTTGTCAGAGCTGCAGCTTTCCTGAGACGTGAGGCTGCGATCACAGGTACTGTATCGGTGCTATCGGTGTTATCATGTTTGCAGTGCGAACACAACTCGGCGCGTGGAGTTTATTAAGTCGGAGCATATCGAACTCATCTATCCTTGCTCACTGTTTATGAGGAGTGAGATGAATTTTGTATGCATTTATTGCTGCTGCTTATTCCACTGTAGTCTTTGAGTGCGAGTGTTGGATTACCTCAACTAGGTGTTTTATGCAAAAGAGAAAACGGGATCTCATCAACTGGAATAGATGCCTGGTACGATAGTGCCTTTCTGCAGAGTTATCATTGTCTTTCGTGTGATGACTTCACTGAACTTTTCAGTTAAAGGGGAGTCATATTTTACTTCATGTTGCAACCATTCCGGTTGGCTCCGTAGTTGCTGGAGTTTAAATTAACGAACTGCCAAGCAATCACCTAATCAACACCACTGCCATGTAAAAAGGCAAATCGATGACAAAGCTAAAACCACCAGTGAAGTTGCCCTCTCCCTCTCCACGCACACCACTTTTGTTCGTGAATCATTTTCTACTGAATAGAATTTAGCAATATAGTTTAAAATGCTGAGATGCTCGACGCTTTGTGGAGCGGCATTTCAATGTGAGTGGATAGAAGTCCGAATTGGCAGTCTAATCCGATGTCTGCTGCAATAAAAGTTGTTACTCCTTACAGAAGTCTCTAGTAAGTTTAATGTTTGTCCTGCAGCATGGCTCACGTTTTTATGCGTTGCAACAGCCTGCATGTGTATACTGATGTCGACTCCTGCAGCATGACCATTCGTGAGCACAAGGATGCATGGGATGGAAGTGTCGAAACAGTGCATGATAATTACACTAGAAGGATTTGCGAGTAAAGTAATGGAAAGTCTGTGCAGCTACCGTCCGTTACCACTTCCATGTGTAAGCTGGACTTAAATGCACGTTTGCTGAACTTTATCGATTTGATATGCATGTGACTAGGGTGGAGAAGATGGGCGCTGCAAACAAGGCATAAATCTATGAACTGATGTGGAATCGCATTGCCTCAGCTGTTAATTGTCAACCGGTTATTCTATTTGAACTAGTTCGTACATTTTACCCTGAGTCAACCCTAACATCATAAGTCGTTGAGTCAAGCGACTTCACCGTACTTACTGCATACTAGCACTAGCAGTACAGCCTTGTGCAGGATACGTCTACGAGAAAGAGGTGAGTGGCAAAGTGAGAGAGTCCATCATCACTGCACAAAATCGGCAAAAATTGGGACAGCGAAATGCAACTCAATGTGAAATATCTGTCATCATGGTAGGTGAGCGATTCAGACCTCACCTGCTAGCAAGGATACCTGAATGGAAACGAATCATGGAATATTGAATCGCTCTTTTAAGTAATGTTCGAAAAGTAAACAGTCTAGCTGTGCCTTAGTACAAGGATTTGCAATAGTACGAATTCAAAGTGCAAGATAATGTACCCGCTCCAGCCTGCAGACCAGTCATTGTAGAAATAGGTGGTGTTGCAGTGAAATCTCTACCGCACTGTTAGGTAAAGGCACTTAAACTCATAAGAGAGATGCACGATGTCCCGGTTCCAACACGGCTCTGGTCTACAGAGGTTATCTACATCCTCTGAAGTACCCTTAGTCAAGGTGATGAATTTTTCGCTAAGGCCTCAGGGCGGACATAATATCGGGAGCCAGGGCACTAATTTTCTGCTTTCTGTTTAGGTGCACCGGAGTTCTGTCGACCCTGAGCTAATTGTAATAGTAGCCAACGAAGGCCTCTTTCCATAGAAGTCGCAATCTAACTACAATCCATGGTCACTAAGATTCTGAGGAGATAATGTAGGCATCATAACCCTGACTTCCTTAGGAAATAGGTGCGGCTACACTCCTGAAAAGTATTCAAGTTTGGCACCTTCATTTGAGTCTAGAGGATTTCTTTGTATTAGCCGTGACATTTGTGACGACGATTATTACGTTCCGAGCCAATAAAGATGTATTTCTAAGAGAGGTCAGCTCTTATGGGTTATTTCTTTATGCTATCCTATAACACGCATCGTACATGGCATGGGTGGAAGGGGACAGATGCGCACGATGACACAGCAGCTAAAAGGGTGAAAATGAGGACAAGGTGGGGAAGGATTGGAGCGGAGGAAGCGTAGTTGGTTGAATATGGCATCGACTTAGCGAAATGTAACTCTCTGCAGCTCCAAGACTCGCGCTCGCAATGACTACGGGAATACCAAAGTGCAAAAGAAGAAGTGAAAGATTCAAATAATTATACAGAATTAAGGATTCTGGTAACCATGGTGAAGTGCTCACTTAGGGGGTTTTTCAGACCAGATTCTGTAATGAGATTGCTGTGGCGCAGCAACTACACTAGTCTCAAGCCCCACAGGCCGATCGCCATTCGGTAGCCTGGTATTCCGATCGTGTCTATGGCCTTACCGTTTGATGTCCCCTAATAGTTTTGCAGACATAGACTAGAGCGCCATCCTGAAAGAAGCCGTAGACGAGTCTGGATCCAATCAGCTGGATGCTGACTGGATGCTACCTCCAATTATTGTAAGAGGCAGGCGTTTTGTTTACGGAGCGGTAATGTTGAGAGTCTAAACGCAAATAGGATACATTCCAAAACTGAACGAATGATGCAATTCGCAAGGGAAGTCCTGGTGTAGCTAGTGAACCAACTTTTCATATACGGATGTATGAACAAAGTGCTCCACACCATAATGCTGCTTTTGTGCGGTGGCAGAATGATGTCAAATTTTTGGTACTACATACAAATTATTTCCCTTGCTACATCTTGACGTGCTAAGTGCACGATGCTAAATTATTCCAATCAAGTCTGTATTTGATGCTGGCACTCTTTATTAAAAGTACTTTATTACATCACCTTTAATCTTCATCTGAAGCTGACTACTCTGTGGTAGTCGAAGCAAAAAAGCGGCCAATTGGCAAACGCCACAAAAGCTATTATAAAACTGGAAACTGCGAATTGAAGCAAACGCATTTAGCTAAGCAGGACTTTCATATACCACGGACACGATTGTCATCTTGAGATTATAGTCATTCATTGGAAGTTAAGCTGTTCAAGCTCAATCATCTTGATGTGTCATAGTGCTTCTTTAGAAATGACTCAAGCGTCCAAATCTAGGGTGGCAGTGGGAAGTTGTGAAGGTCAAAGTTAAGCACCGTCATCATATGTAACAAATATGATGCCCTTCAAGGAGTCACAAAAGTAAATGCACCTTTTCCAACACTTTCTCAGAATTTGCATGCTTAGTTTACATAGCTATTTATTCTCACCTTATCTAACATGCGCAACTTGTGTTGGTCGAAGGACAAGACATCTGGGGATCCCATCAAATCCAGCAACTAACTTAAATCATGAGTACTTTGTCACAAAAGTTGAAAAGTTCAGTATCAATATTTTTGGGGCAAAAACTTTTCCATGGTTCCAAAGAAGTGATACGGTAATCACATGAGGAGAATTAGATTGTGCTGGATCGAAATTTTGTGTAGCAAAAGGAAATTAACCCCACTTGTCAAAGCAGGTAACGTAATGGACAATCAAAACAGCCTGTACAGTTTAAATTGCTCAGTGCCTTTAGAACGCCACCATCATGTAAATCCCAAATTTATCCGTATCTAACCCAATCAAATTCGTGCATTAAGAAGGGGCATTAGCAATAAATATTCGAAAAAGCGCGCCAAGCTTTACACATTCAATGTTTTAGCAAACGGTTTTAAAAAAAATGATACCTTCGGCCACCCTTCTGTTCATCTTCGCGGCCTTTGACATCTATAGTGTAGAAAGAGGGGCCAACAGAAGCACTTTGTCATCCCATCATCTACACCACTTTTGACTCCATCTATTCACTCGAAAAGAGGCTCTACGACTTCACTCGCGGTGCTGCTGCCACTGCACACTTTGCGAACTCACTGATGCCTGCGAATAGTGCAATATTTTCCCTTGCTGCTTTATGGCACTGATGGGTTTCTGGTTGATCGATTCAGAAGGCTACGAGAGCAGGCATAACATACAAAATTCTGCGAAATTTGCAGGTTATTCGTAAAGCAAATCGAGAATTTTTTTCAACATCAATGCTTATAGTTCGACAATCTGATACATGTGAGCTTTGTATAACTACACCTAATCACATGAACCGACTTCTCATTTGAGAAGTGAATTATTCGCTAATAGATCATTGATTGCTCCCAAATCACAATGCGCACCACAGTGATGCATCGAAATGACACTCGTTGCTCAACATCAAAGGTGTTACATGGAAGCGAGCCAGTTGCACTTTAGCACATGAATTCGCTACTATTTTGTCGTTTGCAATCACCCTCTAGCTTCCTATACCACTATCGGGCGCAGAATATTAAGGAAGCAAGTGTGGATCACTTGAGAAAATATCGCCATAAATTAAAGCATCAGTTTGTGACATCAACACTAAGAATTTTTTCATCCTAACCTACCACTTATGGATGTTGGCCCTTTTACTCTAAAGAGAATGCCGTGTTACATGTATATCTCCCAGTATGTAGAACTCAGACCTTAAAGGTGCTTCAACTCCGCAATGTGAGCCATTTGGAATGAGCGTCCCCTTATGCGTTTGCTTTATAAGGTTGCGATAAAGATCGTTTCATAGCATATCTTCGAACATTGGTTAGTTATCAGTCGGGAAGGAAAATTAGTCCCCTCGGTCAAGAGTCCTTTTAAACAAAGAGCCCACGACGCTTCTAGTTCGTCACTTACTACTACTTTGTACGTAGCATTTGATACAAGATTTGACCCAAAATTTTGAATCCACAAATTGAGCTTTGCTTTTTGCATGCTAAGTTTTAACCATCATTTCTCATCTTTGCTTCTCAGCCACCATGTCGACCCAACTCTAAAAGAATTTTATTTCCTATCACCAATTATATTTTCCTGACATCGACACTCACTAGTGAAGCAAGATGTTCTGCTTTCCATTGACATTTATGCATAGGAAGAGAAAAAGGAAAAGAGGAAGAGGTAAGAGAAATAGGAGGGGGTGGATGCAGAAGATAAAGCCAAACTGACTCAGCGTGACCCGATTAGACCAGACTATTCACTGTACAGCCTGTAGTACAGTGATTTGCGCAAAACCCCTCAACAACTCGATGATGATGCATCGACTAGCGACTTTGAAATGGTAGATCTGTCTGTAATAAACAAGTTGGCTGTTCACACTTGATCGTTTTGTTTCAGTCATGTGCTGCAACACAAGCACACGCACTTTATTGCCAATGGGATTCGCTGATGTCAGCAACGTCAATTTAGGGTACCTATCTAACGAGAAATCGACGACGTTATGCTTATTTCACGCTCCATTTTGATGTGCACCTACTTAGCATCGTGATTCAGATCTGCAGAGGAAGCAGATAAGTTGAATCATTTAAGTAGCGAAGAGTGTAGTCTGCTTGAAGAACAACTTCAAAAGCATAGGCAGCGCACCAAATAAAGTTAAGGGTGAAGTAGGTGGCATGAATACTTAGTGCAATCAATGTAAATATTTCCTCATTCTGGTAAAAACAGCAGTAACGACTATTGCATCATTGTTGCCCACCTACTCATTTTTACCAAACAAAAGCTGTTGCTGGATAGACCATTCATCGAATTATGTTTACTTTAGCTCATTCAACTACTTGTCGATCCCAATGCACAAAAATGCATCGTTCTTCTTAGTCAGAATGATAATTCGGGCAGTAGAGGCAAGTAGCTTTACTGCTATGCAGAATACAACAAAAGCGCATCCACCATGCATAAGATATTAGGCAAACTAATAAAAACCAGTTCATGGAGTGCTGGCCGTCCAAAAGTAAGCCATATACCAGCAATAATCGGCTATCAAATCCAGTGCAGCTGCATTGGAACTAGGTATGCCTTTTAACGCGCATGATAGGCGTCTCATTAGTTTCTTGTAGAGGGCATAAAATACCTGAGCCACGGATCTCTACTTATACCGCCAAGAAGATTTACTACCTCCCAAGTCTGGAATGTCCGTACTGGGCCACTACTTGACGCGGTAGACTCAACAGACATTTTGGATTGATTTCTTTAACACCCTAGCCTTACTACTAGCCATATTTGCAAATGGAAGCATCAAATTGATTAGACGGGTGTGTTTCATTGCTGACCTAGAATGAAATATAGATGCATATCACTTGCAGATCCATCAGAGTTAGGTGAATTAATAAGGAGGAAATTCGAAGTGGTTAGGCGTTTAAGGTTGGTGCAAGAATTTGGCTGTTTAAACAGGCACCATCTACTCGCCCACTTTTGTAAAGGGGGAGTACACGAAATGGCTTTGTTTGCTGCCTCTATTTAAAAGTAGAGGTATTTAAATTCTCAACAATTTGAGTAGGCAATTACAGGGGTAGTCCAAATAGAGTAATGTTATAATTTGGGTTCCAGAATAAACTCTGGTAAGCAAGGTAATTGCGACCGACTCTAATTACATGTCTCTTACCCAGAGGCTTGGCCAAATGCGCGACCAATACTCTGAGCCTTAATCACTATGAGCTTTGCTTAGATTGCGCGGAACTCGAGTCACTCTTTGTCAAAATAGCTATCTACGAATGCGCATTATGCTCCACAGAGTTCAGGACTGTAACCTTATACCGGGAACACATGCTGTGTCACCATTACGATAGGTTTGTTTCGTGTTAAGTGCAGTTTTCTATTCTTATGCATGCCTAAGCAAATAAATGCACACACATGCATATGAAAGTGTGCATAGATCTGCATGTCTGCGCATGGAGATTTTACCAATCAATCGTAGAAATTCACGAAGAAGCCTAAATCTTGTTTTGATATATATGACGATCATCAGGGTCAAATGGGGCTATTACTGGTCTTATCTGACCACTTTTACATAACTTCAGCACTTCATTCCATGCGTGTTCGACATGTCTATTTGTTAAACGCTATGGACATTGCACAATTAATTCTGTTTTGCAGAACTACCGGGTTGCTATCATGCCGTCAAGTGGGAAAAAATGTTTCCAGTTTTCCACATTATATACGACTGGTATCCTCATATGTGCCAAAAATGACGGTAACCCTTTATTTTAAATAGTTCGTAATCAAAATATGTGCTGTCTGTGCTGTGAACAATTTTGGGATCTTGATTCACTTCTGCTTCACTACGTTGGAAAACACAGCTGTGAGTTGGCACATTTAATTTTATTTATTTGTCGTGCGTGCTCTGATCTTCTGCAATAGCAATAATGCCCTGCAAAAATCCTTTCTGATTTTGTGCCTTAATTTGTCGTGCTGTAGCTCAAGAAGGGGGTTTCATAAATGGGTCTATACCGCAAGGAATGCTGCACTGAGCATTCAACAGTGGGGAAAGTGCTACAGCACACACGTTCGAGCCAACTCAGTAGGTTTTTTGGCTATCATGCACATTTGCAATGACTTTGTATTTTTACCCAGGACCTTCCTACTTTCCCGCTATATGATATGGACTGTTTGAATAAAAAATCTCCAAGTCATACACTAAGAAACATTGTTACTGTTTTGATGTCTCACTGAGAAATGGACACAAATAGCTTTACATTGGAAAAAGAGATGAAAAATTTGGCAGTTACTAGAAACTTGTCAATATGCGAACTTAAAATCAGCTAATTTAACCAATACTCAAATCTACAGACTGTGTTGGCACTGCTGAATTTTGGTTTTTATTACCAAGTTTGTTTTTAAACAACGGCGCCTGAGCTATAAATGAGCCAGCCTACTTGACGCTATGCTGAGCTAAGCAAATCAATGTTACTGAACATTTCGACACATGCTCCATTCTACTAGAGTACTTCATAAATAACCATTGAGGACTTCATTGCAGATCTTCCAAGGTTTGTGAGTACCAAGGACGGGATGTTAGGGAAAGCAGCTCTCCCTGGCATTAATATTACGAGCTGTTTTTAAATTTCACACTTGATAAAAAGGGGTGAAGGATCTAGATATCCAAGCTTTTATATATGCACCAGCGATGGCCATTTACGACTTTGTGGAGAAAAGCACGTCAGTCACGCAGTCACCGAGAACCAACTAGACTCAAAAATCGTTACACACATTGGCTATGCATATTTTTTGATTGATTCCCAAAAGTTGGCACAAGAAGTCGCCTGATCAGCTTGCTGCTTACCTTTTTCTCACAATGGTAGAATGATTGCATGAAATGAGTACCTCTGGTCGCCTATTACCGGAGGTAGAGCCCCTACAGAGGAAGTGTCCAGAAGTGATGTGGGCCACACCTTCAAAGGAGATGCGGGGGCCTTATGCAATATCGGAAGAAAAGGCACTAAAAGGATTATCGACCGAAGGTAATGTTATCATGTTCAACTAGGCAAAATAAACCGGAAATAATCATTTTTGATTGATCGTAGTGTGGTGTAAATAAATAATCCTCTTATGCAATGCATCGAGTCCCAGGTGGCATCCGTTACATATGTACAGAAAAATATGCGCACAAAAGTTTAATTTTCAAAAGCATTTATTCATCTACAATGAGCTACAATCCATAGTGCTAAAAATTTTTGAAGTACCTGATTTTACTAGGGAATTCTAAGCTCTTTGACGGTCGCATTGCACCTTTTGCTAGCGATTTGGGGCAGTAACAATTAAAAATCGCAATGTCAGTTAAATTTGCCTCAGCATCTCAAAGATTGCGAACTTAGCAAAGTTGGTTAGGTCATTTCGACGACAGCAGCATTGCAGACCGCAATTTTTGCAGAAATATATTTGCTTCAAAGTTGCAACCATTTTTTGATAAAAAAGTGCCTGCATGCAGTACAAATACCGAATTCTGCCCTCGTTCAACTCGTACGTCGCTTAGGAAAGAATGGATTTAATATCATAAAAATATTTTCATATTTTATGCATAAATTGATTAGCGTTGACAATTCCGGAAACAATTAATTTGCAAGGACGACTGTGTTAAGGCATTCCTAAGTGGTATTGCTGCGTTTTGTCACAACAATACGTGGGGAATGTATAGTAGACATTAAACGACCCGCTTACTAAGCATCTCCAGAAAAGCAATAAGGGTGTTTGGTGGCAATTACTGGCAAATATAAAATTTGGAAGGTACAATACTTCCTAGTTCACTATTTCAAAGTCGAAACCGTTTGTTTTCAAGTCTCTGCTGTGGTTACCTTCAGTGTACGTGCATGGAAGTTTTCCTATTAAACGACGATTATCTGGTTTCACCGACTTAATAGTAAAGATTGTGGTAGAATGAGTTGAATTGCTGCAGCCGGGTGCTGCATCTTAACTACTTTTCATTTTATACAGTCGGAACTAGCATTATTTTGTGGCTAATGGCTTTTTTTAAAGCATCCGCTTAGTAGTTTGCACATGAAGCGATTATCACATAACATGACAGGCTCGTTTGCTGCTTTTGGGTGCAGGTAATGCCTGGTAGTTTTCTCATTTACTCTCGCAAGGCACCTCTTCTGGCGTATTCACGAGCATTTTTTACCCAAGTGCATCCGACAGCCAACTGGAAGTGAGCGTAAAGTCGCACATTGCAGTGATTATAAAGAGATAGCTGTTCCACCTTCTAACACTAGGATTTACAGTGTTGGTAGCAATTAGGAACATGAGCAACTAGTTCTCATAGTGCAAGGCATAATCGGCATTTTCAGTCTAGATCGGTGACAACCCTCTAAATGACTTTAATCCAGCTACGATGCAATGCACTTGTGCTACTTTTTTGTTGTTATGAAAAGCAAAGACAAGATGGCAGTTTCGCTGATGTGATGAAAAGTTGTGCCATCTTGCTACAAGTTTAGTTGGAGCGGTAGCTAAATGTGGAAGTCATCGGATGTCCCTCGGGCCAACCGATGACCACCATTCACAAACGAATCCCGCCACTGCGTCCCACTTGACTCACGAAACCTTGGGGTGTCCCTCATGCCAACTGGTGACGGCACCCAATCGGCAGTAAGAATAAATTTCCAGATTGATGGATGGCTTTATTGGAGAAGCCTAGGCATAAGTATTGGAGAAAGAAGTCAACAACTAAACAAGAGTCCGTCAGCCGTCTAAGATGGATGCAATAGACGGAGGAATAGCCTCGATTTTGACTGAGCTTAGGACGTGATAATGGACTGGTTGCTTAGGGTGGCCAGTTTTGGTGAGTCAATCTCACCCACTCGTTTTAGCCATGTGGACAGGATTGCTCAGTATAATGCTGATCCGGCAACGAAGATGTTGAGCAAGTCAAAGATCAGCAGGTTTGATTTCGATGACACATTGCCTTTCAATAGATGAAAAATTTGTTGTCGGGCTTATTGAATTGTAATGGGCTAAAGACAATCACATGCATTTGGCGGTGGTCAAGTCGTCGAGAAAGCAGAGCGTCATCTATATCGACAGCGATGGGTCCATTCGGTGTAGAATATGGAGGAGATGAGAGGGGTCGTAAGCAATAAGGTGAGTTGCGAACGGAATGACTAAAAGCAGAGTGGTAAGGCGATGCTAGGAAATGCAGGAGAACTTCATCTTTAGTGTTCAATCGAAGTGGTTATCCATGGATTAAGATCAAATCATTTGAGAAATCGCAAAGTGATGTAACTACGATGCCTTGGTTGACGATTAAGAGGATGTGCATCGGTCCACAGGCGACAAAGAAGGTTTGCAGGATTTCAATATAAAGTCTGGATGGAATGTGTAGCCCAGCATGCCAAAATGATTTCTTAATATGTGGACACACAAGAGTAGTAGCAAAGTGGAGCGATTTGCATGCCATTTTATCCCTTTTCATTCACCCTCCAAAGTACGGAGTTGAAAAATCAGGAGGAGCAATTATTGAGGATGTACAATAGAAGAGTTCGAGCTTACTTGTCAAATGCACAATCGAAAATTTTGACTCTCACTTGCATCAACCCAAATAAAGATGCAAAGTTTACGAGTAAAATCAAACCGCACTGTCTGCTTTGTTGGGCAATAAATTGCATCATTCAAGTCCTATCAAAATTTGCTGATATCCGCGAGTGATGAGGTCAACATCAAGAATGTAAACCCACCTTCTTGGTACCTGACAGACACTCATTTGGTTGCACGACAGTAAGAGTTGGAGTTACTTCAAAGTACCCTGCTGACCCGATTTTCTCGCGTCAAAATCCGTCGAAAGTTTACGCCACCTCACCCAACAGAGCTCAAACCAGTCGCGCCCAACCTTCGTGTATGTACACAGTTCCATGCCGATCCACTTTTATTTTCAAAGTGGTTTTACAGCATTGTGTCTATGCTGGTACCCATTTCTACATGTGCACTGTGACATCCGGGAGCCAAAACAACTGTCAGAATTGCGTGCCGACATATGGAATGCAGACGCAATGCTAGTCGTTCATATAGACAAAGTCACTCAAGTAGTTAATCTTTGAGTACGGCCGCAAAGCAACTGGGTGGCTCCGATCTATGCATTTAGTAGCTCAACATCTCAGGCTTTATATCATCCACCTGCTGTGCCAAGAATTTTAGAAGTACTTTAGACAAGGAATAAGGAACTGTCCAACTTACGCTGGCACCAGCTTTCAAAGGGCGTGTGCATATTCAACGTACATCGGGTGCACCTGCATTCTCAACTGCAGGGACTTCTGGTTCGAGTTCTGTGTGGCCCTGTTGCGATCACTATTCGAATTGCCAAAACGCCTTCCTTCTAGTCCACCTTACCACTTAACCAGCAAACCTTTATTCTAGTTGAGGCTACCAACCCTACACGCACAGTCGTTTGGAAATTTTGTCTTCTACGGAAGTCCACCCCTGAGCAAAATTGTAGCACTAAGTGGCATTCGTTTTGCAAGTTCTCATGCGCTGTGTTAGGCACAGTGATATTTTGTTCATTACAGCTTGCAATACGCATTTTCAAACGCCAAAATTGCAACTGTTAGCGCACTACAATAGAGTCACCCGATACTCTGTGAGCCATAGTATCATGCCGCGAGGTAATAATAATCACATGGAACTGCTTGTTAGATTCACTGACCTACGCTTTCAATGGATGAGAGGGAACAACTTACGAGTATGTTGAAGTCGACCTCGGTGTGAACGACCTTAGGGTGTTTCCAAAGCCAATATTTCATTCTGTTGCACCAACCAGCGATGATGCTTTTGAGTGAAACAATTGCACGTGGTGGAAGGAATTTACTAACAAAATCGATCCTCGAGACAGTGTGTGCAGCCGGAAAGTCATGAAAATAGCTGCCTAATGCGGCAGAGTAGTGTGAGATGGGATTGTAATTGCGAGTGCGCTGCAGAACACGTGGATGAGGGGTAAGGGAATTGAACCCACTGCGACACGGTTTATCAGGTTTATAGCTAAGGTCTGCTCACACTGGTCAGAAACATCCTTCGAATCTCCCTGAGCGCTGTACCAGAGGTTAACTGATGAAAGAAGGGGATATTGCTCCATTACCTGTAAGGAAATTTGCTTTTATTCCCTCTTGCCACATTGTTTACAGCTTGGATCTGTCCAAATATATCCATTTGGCCCTGTTCAACTAGTAGAGAAGTGTAAGGAATACCGATGCTTCATTTAATTTAAATTTTTAAGCGAGTGTAGCAAAGAATTTTTACAATAGAACTTCTTTGATGGTTTGCTCATCGTGTGGTCTCTGTTGTCAATAGATTTCTGCAGAATACGTAACTGGAGTAGCTGCTGAAGAAGGGAATAATTCTTCCATCCTTCAGATGTACAACACTAGCAATTCTCTTACGCGTACCACATGCACTTCTTTGGCGCCTCTAACGTTTGGCAGAAACAGCAGACATCAGAATGGAAGTCCTTTAAATTCGGGTTCGTTCACCGTTGCAACCAATGTAGCTTCTCACAACTCCTTTAAAGCCATAGGAAGACATAATCCTCGACAAAACATACACACATCCGGTACAAAAGGTTAGTGGAACCACTGGCATGACCTAGAGTTTAGTCCACCCCGACAAGGCAATGAGGTCAACCAAATGACCATATTAAAAGCAAGAACGAAACAAAACAATGAAATTGAGCAATAGATGAGTCGCTTTCGAATATTAGAAGGTGGGCGAGTCCGTTATGAGCATCTGACTGCAGCATTTTCTGGCCAAACAAACTGAATTATCAGTGTTTGAATTAACAACACAAAACTGACTGCAGCACGAGCCTTCCATGCAGACGAAAGCAATGTTAAACGAGTTCGGCATTAATTGAATATGGCAAAATGAAGATCAAGCGATGCATCATGCACCTAAAAGTGGCTTATATAACAGCTGTTCTAATGTTCTTGGTAAGGAAAGCAAGGGTGACCGAAAAGACTTTGGCGAATGCAGAGGCGCTAGGATAAGGACGAGATGCATATGCAGAAACAAAAGTGATTAGGAGCAAAAGTAGTGTGCTAACGCTCTGCTGCTGACTTAAGTTGTGTATAAGATGGATTGAAACTTTGTTTTGAGGAAGGTGGCTTGAACTATGCAAGCAAATTTATTGGGTTGAAGTGCAGTGGCATGCAACGACAGCCACTACATTCAATTCTTCGCTTTTTTCAAAGAAAAAGCATGCTTTGATGTCTTACGGGGAGTCTAATTTTGACCAATGGCCAGCCTTCTCTTCAAAGAGAACTAAAATTTTTCACGTTGCCACATTGTTGCCGAAGAAATATTTGCTTATGAAGGGTACCTTAAAGTCAAGGTAAGATTTGAATTGGTTGCCATTAGTGCAGCGAAGAAAATTTAACAAAAGCAAGACACCTATGAGCCCAATGTTATTTAAAATGCAATAATACGCGAAGGAATTTCTCATTTTCATTGATGAAAAGTATTTTAGTGATAATGAAGGATCAGCAGCTACGATTTGCAATGATTGCATAGAATCATGTCAGATTGATGAATAGCGGTGTGCAACAGTGTGTGCCTAGGTTCGTATAAGATCAGCACTGCCTCAGCCTCCACTTTACATCTCAACATAGAGGAAAGTTGCTGCAGATCTTCGGATGAAACTCCCACAAGCATTGAAAGGTGGGTTCGCCAACTCCATCTACTGCCGCCTCCACTGCGCCGTTCCGTTAGACAGAATCCTCTGTTCCTTGCCCACACAGACAACGTGGAAAGGTGGTAAAAAAGGAGATAATTTACCTCCATTTGAAAGTTGACGCTACCTTGACATGTGGTCCTACGCAGTTTGCCTCCCTTAGGCCCTTTTTTGTACAATATCGCTCGCTGTGATGGATGACTCTGGGGTGTTTTAGCGCTTCTCCCTTCATTAAACGGAGTGTCCACCTTAAGAAAAAGAAAGTAATAAGGTCTAAGAGCCACAAATGGAGAAAAGAAGTTAAATGTGCTAAAGTGAGTTAAAGAGTTTGTGATAAGTGTTGGGGAAGTGTGGATTTGAGATTAAACAGGCAGCCGACTAGCCACTATGCGGGCAGCGAAAGGAGCTTTTACTTGGCTCAGGATGGAACTAATGATTTAATCCTCTTAAGGACAGTTCTCGAGAAGAAGATTAGATAAATGCGTTTTTGTATCTGCATACACTTAAACACAAGCACACGTTCCTGCCTGTTTCCTTAAAATATTAATAAAAGCGACTCCGCAAGCAGAAAAAGAAAGGCGGGCAACAAAGTGTTCAAAGTGGCTTTCGTTTAGTCCAAAAATTACAGGGCAGGAGAAACGTGCTCACCTTTGCTTGTAAAGGGGTTAGTGCAGGAGTAGTAGGAGGTTAAGCTAGGGAGTCATCGTACAGGACAAACTAACTCGTGAAAATGAATAATAGAAATAAAATACTAGTGGCAATCTATGCTAAGCTATGCTAAAATAAGTTTTGGTTTTAGGCAAAGTGTGAGTGGGTCAGATCTAGTCCAGCCAGCAGAAGTCTGACCTATGTTTTGGATCTTTGCACCATTTAACTGAGACCTAATCAAGATTGACACTAAAGGAGAGGTAAAGAGGACTTGAATAGAGAGCATCAGCAGACGATAAACTAGGAGCAGGAGGCAAAGAGGACAAAGTTAAGAGTAGCGTGAGGATCCAGAGGGAAGAGACGTTCTCGTGCAACTAAAGTGGAAACGCAAATGTAGGGAAATGGAACGCTGGGATTTGAATAAATGAAACAAATGGTGGAATGCAGTTGTAGACGAAATGGTTAAAAGCAAAGAAGGCACACAGCGAAGATACATTGAAATGGGGCATGCGTAGTGATGAGTAGCCAATTCTTACCTGTGAACCCTGATCCTTAATGGCTGCGAACAGGAAAGAAAGAGATGGCCTTAATTAAAGCAGTGGTATGGCTGGCACAATCCATTCACAACTGAGGGTAAGAATTGATGTGACCTCTTCACTGGCTCTCATGCACTTGGCTTTACAGCTACGGACACCTCAGTGGAGGTGCCTCCTCCCTACCACACGTAGAATTTGATGTGGTGGAAAGATGAGACAAATTTTTCTTTTTGGTTGGTTTTACCTGCCGCCGCTACCATTGTGGTTTCTAACAACTCTTCTGATGCTGATCTACGATAGACTAAATCCATGAGCGCTAGCGTCTTGTATCTTACTCACCTGCCATCCAGCTAGCCAATATGGTACGACTATGGAAGAAATGCTTGCATTGGTTGATCAGCTGATGGATTAATTGACTACGATGAGTTGGCGGCGAAACGGATTTTGAAAGCACAAACCCGCATTCTATTTACACATTGTCTCCCTCGGTTACTCTATTTTTGCCGTTAGCTGGAGTTATCAGTAACTGACGTTCTTTATTTGGAGTGTGATGTGAGGCGTTTAAAGCGCAACCAGTGCAAGTTCGTCAGCCAGGTAATCAAGAAGGAAAAAAACTAATGCAGCATGATACTTGAAAGGTTGGCAAAAGTGGCTAGGGAATAAACACCCAAAAAAATTCGACCACACTTGTGCCTGAAGTTGCAGACAGCCACATGAAAGACCAACTAACGATGCTTAATCATTCACATCCTCTAGACACCCCTTAACATCTTTCAACGGTACCAATGACGTTACTGCCACGGTAACTTATGTCCGCACTTTATGCGAATTTTTTCTCTCAAATGTAATCATGTATAGAAAAACTACAATCTGTTCTTCAAAAGAAATGTTAAGTTGTAATCTTCATTGTGCAGCGTGGCAGGTCAAGATTTCACCAATGTGCGCCAAGTGCTGCTTCGATAGGAGATAATAGCTAAATAATTGCAGTCAGCTGAGTGTCCATACAATTAATTAGTTTATTTTACCATTAAGTTTTCCAGTTGCACTTAACCCATTCAAGCATTTGGGATGGACGCAGGCACTGCAGTTTCAAATGAGTGCGTAATGTGGTAGCGACTTCCAGAAATGTTGCCCTAAAACACTAAAATGTTTGATGACTAGTCTGTCTCGATTAATCCCTAGAGTCAGATGACTTGTGTTGTTCCAAAGATGCCGTTTGGCATTCCAATTTCATTGAAGAATGACCAGTGCATCTCAATGCAGTATATCAGTGCCCCACATTGACTGTACAATCATAGTGCGTGGAAGTGTGACGCTGAAGGGAAATGGACCATTGGCTTGCCTGATCTGCGGAGGGTACGATAGACATGTACTTGCGCAAACGTGCGTGATCCTAAACAATCTGTTAGAGCCCCTTTATGCCAATAAGATGCATAGTAATAAATTGTGAGGCAAACATGCACAAAAGAGACACCAACACCACATATTGACTAATACAATGGATATGACATCACGAAAAGCAAAGCCTTAGCCATGGAGTTATTTATAATCTTCTTCTGACTAATCCAGGCTGTAGGAAATTGAAGGCACTCTGTGGCAAACTTCATGCTTCACTCATCTTTGCCATGGCATTAGTCATAATTGGCGCTAAGTTCAACAGTTGCACCTAAGTGCTTTTCACTATCACTGCCTAGCAGCAGTAAGTTGCCACATCTAGTTGCGAGTGAGTCTGAGGGATAAGATCTGATTGTTTTATGCGTGAGCAAGTTACATAGCTCTCTAAACCCCATTATTGCTCATTTTAAGAAATAGTGCATTATCAAAATGGAAATAACCATCAAGCAAAAGCGACTAGGTTATTTCGACTCTATTTCGTACTCTTCCACATTAAACAGTTTGCATTGTACTCATAAGTGCCTGAGTCCATAGCAAAGTACATAAATCGAGGAAGACCTAAGGCAGATCAAGATTCATTGTGCAGATGGATTATCCATAATGTCTCCTTCAAGTAAAATGAAGAATCCCGACACTCAGCGTAGGTGCCTGTCTAAATTGCTATAGCCTTGCCGCACTTGGTATATTCTCATATCGTTCTGCAAGCAAAACACTGCAAAAGTGGTTGTTTAACTCCACTTTATTACGCACCAAAGTAGAATTTGGAAATCTTCCATAGCTTAATGAAGTATTGGGAATCACAGTAGTGGACATAGAAGAAATTTATAGTCATTGTGGTATTGGCTTCCTTACGTGCTCAGCAAAGCCACGTTAACTCAGAACAAAGGGTAAAGAAAGTGTGCGACGTAAAAGGCTACTCTTTACAGACACTGCATTGAGCTTACTGGTTATGCGTCTAGCTTTTACAAAACTTAAATTAGCCTTTGGGGTCCTTGGCATTTCACGATATGAAAATAATCATAGCGCTGATTGTCATGCTACATGCGACTATTAGTGCAGAGAATTGGGAAATGTAACAGACGTTGAAGTGCAAACTAAGTGGTAGTTCTTGGCATTTATGATTGATTGTCACAGTATTATGATTAGACAAGCAATACATTGGCTTACTTATGAGGTACATATATCTATTACTCTGTTTACGTTTGCTAAATGAAGTAGGTGGCTAAATGCTTTGCTGAAAGTATGGAGTTCAGACATATCTGCTTAAGTTGTCGCCGCATTGCAATTATCCATAAGAGGTTCGCGTAGGGTGACGATGCAAAACTGGTTGAAAATCGACAGCATGCAAAAAATGGTTGCTGTTTTTACCTATTACTACACGCTGCGTCAACTGATGATGATTTTGGTGACCCCAGAGGCGACGTTGACAGCTAGCGATTTTGGGGTCCAATCAACTGAATAAATGATATGCATTCCTCTGCCTGCTCGCATACACGTGGTCTCAAGCACAAGTAAACTTGATTTACCGCATATAAAGCATTTCCTTTCAAGGCTATGGGTGCTTCCCTGCAATCTTTTTAGTCACTTTGCATGTCAAGCATTGTTTTAGGTTTGGAACGATAAGAAGTGAAATTAACATTTTGTTTAGTAAGGCTCTACTTCACTCTACTGTGGTCTTCAGGAGGACCGTATAACGTCTGGTGTTGAAGACTCAGTAAAAAACACCGCCTTGATATTGCGTAGCCAAACAACCTGCGCGGTGGTCACATTACTTACCAACATCTTTAACGTTCTGCTGTTGCAAATGGGTCAAGGTGTTGTGCATTCTCCAGCATCCACATTCCCACATTTGGCTCGTGCTCGCTTTAATTGTTAGATGGGGTGGTGAGCCATTTAAAATCAACCTTATTGTAAAGTTAGCAGAACACAATAAAATGGGTTAACTTCCTTCGTATTTTCCGTGATACTATGAGTGAACTAGGTATAATCATAACTGTGCTTTATAGGTATGTGCTACATGGCATTACGTTTGACATTTCGCAATAAGCATCACCGGTTTTAAAGAGGTGGTTTTAAATTGATTTGCGAGTTATGTGTCAAGCCGTCTGAAGTTTAGGCGCTGCTAACGCGAATGACTGTTGCGTGAGAATTAAAAAGAATCGGACGGTAGCATATTCACTGTGCCTCCATAGTCTTTCACTGTAGGTCTAAATCATTATAACAAGAATAAAAGGACAAAAACCGTGGACGGATGAACATTGAAGAATTCCAGACGATTGGGCTTCAAGAACATGTTTTTTTTCAGAAGATATTTATCGGACATAGTTTACTGGTTTCACCCTCCCCTTAAGCCAGCTTAGGTGGATTATTTCTCCTGCTATTTGTGCAGCACTGATAGCGCTTTAACTTACAGCTGGGCAACTGCAGTACTATCCAATACCAGCTATGGATAGGAAACATTGGTGGTAAGAATAGAGGGCAAGTGACTTTCTCAGTTTTACTTGGCATGTAGGACTTTTGACGCAAATGAGCCTCACCAAGTTTAGGCTGTACTATCCAAATAGTCTTCTTTAAGCATTTTAACAGCGAATTACGCGACTGTTGTGCTACATTATAGTCCACGAGCACTGGAGTGCCATTTTGTCGGTTAGACAGTTGGCAACAATAAAAATGCATAAAAGCCAAACCGATTCCTAAAAATTAAGCTTTGAAAGAAAAAGGATCAGATAGGTGCAGGTCTGTTCTTGGCTTCTAGAGAAGGGAACATGACCTCTCGCTATCGTTGAAATGCGGGGTAGTAAATTAGCCCCAAAGACCGACTATGGAACCACAAGAGCAGCACTCGGAATCCCACACTTATTGACACTTCCCGCGCCCGCCAAGTAAAATCAGCTTCAACTGAGCACCGCGCAATCAGTTTAAACGACAAATGCTTATTGATTTGTGGATTCATTAATGCTGATCAGTAGCATTCATCTCACTAATATTTGGCTGTCATCATGCCGCGCATGTAGAGGCCATTGTGGTTCATCTCGGCTTTAATCATGGCGGAACTCCATTCCACAGCTCGAACGACAGGCCATTTGGAAAAAGGACTTTCACTTTCTTGCTACCTGTTTACGTAAAATATCATTAAGCATTCCATTCGGTTCCATTCCAACTTCCATCATCAACACACATGCTAGCGATCAGAATGGGCAATGCTTGCAGTGCCTTAGAGATGATTTCATGCTGCACTGAAGTGGAGATGTAATAATAGGCACTGCTATTCGATGGTATTTCAGAAAGCTGACCACAAGTTAGTTTTGCTTGACACTTATCACCGACGTCATTTTCGGCTACGCCTTTTACTCACTAACAGCTAATCGAAGCCAAAAACCTACAACTTTATTACGAGTGGCACCAGCTTTTCTGGAGACATAGTCTGCAGTTTTATTGAACATAGACTAATCTCACCATCCAAATCGTTGACTTCGATGCTGTAATGCTTAATCTGTAGCATAAGAAACAGTTGCATATGAGTCTCTCCGCTTGCCTTCATGACCGAATGCAAATTTATGAAACAAAAGCTGCTTTAAATGTTTCCTCTGAATAAGAGGTAGCATGTGCATGCGAACCTCATGACTTAGAGGACGCTGTTGACCTCTGAATATGGAACGAATTCTAAGCCCACTTAGCCTTCAATTCCTACTCGCTTTCACGGCATCCATACAATAGAATAGATCCTCCAAGGATGAGAAGGCAGAGGAGGAAAAGAGGAGCACTGAACCTGTAAAATTTGCCCATGGGGTTCATTTCTGTGCCTCATGCCTCGCATTTCCTCCACCTAAACATACATGCATTAGGCCACTAGTGTGAATTGGTCAACATGCGCATGGAACGGTGCCTAAGTTTGCAATAATCCATCTACATAGTAAGATTGTAAGGTTAACAACCGCGTTCTGCCTTGATTTTTCAGCCTACCATTGAAAACATGATTGCAAATTCTGAAAAATATTCTTTATCTCATCGCGAAGGTTGAATAAGAACTAGAATAAATTTTGCTACTAATGTTGGTTCGGCCAAATCCATATTGCTTATGATCCCATCGCACTTAAATGCAGGAAGGCATTGATGAGATTGTAAATCAATGTGCCCTACCTCGATTGTATGGAGCAGTCGCACCTTCTCATTATGCACCCTTTGGTGAACAGACCGAGACATTTGGGCATAGAGGGACGTAGTTGGTAGCCAATTTGGCTGGAGAGTGGATAAGAGACTCTGAAACAGATGTTATTAAAGATATTTCCCTTATTTCTAGTTTATGAGCGAAAATAAAGTGATGACCACATCAATTCTAAATGCATAGATCGGTGCCATCCAGTTGCTTTGCGGCCGTACTCAAAGATTAACTACTTGAGTGACTTTGTCTATATGAACGACTAGCATTGCGTCTGCATTCCATATGTCGGCACGCAATTCTGACAGTTGTTTTGGCTCCCGGATGTCACAGTGCACATGTAGAAATGGGTACCAGCATAGACACAATGCTGTAAAACCACTTTGAAAATAAAAGTGGATCGGCATGGAACTGTGTACATACACGAAGGTTGGGCGCGACTGGTTTGAGCTCTGTTGGGTGAGGTGGCGTAAACTTTCGACGGATTTTGACGCGAGAAAATCGGGTCAGCAGGGTACTTTGAAGTAACTCCAACTCTTACTGTCGTGCAACCAAATGAGTGTCTGTCAGGTACCAAGAAGGTGGGTTTACATTCTTGATGTTGACCTCATCACTCGCGGATATCAGCAAATTTTGATAGGACTTGAATGATGCAATTTATTGCCCAACAAAGCAGACAGTGCGGTTTGATTTTACTCGTAAACTTTGCATCTTTATTTGGGTTGATGCAAGTGAGAGTCAAAATTTTCGATTGTGCATTTGACAAGTAAGCTCGAACTCTTCTATTGTACATCCTCAATAATTGCTCCTCCTGATTTTTCAACTCCGTACTTTGGAGGGTGAATGAAAAGGGATAAAATGGCATGCAAATCGCTCCACTTTGCTACTACTCTTGTGTGTCCACATATTAAGAAATCATTTTGGCATGCTGGGCTACACATTCCATCCAGACTTTATATTGAAATCCTGCAAACCTTCTTTGTCGCCTGTGGACCGATGCACATCCTCTTAATCGTCAACCAAGGCATCGTAGTTACATCACTTTGCGATTTCTCAAATGATTTGATCTTAATCCATGGATAACCACTTCGATTGAACACTAAAGATGAAGTTCTCCTGCATTTCCTAGCATCGCCTTACCACTCTGCTTTTAGTCATTCCGTTCGCAACTCACCTTATTGCTTACGACCCCTCTCATCTCCTCCATATTCTACACCGAATGGACCCATCGCTGTCGATATAGATGACGCTCTGCTTTCTCGACGACTTGACCACCGCCAAATGCATGTGATTGTCTTTAGCCCATTACAATTCAATAAGCCCGACAACAAATTTTTCATCTATTGAAAGGCAATGTGTCATCGAAATCAAACCTGCTGATCTTTGACTTGCTCAACATCTTCGTTGCCGGATCAGCATTATACTGAGCAATCCTGTCCACATGGCTAAAACGAGTGGGTGAGATTGACTCACCAAAACTGGCCACCCTAAGCAACCAGTCCATTATCACGTCCTAAGCTCAGTCAAAATCGAGGCTATTCCTCCGTCTATTGCATCCATCTTAGACGGCTGACGGACTCTTGTTTAGTTGTTGACTTCTTTCTCCAATACTTATGCCTAGGCTTCTCCAATAAAGCCATCCATCAATCTGGAAATTTATTCTTACTGCCGATTGGGTGCCGTCACCAGTTGGCATGAGGGACACCCCAAGGTTTCGTGAGTCAAGTGGGACGCAGTGGCGGGATTCGTTTGTGAATGGTGGTCATCGGTTGGCCCGAGGGACATCCGATGACTTCCACATTTAGCTACCGCTCCAACTAAACTTGTAGCAAGATGGCACAACTTTTCATCACATCAGCGAAACTGCCATCTTGTCTTTGCTTTTCATAACAACAAAAAAGTAGCACAAGTGCATTGCATCGTAGCTGGATTAAAGTCATTTAGAGGGTTGTCACCGATCTAGACTGAAAATGCCGATTATGCCTTGCACTATGAGAACTAGTTGCTCATGTTCCTAATTGCTACCAACACTGTAAATCCTAGTGTTAGAAGGTGGAACAGCTATCTCTTTATAATCACTGCAATGTGCGACTTTACGCTCACTTCCAGTTGGCTGTCGGATGCACTTGGGTAAAAAATGCTCGTGAATACGCCAGAAGAGGTGCCTTGCGAGAGTAAATGAGAAAACTACCAGGCATTACCTGCACCCAAAAGCAGCAAACGAGCCTGTCATGTTATGTGATAATCGCTTCATGTGCAAACTACTAAGCGGATGCTTTAAAAAAAGCCATTAGCCACAAAATAATGCTAGTTCCGACTGTATAAAATGAAAAGTAGTTAAGATGCAGCACCCGGCTGCAGCAATTCAACTCATTCTACCACAATCTTTACTATTAAGTCGGTGAAACCAGATAATCGTCGTTTAATAGGAAAACTTCCATGCACGTACACTGAAGGTAACCACAGCAGAGACTTGAAAACAAACGGTTTCGACTTTGAAATAGTGAACTAGGAAGTATTGTACCTTCCAAATTTTATATTTGCCAGTAATTGCCACCAAACACCCTTATTGCTTTTCTGGAGATGCTTAGTAAGCGGGTCGTTTAATGTCTACTATACATTCCCCACGTATTGTTGTGACAAAACGCAGCAATACCACTTAGGAATGCCTTAACACAGTCGTCCTTGCAAATTAATTGTTTCCGGAATTGTCAACGCTAATCAATTTATGCATAAAATATGAAAATATTTTTATGATATTAAATCCATTCTTTCCTAAGCGACGTACGAGTTGAACGAGGGCAGAATTCGGTATTTGTACTGCATGCAGGCACTTTTTTATCAAAAAATGGTTGCAACTTTGAAGCAAATATATTTCTGCAAAAATTGCGGTCTGCAATGCTGCTGTCGTCGAAATGACCTAACCAACTTTGCTAAGTTCGCAATCTTTGAGATGCTGAGGCAAATTTAACTGACATTGCGATTTTTAATTGTTACTGCCCCAAATCGCTAGCAAAAGGTGCAATGCGACCGTCAAAGAGCTTAGAATTCCCTAGTAAAATCAGGTACTTCAAAAATTTTTAGCACTATGGATTGTAGCTCATTGTAGATGAATAAATGCTTTTGAAAATTAAACTTTTGTGCGCATATTTTTCTGTACATATGTAACGGATGCCACCTGGGACTCGATGCATTGCATAAGAGGATTATTTATTTACACCACACTACGATCAATCAAAAATGATTATTTCCGGTTTATTTTGCCTAGTTGAACATGATAACATTACCTTCGGTCGATAATCCTTTTAGTGCCTTTTCTTCCGATATTGCATAAGGCCCCCGCATCTCCTTTGAAGGTGTGGCCCACATCACTTCTGGACACTTCCTCTGTAGGGGCTCTACCTCCGGTAATAGGCGACCAGAGGTACTCATTTCATGCAATCATTCTACCATTGTGAGAAAAAGGTAAGCAGCAAGCTGATCAGGCGACTTCTTGTGCCAACTTTTGGGAATCAATCAAAAAATATGCATAGCCAATGTGTGTAACGATTTTTGAGTCTAGTTGGTTCTCGGTGACTGCGTGACTGACGTGCTTTTCTCCACAAAGTCGTAAATGGCCATCGCTGGTGCATATATAAAAGCTTGGATATCTAGATCCTTCACCCCTTTTTATCAAGTGTGAAATTTAAAAACAGCTCGTAATATTAATGCCAGGGAGAGCTGCTTTCCCTAACATCCCGTCCTTGGTACTCACAAACCTTGGAAGATCTGCAATGAAGTCCTCAATGGTTATTTATGAAGTACTCTAGTAGAATGGAGCATGTGTCGAAATGTTCAGTAACATTGATTTGCTTAGCTCAGCATAGCGTCAAGTAGGCTGGCTCATTTATAGCTCAGGCGCCGTTGTTTAAAAACAAACTTGGTAATAAAAACCAAAATTCAGCAGTGCCAACACAGTCTGTAGATTTGAGTATTGGTTAAATTAGCTGATTTTAAGTTCGCATATTGACAAGTTTCTAGTAACTGCCAAATTTTTCATCTCTTTTTCCAATGTAAAGCTATTTGTGTCCATTTCTCAGTGAGACATCAAAACAGTAACAATGTTTCTTAGTGTATGACTTGGAGATTTTTTATTCAAACAGTCCATATCATATAGCGGGAAAGTAGGAAGGTCCTGGGTAAAAATACAAAGTCATTGCAAATGTGCATGATAGCCAAAAAACCTACTGAGTTGGCTCGAACGTGTGTGCTGTAGCACTTTCCCCACTGTTGAATGCTCAGTGCAGCATTCCTTGCGGTATAGACCCATTTATGAAACCCCCTTCTTGAGCTACAGCACGACAAATTAAGGCACAAAATCAGAAAGGATTTTTGCAGGGCATTATTGCTATTGCAGAAGATCAGAGCACGCACGACAAATAAATAAAATTAAATGTGCCAACTCACAGCTGTGTTTTCCAACGTAGTGAAGCAGAAGTGAATCAAGATCCCAAAATTGTTCACAGCACAGACAGCACATATTTTGATTACGAACTATTTAAAATAAAGGGTTACCGTCATTTTTGGCACATATGAGGATACCAGTCGTATATAATGTGGAAAACTGGAAACATTTTTTCCCACTTGACGGCATGATAGCAACCCGGTAGTTCTGCAAAACAGAATTAATTGTGCAATGTCCATAGCGTTTAACAAATAGACATGTCGAACACGCATGGAATGAAGTGCTGAAGTTATGTAAAAGTGGTCAGATAAGACCAGTAATAGCCCCATTTGACCCTGATGATCGTCATATATATCAAAACAAGATTTAGGCTTCTTCGTGAATTTCTACGATTGATTGGTAAAATCTCCATGCGCAGACATGCAGATCTATGCACACTTTCATATGCATGTGTGTGCATTTATTTGCTTAGGCATGCATAAGAATAGAAAACTGCACTTAACACGAAACAAACCTATCGTAATGGTGACACAGCATGTGTTCCCGGTATAAGGTTACAGTCCTGAACTCTGTGGAGCATAATGCGCATTCGTAGATAGCTATTTTGACAAAGAGTGACTCGAGTTCCGCGCAATCTAAGCAAAGCTCATAGTGATTAAGGCTCAGAGTATTGGTCGCGCATTTGGCCAAGCCTCTGGGTAAGAGACATGTAATTAGAGTCGGTCGCAATTACCTTGCTTACCAGAGTTTATTCTGGAACCCAAATTATAACATTACTCTATTTGGACTACCCCTGTAATTGCCTACTCAAATTGTTGAGAATTTAAATACCTCTACTTTTAAATAGAGGCAGCAAACAAAGCCATTTCGTGTACTCCCCCTTTACAAAAGTGGGCGAGTAGATGGTGCCTGTTTAAACAGCCAAATTCTTGCACCAACCTTAAACGCCTAACCACTTCGAATTTCCTCCTTATTAATTCACCTAACTCTGATGGATCTGCAAGTGATATGCATCTATATTTCATTCTAGGTCAGCAATGAAACACACCCGTCTAATCAATTTGATGCTTCCATTTGCAAATATGGCTAGTAGTAAGGCTAGGGTGTTAAAGAAATCAATCCAAAATGTCTGTTGAGTCTACCGCGTCAAGTAGTGGCCCAGTACGGACATTCCAGACTTGGGAGGTAGTAAATCTTCTTGGCGGTATAAGTAGAGATCCGTGGCTCAGGTATTTTATGCCCTCTACAAGAAACTAATGAGACGCCTATCATGCGCGTTAAAAGGCATACCTAGTTCCAATGCAGCTGCACTGGATTTGATAGCCGATTATTGCTGGTATATGGCTTACTTTTGGACGGCCAGCACTCCATGAACTGGTTTTTATTAGTTTGCCTAATATCTTATGCATGGTGGATGCGCTTTTGTTGTATTCTGCATAGCAGTAAAGCTACTTGCCTCTACTGCCCGAATTATCATTCTGACTAAGAAGAACGATGCATTTTTGTGCATTGGGATCGACAAGTAGTTGAATGAGCTAAAGTAAACATAATTCGATGAATGGTCTATCCAGCAACAGCTTTTGTTTGGTAAAAATGAGTAGGTGGGCAACAATGATGCAATAGTCGTTACTGCTGTTTTTACCAGAATGAGGAAATATTTACATTGATTGCACTAAGTATTCATGCCACCTACTTCACCCTTAACTTTATTTGGTGCGCTGCCTATGCTTTTGAAGTTGTTCTTCAAGCAGACTACACTCTTCGCTACTTAAATGATTCAACTTATCTGCTTCCTCTGCAGATCTGAATCACGATGCTAAGTAGGTGCACATCAAAATGGAGCGTGAAATAAGCATAACGTCGTCGATTTCTCGTTAGATAGGTACCCTAAATTGACGTTGCTGACATCAGCGAATCCCATTGGCAATAAAGTGCGTGTGCTTGTGTTGCAGCACATGACTGAAACAAAACGATCAAGTGTGAACAGCCAACTTGTTTATTACAGACAGATCTACCATTTCAAAGTCGCTAGTCGATGCATCATCATCGAGTTGTTGAGGGGTTTTGCGCAAATCACTGTACTACAGGCTGTACAGTGAATAGTCTGGTCTAATCGGGTCACGCTGAGTCAGTTTGGCTTTATCTTCTGCATCCACCCCCTCCTATTTCTCTTACCTCTTCCTCTTTTCCTTTTTCTCTTCCTATGCATAAATGTCAATGGAAAGCAGAACATCTTGCTTCACTAGTGAGTGTCGATGTCAGGAAAATATAATTGGTGATAGGAAATAAAATTCTTTTAGAGTTGGGTCGACATGGTGGCTGAGAAGCAAAGATGAGAAATGATGGTTAAAACTTAGCATGCAAAAAGCAAAGCTCAATTTGTGGATTCAAAATTTTGGGTCAAATCTTGTATCAAATGCTACGTACAAAGTAGTAGTAAGTGACGAACTAGAAGCGTCGTGGGCTCTTTGTTTAAAAGGACTCTTGACCGAGGGGACTAATTTTCCTTCCCGACTGATAACTAACCAATGTTCGAAGATATGCTATGAAACGATCTTTATCGCAACCTTATAAAGCAAACGCATAAGGGGACGCTCATTCCAAATGGCTCACATTGCGGAGTTGAAGCACCTTTAAGGTCTGAGTTCTACATACTGGGAGATATACATGTAACACGGCATTCTCTTTAGAGTAAAAGGGCCAACATCCATAAGTGGTAGGTTAGGATGAAAAAATTCTTAGTGTTGATGTCACAAACTGATGCTTTAATTTATGGCGATATTTTCTCAAGTGATCCACACTTGCTTCCTTAATATTCTGCGCCCGATAGTGGTATAGGAAGCTAGAGGGTGATTGCAAACGACAAAATAGTAGCGAATTCATGTGCTAAAGTGCAACTGGCTCGCTTCCATGTAACACCTTTGATGTTGAGCAACGAGTGTCATTTCGATGCATCACTGTGGTGCGCATTGTGATTTGGGAGCAATCAATGATCTATTAGCGAATAATTCACTTCTCAAATGAGAAGTCGGTTCATGTGATTAGGTGTAGTTATACAAAGCTCACATGTATCAGATTGTCGAACTATAAGCATTGATGTTGAAAAAAATTCTCGATTTGCTTTACGAATAACCTGCAAATTTCGCAGAATTTTGTATGTTATGCCTGCTCTCGTAGCCTTCTGAATCGATCAACCAGAAACCCATCAGTGCCATAAAGCAGCAAGGGAAAATATTGCACTATTCGCAGGCATCAGTGAGTTCGCAAAGTGTGCAGTGGCAGCAGCACCGCGAGTGAAGTCGTAGAGCCTCTTTTCGAGTGAATAGATGGAGTCAAAAGTGGTGTAGATGATGGGATGACAAAGTGCTTCTGTTGGCCCCTCTTTCTACACTATAGATGTCAAAGGCCGCGAAGATGAACAGAAGGGTGGCCGAAGGTATCATTTTTTTTAAAACCGTTTGCTAAAACATTGAATGTGTAAAGCTTGGCGCGCTTTTTCGAATATTTATTGCTAATGCCCCTTCTTAATGCACGAATTTGATTGGGTTAGATACGGATAAATTTGGGATTTACATGATGGTGGCGTTCTAAAGGCACTGAGCAATTTAAACTGTACAGGCTGTTTTGATTGTCCATTACGTTACCTGCTTTGACAAGTGGGGTTAATTTCCTTTTGCTACACAAAATTTCGATCCAGCACAATCTAATTCTCCTCATGTGATTACCGTATCACTTCTTTGGAACCATGGAAAAGTTTTTGCCCCAAAAATATTGATACTGAACTTTTCAACTTTTGTGACAAAGTACTCATGATTTAAGTTAGTTGCTGGATTTGATGGGATCCCCAGATGTCTTGTCCTTCGACCAACACAAGTTGCGCATGTTAGATAAGGTGAGAATAAATAGCTATGTAAACTAAGCATGCAAATTCTGAGAAAGTGTTGGAAAAGGTGCATTTACTTTTGTGACTCCTTGAAGGGCATCATATTTGTTACATATGATGACGGTGCTTAACTTTGACCTTCACAACTTCCCACTGCCACCCTAGATTTGGACGCTTGAGTCATTTCTAAAGAAGCACTATGACACATCAAGATGATTGAGCTTGAACAGCTTAACTTCCAATGAATGACTATAATCTCAAGATGACAATCGTGTCCGTGGTATATGAAAGTCCTGCTTAGCTAAATGCGTTTGCTTCAATTCGCAGTTTCCAGTTTTATAATAGCTTTTGTGGCGTTTGCCAATTGGCCGCTTTTTTGCTTCGACTACCACAGAGTAGTCAGCTTCAGATGAAGATTAAAGGTGATGTAATAAAGTACTTTTAATAAAGAGTGCCAGCATCAAATACAGACTTGATTGGAATAATTTAGCATCGTGCACTTAGCACGTCAAGATGTAGCAAGGGAAATAATTTGTATGTAGTACCAAAAATTTGACATCATTCTGCCACCGCACAAAAGCAGCATTATGGTGTGGAGCACTTTGTTCATACATCCGTATATGAAAAGTTGGTTCACTAGCTACACCAGGACTTCCCTTGCGAATTGCATCATTCGTTCAGTTTTGGAATGTATCCTATTTGCGTTTAGACTCTCAACATTACCGCTCCGTAAACAAAACGCCTGCCTCTTACAATAATTGGAGGTAGCATCCAGTCAGCATCCAGCTGATTGGATCCAGACTCGTCTACGGCTTCTTTCAGGATGGCGCTCTAGTCTATGTCTGCAAAACTATTAGGGGACATCAAACGGTAAGGCCATAGACACGATCGGAATACCAGGCTACCGAATGGCGATCGGCCTGTGGGGCTTGAGACTAGTGTAGTTGCTGCGCCACAGCAATCTCATTACAGAATCTGGTCTGAAAAACCCCCTAAGTGAGCACTTCACCATGGTTACCAGAATCCTTAATTCTGTATAATTATTTGAATCTTTCACTTCTTCTTTTGCACTTTGGTATTCCCGTAGTCATTGCGAGCGCGAGTCTTGGAGCTGCAGAGAGTTACATTTCGCTAAGTCGATGCCATATTCAACCAACTACGCTTCCTCCGCTCCAATCCTTCCCCACCTTGTCCTCATTTTCACCCTTTTAGCTGCTGTGTCATCGTGCGCATCTGTCCCCTTCCACCCATGCCATGTACGATGCGTGTTATAGGATAGCATAAAGAAATAACCCATAAGAGCTGACCTCTCTTAGAAATACATCTTTATTGGCTCGGAACGTAATAATCGTCGTCACAAATGTCACGGCTAATACAAAGAAATCCTCTAGACTCAAATGAAGGTGCCAAACTTGAATACTTTTCAGGAGTGTAGCCGCACCTATTTCCTAAGGAAGTCAGGGTTATGATGCCTACATTATCTCCTCAGAATCTTAGTGACCATGGATTGTAGTTAGATTGCGACTTCTATGGAAAGAGGCCTTCGTTGGCTACTATTACAATTAGCTCAGGGTCGACAGAACTCCGGTGCACCTAAACAGAAAGCAGAAAATTAGTGCCCTGGCTCCCGATATTATGTCCGCCCTGAGGCCTTAGCGAAAAATTCATCACCTTGACTAAGGGTACTTCAGAGGATGTAGATAACCTCTGTAGACCAGAGCCGTGTTGGAACCGGGACATCGTGCATCTCTCTTATGAGTTTAAGTGCCTTTACCTAACAGTGCGGTAGAGATTTCACTGCAACACCACCTATTTCTACAATGACTGGTCTGCAGGCTGGAGCGGGTACATTATCTTGCACTTTGAATTCGTACTATTGCAAATCCTTGTACTAAGGCACAGCTAGACTGTTTACTTTTCGAACATTACTTAAAAGAGCGATTCAATATTCCATGATTCGTTTCCATTCAGGTATCCTTGCTAGCAGGTGAGGTCTGAATCGCTCACCTACCATGATGACAGATATTTCACATTGAGTTGCATTTCGCTGTCCCAATTTTTGCCGATTTTGTGCAGTGATGATGGACTCTCTCACTTTGCCACTCACCTCTTTCTCGTAGACGTATCCTGCACAAGGCTGTACTGCTAGTGCTAGTATGCAGTAAGTACGGTGAAGTCGCTTGACTCAACGACTTATGATGTTAGGGTTGACTCAGGGTAAAATGTACGAACTAGTTCAAATAGAATAACCGGTTGACAATTAACAGCTGAGGCAATGCGATTCCACATCAGTTCATAGATTTATGCCTTGTTTGCAGCGCCCATCTTCTCCACCCTAGTCACATGCATATCAAATCGATAAAGTTCAGCAAACGTGCATTTAAGTCCAGCTTACACATGGAAGTGGTAACGGACGGTAGCTGCACAGACTTTCCATTACTTTACTCGCAAATCCTTCTAGTGTAATTATCATGCACTGTTTCGACACTTCCATCCCATGCATCCTTGTGCTCACGAATGGTCATGCTGCAGGAGTCGACATCAGTATACACATGCAGGCTGTTGCAACGCATAAAAACGTGAGCCATGCTGCAGGACAAACATTAAACTTACTAGAGACTTCTGTAAGGAGTAACAACTTTTATTGCAGCAGACATCGGATTAGACTGCCAATTCGGACTTCTATCCACTCACATTGAAATGCCGCTCCACAAAGCGTCGAGCATCTCAGCATTTTAAACTATATTGCTAAATTCTATTCAGTAGAAAATGATTCACGAACAAAAGTGGTGTGCGTGGAGAGGGAGAGGGCAACTTCACTGGTGGTTTTAGCTTTGTCATCGATTTGCCTTTTTACATGGCAGTGGTGTTGATTAGGTGATTGCTTGGCAGTTCGTTAATTTAAACTCCAGCAACTACGGAGCCAACCGGAATGGTTGCAACATGAAGTAAAATATGACTCCCCTTTAACTGAAAAGTTCAGTGAAGTCATCACACGAAAGACAATGATAACTCTGCAGAAAGGCACTATCGTACCAGGCATCTATTCCAGTTGATGAGATCCCGTTTTCTCTTTTGCATAAAACACCTAGTTGAGGTAATCCAACACTCGCACTCAAAGACTACAGTGGAATAAGCAGCAGCAATAAATGCATACAAAATTCATCTCACTCCTCATAAACAGTGAGCAAGGATAGATGAGTTCGATATGCTCCGACTTAATAAACTCCACGCGCCGAGTTGTGTTCGCACTGCAAACATGATAACACCGATAGCACCGATACAGTACCTGTGATCGCAGCCTCACGTCTCAGGAAAGCTGCAGCTCTGACAACCTCACTCGTCATAATGAAGGACTGGTGGATGGTAACCGCAAGGCCACATTTTCTGTTAAGCAGTGACCCACCAAATACGCCAACTGGAGGAAAGCTAGCGATGTACCTATCCACCACCATATGCAGGTACGAACCCACCCTCACTTAGGCCTCATTCGCTACAATAAGACGAAGGACAACCATAACAAGGAGCAACAGAGACGAGCGTAGGGCGACGATGACGTGGTTAGGTTGGTGGTGAGTGACGAATCAGAATGCGACCTCTTCGTCCATATGACTGCGACGTGTCAGTGGTTGGATATGGATGAGCAGGCAAAGTAGTGTCGCTTGTCATCATTCCAGATGGTATCCAACTCTTCCATGTCGTTGTTGCCGGCGAGCCAACTGTCGAGCACGCGGAAGACGACGGGGGTCGAGCCAGATGTAGAGAGGGATGGAAAAGGAGTAGAGGACGTGGGTGTAATGAGAAGATTGTGGGAGGGAATATACAAGACACCATGCAACTTAAAATGCTTTGGTGAGTGACTCTACTATTTGTGCCATTGCACCTAGAACAAATTTAGTTAGCCTGCCACCCAAAGTTTTTCCTAATGCTTCAGCCGAGAGCTCATTTGATGCACCAGGCTAAGGCTATGCCTGCAAGGAGAAAATAAGTTGAGTAAGCAATGGTGTATGTAGGTAGTAGTTCAGCCAGCCTGAAAATTACGCGGCAGGAAGTAGGAGCAATGCGCTCACCTTCGTTCTTGAGCGAGTAAGTGTGGGTGTAGGAGATGGGACTAAGGCGAGATGGGATAGAAGAAACTAAAGCAATAATAAACAGATAGAGATGAAAAGTACTTGGTGATCCAAACAAAGTTGTGCTCAAACAATTATTGGTCCTCGGTGAAGTGACTTAATCAAATTCAGGCTAGTCTGTGCTAGTATGGTCTAGGTTGTGGATCTTTCCACTATTTAATCCTATCACAACCAAAAAGGCGACTTGTGGAAGGATGAAGGGGACTTACCAAGAGAGCGCTGGCGGAGAATGAGGCAGGAGGAAAAGGAAGGAGAGGAGGAAGAAACAGGGGTGACTTAGCGTTGGGTTCGAAGGCGACAAGTGTAAAAGAGGCATGAGAAAGCAGAGAGGCGAGAGGCTATCGTGGCACTAAAGCGAAAAAACAAAGACAAGCAAATGAAATGTAGGTGACCACTCCCCTCTTTTCTCCGGATGAGTTGACTGCATGGAACACAAATGGTGGGATATAATACAGGGTGCAATGCTTAAGGGCATGTCAAGCCTAGTGAGAGACGAAGGAAGCACTTAACGAGAGCAAGTTGGAGTAAGGCGTATAAAAGCGAAGTAGGCAAGTGAGTACTTATCCTTCCATTTTTAGGATGTCATCAGACCTAGTTCATGCGTGTGCATTGTGATGCTAAGTGTCAGAGAGGAAGTGAGGGAAGGCCGCAGTTCACACGGCGTAGACTTGTGCTGGATCGATTAGGCGGGCCAAATTAGTGTTTGGGTTATAAAAGTGGTAACCCACGGAAGAACTTCTGGAGATGGGGTCTTGGTAGGCTGCATTTTTCCCAATTTAATTAAGCCTGCCACAGTCTAGTCTAGGGTGACTAACATAACCTTTGATATTCCGGTGCAATCCAGCCTGAGCCAATTAGGCACAGTCCCGAGTTTCACACTACAGTGCTTCCACATTGAGACATGGATTTGAGGTAAGTTGTTACACTTCAGTAGGTGTGCTGCCCCTGCTGCTGTTTGCTTAGTGATTTCCAACGCTTGTAAGACCCAATGAAATCAATTGCAGTACGGTGAATGCAGTGCAAGGTATAAATTTAATCAAGGAGATCAGCGCTATGCACCTAAAGATTTTTATTCAGCTAAAAAATGGGCTCTTTTGGTGCGAATTCGCAATGCTACGCTTGGACAAATCCTTGCTTCTTCTTAGGAACGACGCCAGCAGTGTATGCATTACTCCCGTGGAAGTGAAGGAACACGCCTGTTCAGCTGCAAGATACAAAGGAACGATTAAGTTATGGGCAAGGGGCTAAGAAACCTTGGGAATAGAAAAAGAGAGAGTGGGGAGTAGAAAAGAGGATTTGAAGTGGACAATGTAGGATGACCATGTAAAGTGCAGAGTTCTTCATCTCTTCAACAAATGACACATTTACTATTTGACTTAGTTAAATATAATGGGATCAGCTCTATGGAGGCAATATGAGCTTTATTTTAACGCGATATTTTAAGGGACAAAGTGCAGTTTTCTTATTCCTTGTGATTTACACTGCTTACCAGATGTGATGCTATTGAATTGACGCGCATAAATAAAGCATGAGAGAAGGAAGGGTAGACGGTGCAACTGGAGTAGGAGGAGTCGGTAGTACACCTCACCCCTAATTTCCATGCAAGCCATTTCTTTTGGTTGTTCGACGTCTCAAGAGCGGTAAAGTGAGAGGTTGGAACCATGAAGAAGATGGGATGGAGTTAGCGGAAGAGGAAGATAAAATGAGGGCCCGAGGTAAGGAAAAGACGAAGTGGAAGGGAGACATTAACTAAAAACTGAGTGGTGGGAACAGGAGGGTAATGTAAGACGAATAGAAGCTGACGTGACAACACGAAGTACAGCATGATACGAGGATGTCAGGGCAATTGGGTGTTTTAATTCCACACGTGTAAATCGACTAGTTGCATGTGCCACGTAGTGGCTTTGCACACTATTTCTTGTTGGCGGGTCTGCAAGAGCAGGCATTGCTTGATTTTGATTTTACACCTTGGGCGAATTTCTCACATCATCGTGCGTGCAAAGAGATGATGCTAATGGGTTTGATTGCAATGTGGTGCCCTATTAAGATTGTTAATTCCTGACTTCTTTTTATGATGCCATCCATTGAGCTGGTCGCCTCTTGAACACTGAGACTCCTTTCTTCTTAACTTCGAGGCGGAAAAATTAGGCCAAGTGGAGCGCATGAACGAGTGGGCTGATGGCAAGTGGTGACCAATTGAGGAGCCCGAATCTGTACATTTACTCACCTTTCCCGCTGTCTTATTATCGGCTTGCTCTACTAAGTTCGCAGAAATACCTTGACATGTGCGCTGGTGGAAGTGTGATGGTTGCAATCCAAAAAGACATTTCCAGTTTTAGAGCTGACGAAGTTCTCGGTGATATCGCCACAAAATTAGCAATCTTGACTGACATTGGGTCCACTATCTTCCCACTTAGGGACTGCCCTCCAAATAATTTTAATATGCACTGCAACGTTTATTCCAGTAGTCAGTGTCACGCTCTTCCCTTCTGTTAAAATGCTCCTCGACATACTGTGGCTCAGAAAGATCAGTGCTACACCTTACGAATACGATATTTTAGAACATACCCAGGAGAATGCTAGATCCGTCTAGTACCCAAATCTATAGAAAAATCTGGTGATTACCCTAAAACTTAACACTTATTTACTTGGCGCACATGAATAGGTCATGCATGATGTGGACCCATAATTAACAACATTGGGTTTAAAAATACTTTGGATACCATTCACGATAAACAAAATAAGTAAAGATTAGTTCCACATTAAAGGAACATAGATGAGTTAAAACATTCGTATACCGAGCCGTAATAATATCGAATTTGACGATACGTTACAAGAATCAACTAGTCTTACAATTGACAGGCCTGCGCAACACAATCTTGAGGAAATGCTAAAATCATTTTACACCCACTCGTCTCTGCCACTGCGCAGAACATAACTCACCATTGGTCGAATAGGTCGGTAAATGAACCGAACGACTTGGCAGATAACCAGAATGCAAAGAATACACGCCAGGTAACCTTATCGATTTTATTGATTCCTCCGTTGACTAGCCGCTTAAAGTTAGTGAGTCAGCTACGAGGCGCCTGCTAAGAAGAGCACTAGCCACTCATTAATCCTGTGGCGGCTTAAACATGCCTCCGTGTAGAGATTATTATCGAAGGTGCATGGTGGGAATAAGAAGGCAAGAAAAGGACAAGCAGCAACAGCAGCAGCAGCAGCCGAGTCCCTAAGGATGCGGTGAAGTGCAGCCACAAATTTCGAGGATGTCTGGCACTGAAAAATCGTTTAAGCACTTAAGTCCTCAAGTAGCTACACTCAAGCAGACGCATAAAAGGAACATTACTTGGCGCCTAAGCGTCATTCTCCAGTATCTAATTTAATGGAACTCGGTAAAAGTTCGCAGTGTGCAAATAATCCCTCTTAGCCTTCTCTTCTCCTTCAAAAAATGAACACTACTAGCTAAACACATTTTCTGTTAATCCTCGTGAAGAGCAAGTATATTTTTTTCCTTAAAATGAAAGTTTCCCACACATTCGCTCTCCATTATGCCATAGGCACATGTGTGCCAAGTGTGCATATTCATGCTAGTTGTAGGGTAGGTACAGCTATGGCCACAAATGAACGTTTCACGTTTAACCAAAGTGTCAAAGGATTTACAGTGTTACTTAAATAAGTGAGAAGAAAGTTGATTAATGGCTTGGATCAGTTGCAGTCAGAATCTGCAAATGCATTCTTTATTAACTACAATGCATCAATCAGGCAGATTGTATCCGCTCTGCAGCTCAAAAGCAGACCCACTTAAGATGGCAACTTTGCCTCCCCAAACCACCACCTTCAATCACTACCAGCATATTTTGAAGTGACAAATGCCCCTTTCTTGACTACTAGTTAACCGCCAGTGTCAGATCAATGCCGTCTGCTAACAATGTTATCTCACATGCCTGTTTTGTCAAGCTACGTCTACCAAGCAACAAATCAGTAGTATCGACATTCCACCGAGGAATGCGTATGCAGTGATTCAAGTGTGACTGCATGCTTCTTTCTACATCCTTCTTCACAGGCAAATGAGGCCAATACACCCGCAGCACCTAAAAGAAGAGTAAATGCATGGATGAATCTCCTCCCTTTTATGCCATCAGCACAGTCACCTTACTAAAGTCATCTCATTAGTCGCCCGAAAATCTTTGCAACGGCAGTAAAAGCAGTCAATTCCAACCACCAATCGCTTTGAACCCACTGAGTGTTTAATTTTTCTACCCTTTTCTTCAAGGAGATACAGACTGCGCATTCTTATGAAGAGGGCATCATGCAAAGACTGCGAAGGATGAGGAACTTTGCGTCAATTTTAGACCATAGGCATTTGCTACACAAAAATGGAACTACTTGTCCAAAATTTGCAAACTTGTGTTTTGTGTGAAATAATTCAACTTTTCTAACTTAAAATATGATTTCAGATAAAGCGCTCGACTTTTTAGGTCCTAAAAGGAACTGCGCGCCCTTAATGTGGCCTAGAGCATCTCCAAAAAATCGCAGCTTTCACTTCCGCATCGCTTCACAAAGAAGTCGAATTCTTGTCAAATTCCGATCATTTTTAGTCACATTTCCACTGTAGACAGAAAACTGATGTTAGTTTAATCGCAAATGTTAGTCCAGAATTGAAGTTTCTTTCGCGTTATTTAAGGTATCAAACCACTGCAAAGTTGTCCATTGACTCTCTAATTTTGCTTGCTTCCTCCCACAGTGCTACAGTTTACAGGGCCATTTTTAAAAACTTGACTCGCTTATGAGCAAGTGAATTTCCCATTGACTAATCTGCTCCATCGCTTGCAGTAATTACGGTGCATAGGCGGCTTGTGTGCCCTTTGACGAAGAAGGCTTCCCAAGTATCAACCACGCTTGTCATCTCACTGTTTCACTCGAGAACATCAATGATGAAGTAGGAAAAATTCCGTTGCACCTTCCTCCTCTATGTAATGGTGTGGTGTCGCACCCATGGAAGGCAATTCTCCAGCTTCTTCTTATCCTCAGCCTTCTGCTCTCTCAGTCCTGCTTCCACAATCATTTCTTTGGCTCATGTAATGTGGCTTCCCTTTCTACTTTCGCCATTATATTGCGGTTAATAAATGACGACGGATCGCTGCAAAACTTAACAGAAAGCAGTTGGAAGGAGGAATGACTTCAGCTTAGTGTGGGAAATTACCCTGGGTGCAGAGTACTTGCAACTGGGCACTCGTAGCTAAGGCATTAACATCGTTGCCCATATCCATGTCGGTGGCGGCAGTGCAAATGAAATCCCATGGCATGGATTTAAATTTGAGTAAACTCCTGCAAGGAGAGTGGACCGTAGACCCTGATAAGGGCACCTGTAAAGCCACAAATTTAGCCTTACTGAACGCAATCACCCTTTGCCGCCGGACAATGTACCTAGTCCACATACACAAAGAACAGGGTCAAATAGTGTCGTTACGCATAGAGGAGGCAAATGATGTCAAACAGCCATCGTATCGCCAGTGCATTCAGGATATTCACAGAGTCGCTCATCGTCACCAAGCGTAGGCTGCTTGCATAATAGTTAAATTCTAAATGCCGCTTCGCACTCATTGAATCGATTGAGTGCCTAGTTGACTACTTTCTCGCTCGCATGGCAGACCAGGAAAATGGATAGGGCTGGAATTGAACTGATTACGCCCTGGCAGAAATAAGAATGGCTTTGCTGCCCTTGCCGAATTCAGTGCTACGTTGGAGTTATACAGCGGTATTCGCTATCACGACTTTTCTCTGCCATGCATTGCCTTTCCCTAGCATCTAATGCCTTGGTGTAGCCAACACTTTTGGTGTAGACTAAAGAACTCCAAATCAAGGAAAGTTTTTTCTTTGATGCATTGGAAAGGTTGCTGTTTGGCAAATAGGATCCGAGTAGTCCTTGTTTTTCGTGATTAAAGCTCTTCCTGCCAAACCAATGAATGGGTGCTACTATGAAGTAGCATGCGTCAGCGCAAGTTTTCAGAATATCGAATTATAGAAGATCACACGCATTTCATCAGCAACTTTACTTGGAGTGCCCTCCACTGAGAGGACTCCAAGATGGCAAAAATTGTTAAATGGTGCCTTATTCAGTTTAATCTTTCAATTCTGGAGATCAAATCTTTACAAGCATTCCATCAGATTCAGCTAGTTAATAAAGTTCGCCTTATGCCACTTGATTAGCCTTAGTCGCCACTTTGTCGGCTGTTGTACAGACAGACTCTGAATGAATTCAGCAGACGCTTCATCTGATTTGACTTATCGACCACTACACTTATAATGACTGCAACAAATACAGCCTGATGAGATACGGGAGGTTCTATGGTGAATGTCGGATCATCCTTGGAGCATTGCGAAGTGTTTGCCACCACTAGATTAATTTTCATCTTTTGGCCGTGTAATCATCTTGACAACGCTAAGTATGCCGTTCTTTGTTAAACATTCATCCAAGATAAACCCATGCGCGCAGTCATTACTTATGCACACTGTAAAGGTATTCATTGCAATTCAGTAGGAATCGTTATCATGTGGTGATTTCAATTGTAGTGCACATTCGTGATGTTGCAGCTAATTTAGATTTGCGCTTAAACAAGCTAAAAGTGTATGCATCCATGGTGTCGCTACTGTGGTAGCGAGAATGATATGCGCTAAAAGAGTCAAATTGCGCTTTATGATAAGGAATGGCTTTAGGAACACTTAAGAAAAGAATTGATGGGAAGTTGAAGCTCGTACATTGAGGCCAACTAAAAATGTGCTGATAGGAGAGTATCGAAAAAACTTGAATGTATTAATGCCGATTTGGTCAAAAAATCGGTAATTTTTCAATTTGAGCTGTTTCGAGTTTCGGTTTTTTCGACAGTACGCCATCATCGATACTATTATTACCAAATTAATAATACATGGTGAATGTAGAATAACCACATAAGCGAAAGGGATCGGACACAAGTAAATAAGTTAAACGAGTGTTGGCCCCTAAAATCTTACATTGGTCTTAACTTTTCTTACGTAATTTTCATGTTGGTGTGCAGATCCTGCCTCATAATGCTTGAAAGAATTCACGTAGGCAGCTTGAGAAAGTGATTTTGCTTTTGCACTTACGCACGGCACTGGCGATTCGATCTGCTGTGGTGAGTTGGAACCCACAGCTGACAATCAGTCTCCTAGGGTGCAATAAACTTGACCTAAGGAGGTCGGGGTGGTGTCTAATGTGTCCTGGCCTGAGTAACTGCATCGAGCGGCTTGGTTATTGGTTCGGATATTTACACTATATGCATGAAATGACGCTATCTACAATTCATTGACCACATTTGTGCCACAGAATTTGACACCTGAGTTTAACTGATACTCAAGTGAACCGATCATAAGTTCCGTTAACATGATCGAAGTTACAATCTGTTCAATACGACATTTGGTGTCTTATCCAACCAAGAGCATAAACATGGGTGTGAAGAGTTGCAGTCAATGTGGCAACATTCAGGTTAGTTGACTTTAATTTCACTGCATTAGTGGTTTATTCTATGAAAGCAGACTGGCTCTAACGATACCATGGTTTATGATGCTGTAGATCGTTCAAATTTAATCATTATCTAGCTCCAGAATCATTCAGTAGACGTTAATGATTGGGTGGTTGATTGGGTGGTGAACCTGGTGTGACTCACCACCAACTTATTGGCTAGGTGAAGGTGCAGTTGAAAAGCTATGGTCTCTCATCCATTAAGGTTTTTAAACTCTGTTGACACTAGCCGTTCGCAAATTACTAAAACACATATCTAAGGTATAGTTACCCGGAAGAAAATGCAGCATCATTCCAGTTCTATGCGGACGTTAAGCGGCGACGCAATACGGCACTCCCTTCTGATGAGTGCCATTCAGCTACACGCACAATCATCTGATTCCCTTTATGTGCATGTGAAGTAACTATTGGCCGATATAAAGATAAGGTTTCATCGAAACCATGCTTCGTGCATAGCATTGGTAGCAGAAAAGCTTTGCTACCCAATTTATGTATCGAATTGCGCTTTATTTAACTGAGGTTCTTTAGTATGAGTGATGACTTGACGTGGGCATTTTCTGTGGAAAGGACATGGAGTTAATGTGCCAAAAAGTCAAAGCCATGTGTTGTAATGGCGTAGCGAAGGACTGCATAGCCTTTTGTCTGTAAAGGCTTGGACCAGCATTCATTTGAAAAGGTTTTCCGCTTCTTCTGACACACGATGACCTGCAATGTAAGGTATTCAAAATTGTGGAGGTCGTAAAAATCACACCCTAATTCATGCGGAGATCAAGTTTCTGGATATTTGCCTTTCAAATCCACAGTCATTGCATCATTTTCTTCAACGTATAGAGTGGTCCCGTCCTGAGTTGCTTTTGCAAAACGTGTGTTTGGAGGTCCAGCTGAAGATTTGCATGGAGTTTGTTTTAGGCTTGACCTTGAAATCATGGGTTCTTAGTCAGCTCATATCTCCAGAAGCTTCAATGTGCATATTTGGCCTCCGAATGAAGCATAAAAGCAAAGTTTTGTGGTCATCAAGTTTCACACTATTGGTACCTCGTAAGCTGTATGATCCAATACTTTAGTGTCATGTTTCAAAAACTGACTAGGGGGAATGATTTAGTCCGAAATAAAAAGAGAAATGTCTGCTATTCACACATAACTGAGTACCACCCTAACTAGAACATGGTGTTCCCGTGATGGACTTACTCGTTAACGAATAACACTTTGCCGCAAGAGCCACATTTCTCTCGAGCTTCAGCAAAATGATCGCAACTTCGGCATCCTTGTGTGCCATTCGCATGGTTTGAGTTCCTGTCTAATGTCACTTCAGACTTTTAGAGAAATAGCCTAGAATACCGTGGAAAAGACAGCCGTAGACCAACCAACAAAGCTTCCAAGTCCATTGGATTGATTTCATCTCTGAATACTGCAGAGAGTTAGTATCTTTCTAACGGGGTGGTTTGGAAGATCAGAACGTGCTTTTTCAAATTTCTCAGGCTTAAAATTTATGCACGTAAACGAATAGCACACCTAGAAGAGAAGGTTCTAGGATAGCTCATGGACCAGGTCTTGAGTTCCTGTCTAATGTCACTTCAGACTTTTAGAGAAATAGCCTAGAATACCGTGGAAAAGACAGCCGTAGACCAACCAACAAAGCTTCCAAGTCCATTGGATTGATTTCATCTCTGAATACTGCAGAGAGTTAGTATCTTTCTAACGGGGTGGTTTGGAAGATCAGAACGTGCTTTTTCAAATTTCTCAGGCTTAAAATTTATGCACGTAAACGAATAGCACACCTAGAAGAGAAGGTTCTAGGATAGCTCATGGACCAGGTCTTCATGTATTGAAGCAAGAACATGATGCCTTGTGCAATCACTCTAGTTTCGTACATCTGTAAGATCGTGGCGACTTTTTGATACCACCTCCCGAATCACTTCTGCCACTACAGTTTGACTTGCAGAGGGCGTGCTGCTAAAGAACTTCAACCTGTGACACAAACACTTGCTTCATTCTAAATTTTCCTCGTTCTATCGGTGTGCCAATTTGGTGTGCCTACTTTAAAAGGAGAAATGGATTTTGGTTATCACGCGCTTGATACTGGTAGGTAAGAAGGAGTCACCATAGATATCCAAGTGAGAAAAAAGCATCACTTTAAGTGCACTAGTCCATCTCGAAACAAAGTTAAGTAGTTCTCTTTACGATGAGGCGGCCTATGGCATTTTTTCCACCGCTGACTCTCTGCTATAGTCAATCAAAGTGGCAGGTTCGTGGCTGCGACCTAAGTCCTTATTTTAAATGCCTTAGAGTCATCGCCCCTCCTCTATCATACAGACGCACCACCGACTTCACGTAATGACAATTCGAACTAGACCAATGGGCGCAAAGAATGGGTTTTATGTCTTTTCTGCCGGCAGCAATTGTCGATCTAGTCATGTCATAATCTTATATTTATAAAGCCAGTTATGCAAATAAAACGTTGACAAAAGCCGTCTGGTAGCAGCACCCACCAACCAACGCTCAGTGCATCAATCTGCAGCTCCGCTTTCATTAAAAAGCAATAAGTTGCAGTAAGTTACTTCCCGAGTAGAAGCATGTGAAATCTTGACCTGCGAATATCTACAGGTATGCTATGGGCTGGCAAATCTGCCATTTTGCATTGCTTTAAACACAGCCAGGCAGGTGAGGCTGAGGCGTAATGTTAGATTATCTCCAAACTTCCTAACACTCCAATAGTGCCTTGTTCAAACCCAACAGATCCAATTATTTAGCCACAATTAATATGGCAAAGAAGTTCTCTGGCAATTTTTCCGTATTATTTAGTTCAAGACATAGGTTTTTGTAAAACATTATGCTGAAGTCAAGAGTGGGACTAATTTGTCATTTGTCAAAGGGTCGGAGGTGTCTTAAATTTGTAACCTGATTTTAAAGGTATAAATAGGGAGAGCTTGCAAATGCATCGACAATCCGCGCTTCATTTTACTAAAATTATAGCTGCTTTCTTTACCATTTGTATCTTTTCTCATTTAAAGAAGTAACTGCAATTAATGGTGCATATGAAGTACTTCTGAAAAAAACTCACGGGATCTTTGCTTACCCTTCCAGATAATTTTAGACGGAGGTGCTGAAAAACCCAGTGGAGTGTTCATCATCGCTAGCTTAGCTACAGCTTATCAGGCAGAAGTCACTGCACTGCTCGTACCAGCATCCGAGGTCATGGACTTGGAATCAATGTACGCAAATTACAATGGCCTAAATAAAAGCTAGCATAAAACAGCTAATCAACTGTGCATTCGAGTGAAAATAACGGTAATGCACTAAATGAACCAAGATGGTAAATTCGCTTTTAGCATTGCAAGTTCGCAGTTGGCTGCACACTATGCAAGCAATTCCAACTTGCTTAAAATATATGGGAGCATTGAAAATCGCGCCACACAAGAGCCGCAATTCGAACTATCTCTCAGTCAAGACTTTTGCTTACATCGGGGGATTATTTGATAGTTAGAATGCTTTTCATAAAAATGTCATCTCAGTGGCTATTCTTTCATAAGGTAAGCTCGGCAACAAATCGCTGAAATTTTAGGAACTTTGGGCTTTAATTTCACTGGGTTAAATGCGCACTTTGCAAAACAGCATGTTTGGATCCAGCCTTAATGACTTCGTGGTGCTCGCATTAAGGGGTTTGAGCAGGTCATTTTTCAATAATTTTTCCACTAGGGTAATTGTCTCTGCATTAGAATACCTTGGTTGAGTTGTCACGCAGAGATTGTAAGCTCTAACAGAAAAACACAGCTAAAGCACACCCTTGACCTGCATCAATTGTCGTATGGCAACGATTTATACAAATGTTAAAATTTTAACTCCTAATGCACAAGAAAGGTGGTTTAAAGGAATGCGCCTCAGTCAAACCGTGCAGATAAATAGCAAGCTGAGATTACCGTGGAGAGAGCATCTGTGTTTTACTTGGTCCCATTCATGGACGAGGTTTGAGTGCTAATGGAGGAAGGAATCTCCCCATGCAGAAGACCCTAATTAAGACGCCTGCTTTCTTGAATTTGCACTTTTGGCGAAAACCAGTCAATACGTCATCGACTCAAGGAGAAGGCAAGCAATCGATGTATTGCATGTGTTGGAACTAAGCGATACCTTTCTCAACCAGTGCACCAGTTTCTAGAGTGCTTAAGTTTTTTGCCCAAAAATGAGTGTGCTTAGCTACTCCTGATAGGTAAGCGAACCGCGCAATAAAAAAGGATGCGCATTTTTAAGGAAAAGCAACAGCATAGCATTCACTAACGTCAATATTATTCGCAGCCGCGAAACTCCTCGGTTTGCTCCGTTGAACTGAAAAGTAACGAATAATTGTTGTTTGTGCGCATTTCTGGAACATCCCAAAGCGTTTCGCGACTCCAACAGTGGGTAGTCCACTCCATTACTAGATGTCACGAGGAGATCTTCTCTGCTATCACACGTGATGACATTTAATACATTGCAGGGTGCGTCTATAATGAGACATTGAGATGGAGGAATGGTGACCGCCAGACAATCCACTTGGACAGGAGCGCACCAACTCGGTACAAATTGGACTGTGTGCACGCATTGGTTTGTTGACCTTAAAATCTTTGTTCCAAAAACTTTGTCCTCTTGATAGGCCAAGGTGGGTTGTTGACGGCACGCACAAATATCATGGGCGCAACTATTAAGGAGAATGGCCTAATGTTGCCGCTGAAGTGAGATTAAAAGCCGAGATCGCCAAGGTCATGTGGTGAAGCACCAGCTACATCCATCAAGGAGCGACGGTAAATCTTTATGTGCTTATGGAAAGGTAGGTGACCGTGGTCATTCAGTAACGGCACAACGTACATGTATCATACCTATTGCTCTAACGTCGGTGAAATCACGTGATCACATGGTCTAGTCAAGGCAATGCATAAGGTGACAAGAGGGATCAGTCTTCGTCGATATTAGTTCACCTTAGCTAGTAAATGCTGGTTACCTCGCACTGCCTTTTACCTCTCTTTCATGCTCCTCCAATCCTCGTTTTCTTACATTTTATTAAGTCGTGATCTGTTTTGATCCTTCAAAAAGATCATTTTGATTTGTCGTCCAATCTACTGTGTAAGGTATAATCCTTTTACTTATTAAACACCGACACCCCCTCATCCTTGCAACAGGTGTTACCCATGCTTGGTATTGGTGTAAAAAGCACAAAACAACTACACTTAAATCGAAAAGAGCAACGCGACTGGTTCTCCTATGCCATGCATCCACAAGGCAAAAAGTACCGCTATAAAATATGGCGTGCTTGCAAAAAGAGAAAAGCTATAGTGAATTGAAGCATGCACCAATTATCACTATTTACCACGGCAAGCTACTATCACTTTTTGATCCTCTTATCCTAACAATGTGACGCCAGCTGTTGCCCAACAAATGATACTGAAGATACTGAGACATTCCCCACTGGCGGCTGTGCCATCGCTAATCACAACTAGGTAAATGAAAGAAGCAGTTAGCGGATCTAGCTTAAATGCGTAGTAAAAGAAGAGGTTTGCGCATGAGGATGATATATTATGTACCACAGGGATTGAGTCTTTTACTTTTCTGAGGTCCTTCTACATCATGAGCCCTAGATTTCGGCACTCAGAGGCAAGGTCAGAGGTGGCTGCGTATGCAGAGCGCGTGGATGTGCAGAGAAGCTGCATCAAGGGATGTAACAGTATTGTCTATGGCCCAGTGATACTGGGTTCTGTCTACACATTGGCTGCTTATAACGATGTAGCCGTGGTTTTCACGCAAAACTTGGGAATCACTTGTACGCTACGTTCAAAGCAGAGGTAAGATGAACATATCATTGTCCCACTTAAATTACATGTTTCGACAATAGATGTCTTACTGAATCTAACAATTACTAATCTATAGAAATGTGGCATTTTTATGCCTCTGAGAGTTACAACTCAAGTCGCAAGCCAAGGCTGCCGAGAAATTTTGTCATCGCTTCCTATTACGTGCGAGTCAGAGGACATCTCCCCTCTATGCTGACCTGAAAAGTGGCATTTCCGCCTATCGTTTGTCAAGGGGCATATAGCAACTCTCAACGCCCACCACAGAAGCGAAATGCTGCCCGTCCTCTATATTGTTCGGAATTCGGACTAAAGCCTACAAGATGAGGCTTTAGGGTGACTGCTACCTGAGGAATCATGCAAAATAATTAATTCCAAATTGCAGTTAAACGCTACACTCTTGCCTTTTGAACAAAATAGGGTTCAAAGGCTTCATAAGCCATTGAAGTTGCAACAACTCTGTGCTTTTCTCTGTCAGTGAACCTGTAATACCAGTGCAAATGCCAATTCTGGCGTTGCCGAGATGCTACATTTTACCCGAAATAAGCAGAAGTTCACTTCTCGATTGCCTTCGCTAAGCAATTATTATTAAAACGAATCAATAAAGGCCTACTGGACTGGAAGTGACTTACGCCATTGGCATCGTTTGGAGCATTTAGTGGGTTCAAAAGTCCTCTTTATGCGCGAGCTTGTTGTTAACAAGTGCATGAGATACTAATCATATCCGCATTCCTTCCAAGGATTATTAGCCAGGATTTCCTCGCGATTACCATCCAATGTATGCATAGAGGCCAAGACCTTGCCAGGATGGTTGCCAAATCGCAGTCATAACTGAACGACTGAATAAGTTGACTATGGCCTTTTCCTCCGACTATTGACTCAGGGTGATATATGCTAACGTCGAAGCATTCTACTGCCCAATACCTGGCACATGCTGCTAAGTGCCGTGCACCTCATTCAATGATGCATGATGTCAATTGCCAGTGTGGAATAGACCGAAGTTGCGCTATGCCATTTGTCCTTCAACCTTGGCACTCTGCGTTCTCTACGTGACATAATAACTAATCTAACTTTGTTGTATTTTTGGTCCCACTGCATGGTTAATCGGCTGTTCTGCTGCTCCACACCCCACGACCCGGTTTTCGGGTGAAGCAACTACCTATCTCAGTTCACCTTCGTTAGACGAGTTTGGGCGAGGAGCAAACCTAACAAATGAATGAACTTTGGATAGCCGAGCATTTAACACAATCCATCCGCTATTATTAGAATAGTCAGATATTTTAAACTCTGTTATGTGGAGAGAGGTCATACAGGCAATGGGTGATGAGGCACTGACTCGGTTGAAAACCCTTCGTTGGCATGTTGGTTGCATGTGCGTGTTTCATAGTTTGATACGAAATGGGGAATGTGCATAAATATGTAGATGCCGCATTCGTACACAGAATCCGGCAGAGGCTGGTGTTGCTGTAGCGCCTATCTTATTTCTTAGTGACCCTAGTGAACACCGATGGGAAATACACATAGCACTCATTCCGAATTAGCTGTGGCATAGGAGAGATTCCTTACATCCTGTCATAAGTCATCGCGAGGATAATAGCCCCTCCTGGCATAGTGGCCAAGCGGATACATCGGAGGTGGTCAAATGTTTCCCTAAAGGGACTGAGGCCTTAATGTTCCAAAATGGTGATTAATCACTTGAAGGTCTAGCACTTTAAAATCCATTAATATGAGCCATTCCCCAGGAGTTGCTCTATCAACCAGACCATCTTGGTGAAGGAAAGGCGCTGAATGCCTTGAATAAGAGGTGTCGGTTTGTCTTTGCGTCTTTACGTAATTTAGTTATTTGCAATGGTGTTGGCACAAGTATGTTTTAAATATACTAAGGCTTGAAACGAAACTTGTGAAAGGGTTTTGATCGCTTACCTGTGCTAACCAGTCAAAGGCTTGCCTGAGTCAATATTATGGTCAGTTAGTCGCTAATTATGAAATGTGATCAAAACTCCAAAGATAAAATAATTTTATGAGCGTTGCTTCAGCTATTCCTCTCTCGATTTCCACAGATTACAGAGTGCAAAATTGACTTAAGTGGAAGTTGGGCGTACCTCAGTCGCATGCAGGAAAGCTTGGAAAGAGTTGCTGCCAAGGCACGAGGACGTTTCTAATGTGGGCACTTATTTTGCTATTGTGTTTGTGGTAGAAGTGATTTAGACACTTTGGACCATATACTTCAACAACCTAAACAGTTCCATGCTTTTGCATCTTCTCTAGCAAGTAGGCGTACAAAGGAGGCCAACTAATATTCAAAGGACTTAATAATAAACACCATAGCAAAATTAATAAAAACTGCACTGACAGCTTGTTAGATTTTCGGCGTTCTTCAATGAGTAAGGCCCCGAAATTCTTCACTAACAAAGCTGGCCAACCATTTGAATGTTCGCTCGAAAAAGCAAATAACTCTTCAACGTTTTACGAAGTTTCAGCAAGTTGAAAAGCTTTCACCGATGCTAAAATTTTTGCGTCAGATTTTGGGATTCAATATATATACAATATAAATTACCACTGCCGGATGGATGAGTGGTTTGACTCGTCTCAGCAGACGCCTCATCGCTGACTCATCCACTTTGGATGACTGGCCGACCAATGGGTCAATAAAATCGATAAGTCCGCCTAGTGTATATCCATTGCGTGCTGGTTATCTGCCTAGTCGGTAGGTTCATTCACTGATCCATTCGATCCACAAATGGGTGAGTGCAAAATGATTCCAGCATTTGCCCAAGTTTATGCCATGTAGGGCTCTCAAGTGTTGTAAAAATGGACCAATTTCAATAGCGCATCGTAGAATTCGATATCATTGCGGCTCCGTACGAGTAATTAAAATCACCTACAATCTTCTGGTGAGAAGCAGATTTTATCCATTTAACTTATTGTGCATAGGAACCGGGCCATTTTAAAAGCCGACGTTACTATTTATAGGTCCGCCTCTAAAACGAACCGTTTCATGTGCACCGAGTAAGTAATTGTTAAGGCCTAGGGCAATCAGCTGATACTGCAAATAAAGACGAGCTGCAAGGGATATTGTCAAACCTTATGATAGATTTGTGCACGAGGTGAAGCTAGCACTCGTCTCGCAATAGTTGCCGAAGATATCGATTCGTAAGGCATAGCATTGGCAGTTCGAGTCAGAGCATGTCGAGGAGCGTTAAATTATAAGGGCATAGCGTGACAATGGTTACCGGATTAAAATGTAGCGGCCCATCTTTAACACTTCTGAAGTGTGTTTCAAAAGTACCAAGATTGTAAAGTCCTCTGTTTGCCGCAAACAAGCGTTAGTCAAGGAAGCGTTGTCAATGCTATCACTGTGGAAGTCTCTTTAAATGGCCTTAACGCACTTTGCCATGACGCTGCTGCAAATTTAGCAGAGTACATCGGCGAAAGGGTTGTATGAAAAGTGACTTGGTTTATTGATATTATCTCTCCAACTAGTCATTATTTAAACATCAACCGACCCCCATGCACTTACAATGGCCTAGTTTTCCCCATGTTGCACTCTTCTTTTATTTAGATTGAGGCAGGCAACTCGTGGTGGAGAAAGAAGCGTCAAAAGGTCCAAAAGCTGACATGCTCAAAGGACAGCTTTACGGCACAGTTCCCACCATTCATTTCTTCGTCACTGCCTCAGTCCCACTTCGATTCATCCTTGCCTCGGGTCTTCAAATAGTACTCGACTTCCGCCGCTTCCATCCCAACTGCTCGTCAGTTCCAACCTCTCATTACGCCGTTCTCTAGACGTCAAAGGACCACAGCAGACATAAATCATAGAAGTTAGATGTGATTGGTAATATCAACCCTTCCTCCCCCCATTGTGCCTTCTTCCTTTGCTTTCTCTTGCTTAATTTGCGCACGTTATTTCGATACCTTCACATCTGGTGACTGGTGTAAACCACATATTAAGGGAAGGCTATGCTTGGCTTCTTTATGTGTACCGTTAAAAAAAAGTAATGGTGCACCCTCCAAATCGATTTCTTTGGATTAAGCTGGATAAAAGGTGAATGTTTCAACTTGTGAAAAGATGGTAGAAAGGAGGGCGATAAAAAGGCTGCACCACAGCACCGTGCAGAGTAATTCTATGGTGCTCCACTTACACTCATCTGGCTCCACCTCAGCTTCCAATTCCAAATCAACCTCCCCTGTCGTCCTCCGCATGCTCGACGGCTGGCACGTCGGCAACGGTGTCATCACGGTGTGCGATGGCGGTGTAGTAGGTTGGCAAGCGTCACCACCCCACCTGTTCATTCATATTCCACCACCGTCTAGTCGTAACCAAACGGTCGGATAGACCACATTCTAATTTTATTATTCTGCACCAAATCAACCTTGTCTTCATCTCCCTGCACTCGTCCCTGTTGTTCCCTTTGTGGTTGTCCTTTGTCCCATTGTCGCGAATGAGGCTTGAGTAAGGGCAATAATACGAATAACTGAAAGTGGGTAGAGAAAGCTGAATAAAGGCTGAAGACTGCTATTGCTGCAAGTAATGAGGCAGGTGAGTCAGTGTGAAATCCACTTGCACATGAACGTGTAGCCTTTTAGAAAATAGTCTTGTCGAAGACAGTGCTATCGACTTGAGGGGCAGGAAGGAGCTAAGAATCTTCGACCAACTCCACAGCAGCTTGACGTCTCTAAAAGTAAGAATAAATTACAGCGTGCGACGTATTGGTTGCGCTACTGATGAAGCATGTTGAATTATTGACCGGTCGATCAATAAGGGAGGATGACAAGGAAGAGGGATGGATGGTGTCGATTACACAGTTGTGTGTAGTTGCACTTGTGTGCGCAAAGTGAAAACAACTTCAGGTGCCGTTTAGCCTGCATGGAAGGAGAGAGAGTGGAAGGAGGTGAGTGAAAAATGTGCTACAACTGTATCAAGCACAGTGTTGTTCATCCATACTTCTTGTCGCATCATTCGAGGGTTATTTTGGTGACAATGAAGCAAATTATGGATTTGAAGAGAAGAGAAGGAGGAGAGAAAAAGGCGGTGGATAGAGTATTGTGCAGCCCAGGTGGTAAGTAACTAAGCGAGAAGGAAATAATTTGCCGTCCTGTTGAGTTAGTGCTCGATGAACTGGACCGTTATTTGCATGCCGCACTAATCATACAAAAAACAAAGTTGGTGTGGGGTAATTGTAGGGTGACCGCATTTTCTAATTTTCGGAAATTGGTTGTCTCGTTTTAAAATTTAGTCGCAATTAGAGTAACTGGTTATCCTATGCAATCGCTGAGGCGCCTCGATGTAATTTCCTGTCATTCAGGTTGACCATAGTTTTGTCTTTGGCTTCCTTTGGTAGGGATTTACAGTAACTCCAATACTGCTTGTCAAGTGGCTCCTCAATGCAGCCGCTTCGCCATGAGGATTTAAGTGATAACGCTAAAAAATAGTAGAGAGCTTTAGTTAAGGCTGCAAAGTTAAATGGTAATGGTGGAGGAGGAGGAGGCTGAGGCATCTGCTTGAAACTGGTGGCGCACCAGTAATCAATAAAGGACTGTTTTTTGGTTCACAGCATGATAACCGTGCTTAAAGATGGTGAGTTTGAGAAATGAATTGCCGTCTTGCGCAATCTTGCCGCAAAATTGCACCGTGTTTACATTCTGCCTAACTGCGACGTCGTAGGCCTTGGTAACTGCAATTCGGGATTCTGACTGCAACTTTAGCACTCATTCTACTTAAACCTGATCAATCACGCAACATGTTTCAAATATTTTGGTGCTTTTCTTTATGCCTGTGACGTGTAGCCTGCTGTTGAGTGCGTGCCGGTAGCTGGCAATGTCGAGGAAACCCAATTCGTGCTTTTCCATGAGTACCTCAAACTTCGCATTTGTATTCGGCATTCGACATTTTTACAATGCTATTCTGTTTTGACTCCATCCATTCACTATGTCTAATTATTTGCATTGCTGCTCCACGCTCTACGACCCGGGTTCTGTAGCAGGCTACGTTCCACCTCAGCGCACTTTTGTTTGATGGATTTAAAAGAGTATTAAGCCCAGCAAGTAAGCAGAGTTAGAAGAGCCAAGCATTCAACGTGAATTGTTCCTTTTTTGCAATATTCAGGAATTTCGGGATTTGTCTGCCAGCGAAGAAGGCCATGCTGACAATGATTGATCAGGTACTAACTCGGCTGAAGGCATAGAAGGATAGAAATTGCTCGGTGACACGGTGGCCATAGGAACTGCAGCAGTGCAGTTTCATAGTGTGGTACAGAAAATGGTATGCATATTAGTAATGCAGATGTTCCACTTCGAACACAGAACCCGACAAAGACCAGTGATGTCGTAGTGCTTACCTTATTTTGAGCAAGCTCTATACATATCATTAGAAACATACACATAGTAGTTAACCCGAAGAACTGTGGCGCAATAGAGGTTCCTTGCACTCTCTTACAAATTAACTGTAAGAAAATAACCTCTTTTGGCATGGAAAGCGAAAGAGGTGTGTCTGAGTTGATCTGGTGCATCTCCAAAAGGGCTGAGACCCTATTGTACCAAGATGGTGTTAAATAACTTGAGCACTATCTAGGGGTATAAAAATGCTATGTATCTCAAAAAGAGGTGACAACGATCTTCTCTGGAACCAGATGTGAGTGAATTGTGCCCAACCTACGTTGCGTGGATCACTGCGGATACCACTTCAATGGTATGCCAGACTGGTTGCGAAGCGCAACCGAGACGAATACCAAGAAGGCACGATAGGCTAAAATGGTTGTTTCACCCTTTTAAAGTAACTTGACACACGCGCCCAAAATTGTGCAAGTCGAAAGGCTTTCTTTGGAGTTATGTTACATGAGAAATTCCCTGTATTTAAATCCTCATCGGATGTTTTTCGAGTGACTTAAAAAAGATGGAAGCTAAAGATTAAACTGAGGTAAGAGGCCTTCGAAGACTGAGACGCGCAGGCAGACAGTAGAGTTAGGAACAGGAGAGTGTGAAGCAAGGTTTTCCAAGACCGCGGGTCGCAGAGACCAAGGTATCGCATATTCAGCCTATGCAAACCAACGGTTGCCTAATATAGCTGTTTAGATGGAGCATACGGGTCCGGTGTTGATAACGCAAATGGCTCGCCCGTTAGAAGCACCCACATTCAATCCACTTATCAAACTGCGCCGCTTTGGCATCCGAAGATGGTACATTTCTGAACCAATTAATGTTCAACAAATCCGTGTTAAGCATAATTTGGCAGTCAATCTTCCTTTGCATTATCTCGCACAATGGACCTATCTTAGCATTACAGAAATCCAAACATCGCACTGTATTGGTAGCATCAGAAAGGAGACTAACAAGTCAAAATTGGTCTGTCTCAGCCATATTTGGACCCAAAGCTAGTATCAGTTTGATGTAAATGCATCGTTCTCCTGGACTTGCACAACTCTCCGCGTCCTGATGATTTGTACGGCAACTTGGCCAGCATTTATGAAGGACGTGCAGCAGACGCATAAGCCAATAGACGCCTCTACTGACAGGCAGGCACCCATTGTCGGAATCGGTGAAATGGTGGTGAAAGTTTATCTGCGACTTGAAATCGGCTTTAACGCACACGCCGACTTTCTATTGCCAACAATGGCATTCACCTGAAAGTCCACAGGAGCATCCCCTCGGTTACAGAGAAGCTGCTAGTTGGATACTCGAAAGAGATGCGTTGGCACTGGATGCGTAATTTTGTTGTACCTACAATGTACCTACAATGAAGTAGGCAGAGATGTTTAACGCATGTCACCCTTTAGTTTCTGCATAAACAGCCGTATTTGGTACAGGGACCTTTTAAAGTAATAATCAAGCTGTGGTGCATAGGTGATTACAAACTAACATCCAAGTATGAAACTAATAACCCCTAAATTATGGTCTATAGCTTCCAAAAGCAATAATTATCACTTGTGCTTTTCCTTTGAAAACGGTTTGCTAACTAGCAAAACATTCGGGCATGCGAAAAAAGAATGCTGCGTGTGGGAATAAACGCGTTCAAACAACTGCAATCGTAATGGAATAACGTTTACACAGATTAAAATCGCTTTAAAATGGAAATCGGTTAGTGCAGGAGGTGCCTTCCGTGATAAGTTACTTATTGGAAAGCTACAAACTATGTCCACTAATTTGATCTATTCTGCCATGCAACTTACCTAAAACTTGATTGATTTGAGGAACCATCAGCTGCTTTGCGCCTTTTCAGTCCAAGTCGTCTTCATTAACCATCTCTTCTCCCGTGAGGAGAAAGCCGTTTCCACCAGCCCATTCAATCCACGCAGTTTTGGGCAAAAACACCATCTGTTAACCAGAAGACTAATGAGGCGTCTTCATAGATGGCTGGATATAATCTTGAGCTGCTCCGAAGGAAGTATTCTATGGGTCAAAGACGGGGTGTTCGAACAGGTGTGCACAGCCTTCGCCAAATCTCTTAGATTATTACGCCCTTATGAGAGACGGAAAGTAAGGGTAAGCGGTTTTAAGTACAGCCCAAAGTCGTGACTGACTCTGGTCCGAACTAAATTTCCGTCCACTAGCATGCAAATGTGCAGGATATATTACTGGGTTGCTCATTTAGCTTGCCTTACATTTGCTTTAAAGTACTTTCGCCTAAGACGTTGATTGTCCCACTCAACCGGGGAACAATTCAAGTGTCTGACGTGCAAAATTTAACACATGCCCGTCAGTCGTCCAAAAGACTTAACTATCCTAGACCATATGATTGATAAATTTTGCGGTGAAATATGAGTAGGACGTTGGTTAGAGTGCCCTCTCACTTAGTTATCAACGTGATGGCGGTGCTAATTCGTGGTTAGGTGCGGTAGTAGTAGCAGTAGTAGTCCTAGAGGGGAGAAACAGTCACTGTGGAGTCATAATCAGGTTCGTCCAAGTAATACTTTGGCGAGGCACCCTCCGCCTCCTCCTCGCCATTGCCAAACCAACACATCTACCGCTCCACAAGCTTGACTTCCTACATCGAGGTGGGAAGGTGAAAGGAAGAAATGGCTATAGACTATCCCACCTGCCAATAAAGAGGAATGCCTTGGATGGAAAATGCTTCATGACTTGCGTGGCACCCGATACACCCACTGCATTGGTGAATTGTTAGATCATTCTACAGGGAAGAAGCAACATCGACCTCTAATACAAGTTTATGAGTGCAATGTGCCGAATGACTTGCTGATAAAGTAGCCGAAAGTAATAATTTAAGGTATAAATTAGAGTGTATGCTAAAGTGTTTTTGGCTCTTAAACAAACAATCTTTTACGCACTGATTCTAACGTTTTCCGTCTCTGATTTGAGCGTCTTATTGTTGGCACTCAATGCTGATACCAGTGATGCAGCAATAGGCTGCGCTCTTTGGCAGAGACAAGAAGTAAAAGAAGCCGCCATCGGCAACGCACTCACCAAACTCGGCAGTAATATTCGACAAAAATTTGTTTAAATATCCATGTAATGCAGTCATTGCACTTATATGCCAAGTAGTCGTAGCAATTTAAATGGAAATGTGCTAGATTCAACCCACTAGCATTTTTTGTGCGTTCGTCTAGGATTGGACACTAGACAGGCGACTGGAAAGCAAATCTTCACGGAGCGATTGGTGGCTTTTGATAAACGAGCGAACAGGCAATGGCACTAAGGGTGTAACCTACGGAATTCCGGGGGGGAGAATTAGGCAAAAGGCATAAAGTCAACGTGTTAGTAGGCAAAATGTGGAGGTCAGAAGCCTGCATAAAACAGGAGGGAGCATCTGCTACTGAAAGAGCTTTTGTAAGATGACGTCAGACCGAAAGTGACAATTCTAACAAAGGTCACTGCAGAAAAATTGAAGAAAATCAACCTGCTTAGCAAAATCCGAAATGATCCAAGTTACTTCATTATTTGCAAGGTTATGTGAAAAGAGGAGTACTTTAAATTAAACCTACTGATTTTTAAAGAAGCAGAGAAGGGCTAGCATGTTGGCTTTTGTTCTGAATTGCCTATTTTCTGATGTCTATGAGAATGGATTTAATGAGGCCTAGTTGCTAAAATTGAAGGCTTTTGCTACGCGGTCCCCTAGGTGTTAGCGGTCATAGGTACTTGACTGAACACGCGAATAATGGCAATGAGTGACTCATTCTGACGTGTCTGGTCAGATCACTAACGTTTCGTTTGACCAGGGAAATGGATTAGACTGACCTCATCTGGTAACCATGTAAATGCTTCAATGGTGCAAACACAGGATAATAGTCGTAGCCCCCTAATCACTTTGAACTTTGTCAGGTTACTGTTAACCGAGTGTGCTTTCAATGTCAGTTAAACACGGAAATAGACTATTTTCCGACACAATTGATGTGCTTAAAACTCATCATTTATAGCAATGAGGTAATTAAAAATACGTGAACCTCCAAATGCGTAACAAAACTTGCTACTGCCTAAATGAAACTGGTAGCAACACTTGCTTCCCGCATTCAAAGCAACGATTTTTGCATGCTATAATTAACTACCACCAGGGAAGCGCTAATATATAGGATGACTTGGCACGAGGTTGGCACTTAACCAGCTTCTTTTCTGCTACACACAAGAAGAATTCGATGCGCACTGTGTAAAAATAAGTAGCGTGCCGTAAATTAGGAAAATTTTGAAAGCATTGCAGCGAACATCATGCTTGTTACTGGTTAGGGGCTATGAATAGATTCGATTGTTCTTATTTGTGTCGACTGTCTATTTGAGTCACCCAATTGGCCTATTCTGCCGTACTTTGAACCTAAGTTTACTTTTACCAAAAGCTACAAATTGAATGAAGGAGCATACTCCTTCTCAAGATGAAGAACCTTTTCCATACGTGTCGTCTTTTTTGATTATAAAGGCGGAATAAATAGACGTTGCAAATGGATGGATAGATGAAGAGTGAAGTAAGGGGAACGCCTGCGTGTGCCGGGAGTCGAACCCGGATCGACTGCTTGGAAGGCAGCCATGATAACCGCTACACCACACACGCCCGCCGTGCATTGTCGCAAAATGCCGTACACGACATGTATTCGCGCAGATAGTTGTCGCTATTAACTAACATTCTTATTTTTATCTGTTAGGGCAACGGAAGATTGTTTTGTGCAACTATGCACCGCATCTTTGTACACGCTATGCACACCACCCTGTCAGCCTACTAAATCCCATCATCCTTTCCTCTGTGCTTTCACATTCTTGTCACTTGGATGTAGACCACAGATCTTTTGACGCTTAAGCAGCTGATCAACATGCAACGAGGCATCGCGTCCAATGTAAGGTAGATCCTGCTGGTTTAACACCACGATAGCTGTGACTATTTGATACCTTGTTTTCATAAATGGCAGTTCTAAACCAGGTGAACCGAACGCATCAAAATCTTCCTACTCGTCTCATCGTACAACTTCCAAATTGATGAAGATTCACTTGATATCTGGTGGGCAGGTAGACTTTTACCAAACAGTCAGATTAAATATAGCACCTTGTCGATTATATCCATAGCCTCTTAAAATTTCCTTCTTTCTGTGTCCTAACAATGCACTGCTTTTCCTCTGCAATGGCAAATCACATTACGACTTTGTGGAAGACGATGAATTCTACACTGAGGAGATTGGTAAAAGAAGTTAGTCCAAATGCAGAACGATTAGGATGACCTTGACTGCTTGGTTCTACTGTCAGTCGCCGTTTCGCATGGTCGCACGCACAATGAACACAGGACATATATTCCAAAGAGACTCGTCATTCCTTGTTGTTAGGTGACCAGCATGAGGTGTGCCGGTGTGGGAGGCATGTTCAGCGATAAAACGGGTAGACTATTGTGGCGAAAATTGGATAAGGCATTGGGGGTCAGCATCTCGCTAACAATATAATTTTACCTCTGACCTCAGGCTTTTCGTTCACCTTCTTACTCATGCTATTTTACCAGACTGGGGAGTTTGTGTTGAGCAGATATTTAGGCGTTAGCAATGAAAAGCAAATTCAAGAAGGTAGGTTTCCTTCTCCATCAACTAGTTTATACCATAGTTATACTTAAGGTGAAACCACCGTCCCGACAGCGATCGAATGACTAAGGCATCAGAAATGACTTTTATGAACTTGAAACTGCCCTTCCACCTTTCGTCCACAAGGCACTTCTAAAGAACTTAAGTACAATGCAGACCCCTCGTCTTTTGAGCCCCGTCTACAGTGCTACTCCCGTTGGTTGCCTTTAATTATGCCACCGGAAGGATTCATTCCTTCTACATTTGTGTAGGCGTCATCCTGGTAATCTTAATGTAATGGACAGTAACTGGCTGGGTACGGAGTTCTGCATTCCGAACGGAGTAGTTCGTGGAGGGGAGAAATTTCACTACACGGAGGGGGTCTCTGCTCCAAGGCTGGTAACATTTGCGGTGTGTTCCAGGTGGGAATTCGGAATGTATATTTAGACGAGGTCTCCTTCTTGGTAGATGTTTGGTCGACCATGCCTGCCTTAGTATATTTTTTGGCTGCTATAAGACGTCTCCAATTGTCGCTGGGCAATATTAATAATCCTTCTCATCCCGCCTTTTGGATGTAGCGCGTACTCTAAAGACATTGCCGGTTACCACTTCCATACTTGGCAGGAAGATATAGAAGAAAACACTCTAATCGCGGCCTGCGAGCATCTTGAATAGGAAAGCACCCATTGATGCGTGGGCCGTAGCTCTGTACGCGGGAAGGGTACGTCCTAGGCTTAAATCCCAATCTTCAGGCTAAGCCTCTTTAGTGAAGTCTTTTAGCAGTCCTATTAGCGTGCGATTGGTTCATTCTGCTTGGCCGTTGCCCTGCAAATGCACAGGTGTCGTGCGCATCTCAGCAATTTTGAGGGTCTTGCATAATTCATTATAAAGTCGGTTTCCTACATTAGGGCTTTGATTGCTGTGGACTGATTTAGGCATTCTCTGTTGACAGATCCAACGTCTAAAGATGGTTGACGCGACCGTTTTGTCGAATTCAGCCTTCATGGGTTCCACTTCGGTCAATTTTGTAAAGCAGGCAGCCAAAACCAGGATATATCGAATTTTCGTTTTGATAAGCGGTAAAAGGTTCATGATGTCTATCTCCGTTCTTTTGTCAAGAACTCCATGGGCATGGGTTGCAGAGGTGCATTTGCTCTGGCCTGAGGCTTCCTGAAACTGCTGCAAATGATGCAAGTTGGGCAGAAGTCTAGCACGTCTGGGGTAAGAGAAGGCCACCAGTATTGTCTGCTCCAGTCCCCCATCGTCTTTTCCTCACCTACATGACCCACTTGCTCGTGCAGCTCCTGAAGGACCGTTTGTATCAAAGAACCTGGAACAACTAGGCACTTGGGAGACGTGGCATCTTCATAAAGCCATAAAATATCATTTCCCAGGAAGGGTTTGGACCACTATTGCCAGATTATCTGGCTACTTTGCTGGACGAGTTCAGCCCTTCCACAGTGGATCTGTGCGAGCACGCCAGGAACCTCTCGTATACCAGAGCCGTATTGAAAACGGTAATTCGCGTGTTTCTCCACTGGTGTTTAGTGGGCTTGCCCAAGAATAGCGTACCCACTATGCCACCATCGCTTGGTAAGTAGTTCCTATGGGAAATATACATTGCACAAGCTGGGTGGGATGTTATCATGGGCTTAGAATCACACTACTCTTGCTTATTCTTTGTTTTCTTCTGCAATTCAAGGTGGTACTCAGGTTTTGCGGCCTTTAACAATGACAATAATAAGAGTGTGGCATGAATGAAGTCGAACGTAGAGTCATATTAAAATGAGTCTGTACAGGATTCATTGGTTTGTCATGCCGCCTACATATGTGGGCGTTGAGTGGGGTGACTTACTGCTAAGGTGCTCTTCATTTGTTTGCAGGGGAAGGAGGAGGAGGAAGCGGAGGTTCTCCATGATTTAATGCCATACCTGGTTATGCTCAGTGTAAAAGTGAAAGTTCATGCCGCATATAATCGCACTTGCGATGCGCCAGCAGATTTGCAACTGGTCAAGGCTTGAGGGGTGGTAATTTTGTCTGATTAGCTGTGTGAAGTGGGACATGTAGTTGTTAGTGGTGGTGTTGTTTCAATTATGAGGAGAGTCTAGACCTCGGTGTGACGATAATGAAGGCGGTAGGCATTGGTCCAAATATCCGTCAAACAGACGGTGGAGTGGAAGCGGAAGAAGATGATGAGGGGCAGGGAGAGGTGGGTTCTTATCTTCCATGCAAGGCCCGTATAATATAGCCGAAAGATTTCGTGATTCTCCGCGTGCTTCAATGCAAAGGTATTGACAATCCACATGGCGAGGTTCAATACCAACAGGAAGGTGATGATGGTTCGGCCTGGTTTGGAGATTGTGTGTTCCGTCTCGCCCGCCTCATGACGTGACGCCTCGAGAATGAGGAATTCCTGTAGAAGTACAAAAGGCTCTGACGATCTAGCACCCAAGACCACAAAGGTCTCATAATTATCGAGTCGGTTAACTCTTTCTTCTAAGTGGCAATTTCAAGATTGGAATTCTTTTGGAAGGTGATGGGTGCAGCAAGTTGTTCGAAGTCATGGGAGCCATGGGTGGATAGGTGCTGAGAAAAGTGGTCAAATGAGTGTGACTGCTCTGACTGATAAGCAAAGAGCGCGGTTGTTGTAAGTTTTAGCGGTTTAGGATGCTTCCATCTTTGAGCATTTAAGTCGATCTCCGACAACTTACCTGTAGGAATGCTTGGGTCATTTCCAGAATCGCCTTTCCAACAAACATCGCTCCTGTCTTCTTGTGCTCTTCAGTGGCATCCACCAGTCCCAGCAACAAGAGGTTGTCGTCAAAAGCATCCGCTTCATAAAGCTCTTGGAAGATCAACACTCTAACTCGATAAAGAGCAATGCTTGTAGCTACGATGCTGACCGCAAGGAGTATGATGCATTTAATTTGGTAGAGCGTCAACGCGTGCTGGTAATTGTGTTGACGCAGAAAGATGTAGAAGAGAACGAGTGCAACCAGAGTGGCTAGGGAGGGAAGGAGGCCCACAAAAAGGCCTTTGTGCGCGCAGTGACACTCAGTCGGATCATTCGGTCTAAAAGGAGGAGGAAGCGAAAATTGCTTCCCGTATTTTTTTCATGCCCAGGTAGCAATATTGTTTAGGAAAATTGCAACCTAACTCTTTGAGCAACTCTACATCACTGACAGTACTCTCGTTTTTAAATAACAGACGCTTTCCCACATGGGTGTCATTGGAAACCTTCGGTCTAAAGCTAAACAGTTTGACGGTGTGTGGAGTATGAAGCAAATTTATTAGGTTAGAATATGGTCTTAAACGAGGCCAACTTGCTTGCTAGGTTTTGAGCAAGAGGAGGAAAACTCACCGAGATTGTGATCGTGCAAGAACATGGGTCTCCGCATTATCAGGTTTGCGATTGTTTTTATCGCTAAAGCGATGCACCCTGTGATGCACGTGTCGGATGCGCTGGAACACCTTGTAGAAGATTGTGCCTGCAATCAGGCTGTACTCCACTCCACAAGGAATTAAATAGCGCACAACTGTTGCGGCCTAAGAATGGCAATGAGCTGGAGTTGCGAAAAAAATTAAACTGATACTCAGGTAAATTCGGCAGGAAGTACCCACTGTTAGTACAACAAGAAAACGTTTGCGATTTTTAAATAGGTTTTTTCGAAATAACCTATGTTCAACTTTTGAAAAGGGAGGGATCAAAGCATAGGATTCGTTTCTACGCTTGCTTTTGAATAAATCTCCGGCTTCAGTTTTTCGTTAAGATATCTTGCTGCCTGCGGAAGTTTCGGAAAGCTTCGGCGTGAAACAATTCGGCAGTACTTCAGAAGCATCCTAGGTCTTACGAATGAATATGCTTTTTGCCAAGGTCTATTTTGCATTGCGCTATCTGTATGGGAGAAAGTCACACCGTAGCATACTACTGGCACACTTATAATTGTCTTTCAAAACTCAAAAAGCAGTACTTGAAGGTCTTCGTAGACGCTTACAGCTAAGACTATTGTAAACTGTCCTCTTTTTGAGTGCACTGCCAGTGCCACCTGCTGGCACTGTTATTAGTAGTGATAGGACTAGTCCTTGACACGTGTGCCGGCAGTCAGGTTACGTTGCAAGACCGAGTTATGAAACCACCTATGTTTATGACAGCAACTTTGAAAAGAACTTGAGAAACTGCATTTATCTCATTCAAGTTACTGACGTTTGTGACGTTCTCAAAGCTGGGACACACATGTATGCAGAAGAATCATCCTATTCTCAACATTCATACTTTGGTTTGTATCAAACTGCTTATAAATACATTTTCGGTAATAAATATTCTTCTCTGCGTTTCAATCATGTTGCTTAATGCAACTCAATCACTGCAGCTCTTTTTGTGTGTCCCTTCGTCAATGGACACCTTCCACGTAGATGTTCAAGAATCATTCATTCGATTTGCCTAATTTGTGTAAGCAAAGTTTTATTCATTAGGCCTGTTAAAATATTTTATTACTATTAGTAGCAAGCTCCTCCCTACGCATTGATGCAAAAAGGGAACGGTACATGTAAAAGACAGTTTCACCAGTACCCTATTCGTGACTCGGCTCTTTCGGAGAAGGAGAATGAGTTAAAATGGCAGAAGCAGGGGTGAGCAACCCCTTCGCTACCACTGCATCAGTGAGGCTGTGCATTGTGTTAGATAGGTGGAAATCCTTTTCCTCAGACGAAACCACCTCTTCCACCACTGTGCTCAACCACTGACCCAAGTTGACAACGGCCATGTGACTTAAAATGAAGCGAATGACGAACTTTTGCACGTTGAAGGTCACCTACAGGCAGAGCGAATCGGCAAGTGTTTTAGATGTGGGTAAGATCTTGTATTACCCTCTATGAATGCGTAGGTTTACGAGATACCAGTCATGATCTGGGTCAAAAAACCATCAGGTAGTGTAGGGTGGAATCAAGACATGCAGTGTAGAAGGCTGTAATTAACTTGTTACTTGATTGTACTCCCATGTGACGTGTATTGAATGATCTTGCTAGCGCAAGTAAGGCTTATTGCTTAAAGTCCCTCCCCCTATCAATATTCGATGAAATATCACTACTGTACAAACGATTGGGTAGCCAATAAAACCTTAACCTTGCCATCCTTCAAAGCACGCATGCAGCTGTGGTGAAGTCAAATGAACTCATGTGGGGTTCGGTTGCTTGATTGGTACTCTGGAAAGGGCTCCTTAAAATTTCAGCACCGAGCTCAGCATTACTGAGATCTATCATCGCTTCTAAAACAAGAAATCAGGCTTAAGCAGCCTTCATCTCTATCCCACCTTCACATCTCTTCCGGCCACTAGGCATGTCTTCACGAAGTTTGTCAACGATGAGAGCATGTGGTGCCAAACACTGGAAAGTCATCATCCTAGAATGTGACGGATAAGTAGTGATATGTCTCTCCTCACTTTATCCCTTTCTCCTATCGTGGAGTTGAAATCAAAGTTATGCAACGCGTGCCGAAATCACGGCTTGATCTGTGAGAGTGGATTCCTAATGAGGGGTTTCTTGCTCAACGCGCCTTAAAATTATGTCCCATTTGACGGAACTGTTAAACCTCAATCCCCAATTCCAGTTGTATGCAAGTGAGCAAAGGATGGTGGGTGATTCCATCAGCAATGCGACCTATAGAAACAAAGGATTGGAATGAGGTACGAATACAATGAGGATAACTAATGGTCCTGCATGGATTTTAGTAGCAAGTGTTTTTCTTCTAAAAGCCAGTCCATTAGTTATAAAAACGGCCAAACTTGCCCCAACCATGCAAGTCATAGGATAAGTAATTTCGTTTTAAGGCGTCTATTAATGCAAGCAACCCACACTCCTCCGATTTCGAGAAAAAGAAGGAAAAATATTGCTGTGTCCATTTAAGTCTCCATTTGTTTTTAAAGAATGGTGGTGGAGAAGCTATTTATTTGCATCCGCTTCATATTTAAGTCACACGTCATTGGAACCAAGATTTTGACCTAATTCTGGGCAACATGCTATTCATACATCGCCAAAATAGTGTTCACAACTAGATCTTACAGCTTTGACCTTCTACTTGTAAGACAGCTAGAGTCAAAGCCTCTTCACAAGGCCCAAACAAGATGTTATGATATCGGAAATACCATGATGCAAGTTTGATACGATTCTTTACATTTTATATGTTTACTATGCTTAAATTGAAACAGCCAAACCCGAAAAGACTGTGTTTAATAACGACACCCTTCCAAGTCCCATCAAAATAGACACATACGCTGCGTTTACCTACGTTCCTGAAGACATTATGAGAAGTGTGAGAATCGGTGAAGTGGAACGGGGTGGACGAAGAGGGATGGAAATTAGTAAGAGGTCCAAACGAACCAAAAAACAGACCGAATAATCCTCCGAGCTGAGGATCAACTGCATGCAAATTGGCGCGGTAGTGCTTTTAGAAACACGTAATGCCATGCTACTTAACTTTTTTATGGCGCTAAGTCCTTTGAAAACTAGCTGCCATTTATCAACAATTCTGCTTTTGCAGTAATAAATTGAGATCCTAGTTGGAAGAGAGGCAATCGTTTAGAGCACCGGAAGTTGCGAAACCCACTAGACATTTTGCATGCATTAAAAGAATTGCAACCGTTTAAACGTTTTAAGCATAAGTAAACAAGTGTTATCAGAAGAGGTAGCATGGGTAGTTGAATGCGTTGCGCTGATGAAATATTTCATACATTTGAATAGTCGACTATGGCCTACTGAAAACGCAACTGGTTAATTAAGTAGCGATTTTGAGTGAAATGATAAGGCAAACCAACCCGGTGGTACTTAAAAAGGAAGTAAGTTTGCTAGAAGATATAGATGGCGTGAATCGCATTTAGAGGGATCCAGAGGATACTATGGCAGTTTTGTTCGCTGTTCACTGCACGAAATTGGTCGGCAACACGAAATCCATCCATTATCATGACACCAAATCCAAATGCTAAAATAGACAAATAAGACAATGCCCCAAATCACCAACGAAGGAAGGCATAAATTGCAATTGCTAATGAGCACGAGTTCGATGCTTTGGTAAAAGCGACGACAATCTAACCGACCGTAAGCGGATGGACATCCAACAAGACTGCTAACCACATCACTGGACTCCATTTTGCGCCGCTGTTAAGCAGTAGTGGTTGTGGTTTCAAGAAAGCAAAAAGCTTTTATCTAGTGAAAGTCTTCTTTCATTACTTGGTGAGCGTGATGCCTTTTGTGGTCCGATTTCATTTTTCGAAGTAAATTCATAAATTCAATAACTCCTAATTGGGGCACACAGGAAATTTATAGCTGAATAACGACTCCAATTTTCTGGAGGACGCCGACGAACAATGACATCATGCCTGTGGTTGAGCCCTTATTGATCGTCCCACCTTTGGAGCACTCCTTTACGATCGCACTTCCAATTTGCTCCAGACTGGGAGGTGGGAAAATGTTTTTCTCACCAGACCACGCCAGCTAATTGAATGTGCCTGAGTGCAAAAGGGGAAACCGGCATTTGTGTTTGTTTTAACTAATGATAATAGGAAATTTAGGGGATCAGAGTTACCGTCCTCATCCACAACTTATAGGTCCCATATATCTGAACCGTACATATGCCTTTTACCGACTGCACCAAGCTTGTCAGAATCTAGCCTAAAACAAATTTTAAAACAAGCAGTTGTTTGGGATTTGTTCGTGTTGGCTTTACCCACAAGTCCGGGTGGCAGCTTCAAATGCTACGCTTGGTTACGTAAGAGAATTTTCTATTGCTTAGGCAAACTTTTAGCTATTTTGCCGCAGATTATCTGGTCGATTAAAGTGATCATTTAAAACAGTGAAAATGCTCTCTAAATAAACACAAAGCAATCTGCAATTTGACGCCTCCTCTTCTACCTACTCTGCTAAATTTTCCCTAATTTCATGGAATAACCAAACCTACAAATTCTTCTCCTTTTAACTTTATAACATACCTTTTCAAATGTGTCAACTGCATAAGTGTCGCCGAAAAATAGACATGGCGTGTCTCCTTGTCAGACGCACACTAATATCTGTGCCGGGCAGATGGGAACTCACCGACGGTATCCAAGCGCAGGTACAGATTGATGCCTTCCGATTCCTGTAGGTAGGGTGGATTTACCTTGCCAATTATTCCACATGTGTTTCCAAACATTCTTCCCAAGTTAATGATTTTTTCTTTCAGCCAAAGGTTCGGCCTGCCGTATCCCCTGCCTAAGCCGCCGTGAGCACTGTGCCTTACTTGTACCACTAAACTTCTAAAGTAGCACAGAAAACGTGTTCACATGTACAGGAACCAGATGGATTCTACTCGTGAATTCCGTGCTTAAAGAGATTTCATAAGTTAGTTGTTTCTTGAGCAAAGTGTAAAACAAAAATCCTACTGACAAAAATATTAGAGCCGAGCATGCTTAATCTTTGAATTTTGGTGTAATGTAAGTTTTCTGAGTACTAGAGAATGTTTGTTCACATTGTTTCAAATGCCTCTTTCCGAGTTATGTCCGAGCTTCACCAACCTCCGAAATTGACCTGTTTGTGGAATAATTTGTGACACCGCGGTGTACAACGTGTGTTGGGAAGGCAAGGCATTTAGGATATCCTTGACCCATTGCTGCAAAACCACTGAGGTGGCCAGGGCGACAATGTATTTGCACTGTAATACCGTGCTTCTTTGACTGCTAGTTTCGGTTTCGGCTACTCGGGTGGCTGTACTGCCCTAGGCGGGAATGCTGGCGTCCGAGCCATGCCAGCAGCTCTGTTCCTCTGTTTGGTGAAAACAACTACCCTGCTTTGATGTTAGGCCTCCTTTTGTCTTCAAGGAAGTCTTGGGGTATGACTTGCTTTAGCTTTATTTTTAATCCGTCACAAAATTGCGGTTATCTTGACAATAGTTAGTGCAAATCAGACGAGTTTATTTCTGCACCATGGCACTGCCTCCTAGTCTAGTGGCTGTGATTTGATCATCTTTTGTCAAAACAAAGCTTTGAACACTTTATTTGGCTAAAGGTTTTGTCTTGTGAAGTGGTTTTATGAAAAGAAGAGCTTCGTCCCTTAAGCCTATGCCTATTGAAAACATGCTCACACAACAAAAGTTGCGAAATATCTTAGCACGAATGAGGCCCTTTCAACTACTAGATTTGTGGACTTACAGATTAACATTTGAGTGCGCTTCTCATGCATTATGAGTAGAAGACTACAACCTACACAGTGCCAGCATTCATGTGACGAAATTTGAGTTAACCACTGAAAAACTCAGCAAATAAACATCACTCACTCATCAATTCCCATCCATGAGCAGTGCTCAAACTAACTCATGGGAGAATTACGCTTTAAGTTTTCAAGTCAAATACAATGCATGAGGAAGCGCCTTCAAGTCGGCCTGACGACCGTCCTTGGTGAGATGGTGACCTCTACACCTAGACAGGTCCAAGAACGACTTTAGTAATCATAGCGAGGACGACCATGGAAGCTATAGTGTCGTAGATCTGCATTTACCTGGACAGCCACAGCCTTGGCTGGTAGGACGGTGTAAGACGCCCAGCTCGCCGAACTTTTGGGATGAGAAAGATCCTTCGAAATTTGTTCATAGATGAAAGGGGGGTTATTGACAGAAGGTCCCGAGCCTATAATTACACAAAAGGAGTCAGATCGTGGCACTGAAGATTGCAAGCCCTGCAAACCACATAGAATTTGGGACTGTAGATGCCAAATTTAGTCGACAATTTTGGAAGCTAAGTTTTGTGGTAAATGCTGTACCTTGGTATTAGACAAGTCATCCACTCTACTCTCACAGTTGAATCTGTGTAGAAATATCAGTTTAGTGCAGGTTGTGCGTTAAGTTGTTCTTGAATCCTAGGATCCGTTAAAAGTGTTGGGTGAAGAAAAGGAATTAGACTGCAAATGTAGTTGGGGCGGCGCATACTGAACACTACGGGCAAAGGTAGGCACGAATGGCGAGGAATGGGAGCATTAGCGAGTGAGGCTCTGGGGATGGAACAAGTTTGAACGAAATTCGATTTGCATAGAAAGCTGTGGACTCAGAACTACGTCAGTAGCTAAAGAACGTCAGGAGGTCGATAAATGGATGAGAGCCGCAGAGTGGCCACAACAACCCCCAAATCCACGTGAAGATCCTCCACCAGGACCACTTTATGGACTGCTGACGTGGCTGAAAGTGGTTCTGGAAGCACACTAGTAATCTGGACCGATTTTGTAGCCGAAGAGTGTGCCTATCTCGCCAAAGTCTTAATCCAATCAATGTGAGGTCTTGCGGTGACAAACCAAATTATTATTCATTTCTGCTTGACCCCCTCTCCATCGAGGCGAGTAGCACCGACTGCTCTGGATTCTTCCATTTAATCAACCGAAAATCATGATGTCATGGTTCAAGAGAATTATTTTGAATTTACTTCCTCAAGCACTAAATACCTCTCCCACTGGAGCTTGAAATCCATGCAAAGCTCAACCATGCTCTCATTGACTACAACAGGAAATGGTTTCTAATTTGGATAGAGCAAGGCGCTATGCTCTAGTACTAAAAAATGAGAGCTTTGAGCATGACAGGTCTCTACTTGAGAGCCAAAGTGCCTGATTTAAGGTGCCGAAAACATTTGCAGATGCATACGAAGGCACTTCCGACAAGTTTACACACTTTTCGCAAGTCATAAACACAGGAAGTGGGCATTTTTTCTTGAAGTTGTGAGCAAAATTACTTTTAAAATACCCATGCTTTGTCGAAATTTTGCATAGTGGTAGTTTACATACGGAAGCAGATGATGACACAGTTGCGATCTGCGTACAGGATCGTAATGGTGTCGGAAACAAACAAATTTGTTTCTTCGTTTCGATTGTTATTAGTTAACGCAGATACATCAATGTCCTTTGATATGTCACACGTTCCTGGACCCACCTTTAGGCTGAAAAGGAACATAAGAGCTGTCTCACAAGCCATGCAGACACTTTAGTTTCCACGTCATAACCTCCCAACCCTGTTGGCAGTCTCCTAGTCCTTCTCCACGAACTTAATGCCAACTTAGTACAGTAGTTTAACAAAGCAAAATGCAGAAACCCTGGTTAGCACGACAGCTTATTGACCCAGTGTAAGTTTGATGAGGACATGGGATGCGACATTTGTAGCACTGACAGGCAACCCGAATCCAATCTTGTAACACCCTGACTTCTCAGCTTAATTAAAAAATCACAGATAGGTAGGAATGTAAGGAACCTCAGCAAGAAGATTTCAAGTGACATCAGGCTTCCACACTAGCTACAGTTCTGCCGTTCGGCACCAAATACTTACGTAGGTGCCGAAGGCAGTTCATCAAGGTGCTGACCACGGCATCAACGCAGAGACGTTGATGAAGAGAACCAGTAGTGCCCTCATTAATGTACACTAGGTAAACAGAGTCCATGTAAATGGCCAAACAGCACCACAATGAGGCGTGGTTGGCTAGTTGGAATATTTACATTCAGTGGCTCCAAAAAGCAACCCTAAGTCTAGTCTTCCACATTATTTGCAACCATCAGTTGACATACGAGATCTCCTTGCTGTAGAGTACTGACCGATCTAGAGCAGGTTAAGGGCTTACAAGCGAGACAATTTTTGGAACACAGTAGGATTGTAGCCGATTTCCTCTGTTACTTCGGAGTCGAACGCATTCTTGATTGAGGTTAGCTTCGCAATTGGAGTTTCTAGAAAGAAGGGTTCTACTTGAAGCACCGACATCTTTGTGAAGGGCTACTTGGGCGATCAAACAAAGGAAGTGGAGGAGGCTACGCTCTGAAGAATATGAGGGGGTTTAGTATTTTCGACTTAGTTACGGTTTGCTTCAGTCACTTTGGTTCCTGCTAGCAATTTCTTTCACTCGCTGGCATTATCATGGTCTATAAAAGATATTCTCCGACCTCTCCGTGAGTTACTATCCTTCTCAAAGTCCGCATACCTCAATAATCTCCGGCTGAACATTTGTCTATTACAATAAAATCAGTAACCGCCAAAGTAGTGCTTATTTACTATAGCATCCAAATTTGCAAGTAAGATGTCCCCGTCCAGGCGTACCAAGCAAACATTAAATAATGCCTTCATGTCGATTCAGTAAACGCATCACCAACTATAGGTACGCTGATTGAGATGTGGAACGCCCTTCGTCACTTCTGACCATCGCTTTATTTAGTGATCAGCATACAGGCTGCATATCTCGCGACAACAAAGCATTAAAGAAGTGGCAAACCCTTTTTAGCATTGGTGTCATGAGGCGCCCTCTGCTTACCGGCTTACTGCTTACTGAAGAAGCAAATAAAAATTTTACCATAATTCACCCTTTAATGTATCGATGGCAGCGAAACTTTACAGCCTTTTCCTGGCATCCAGCTTTTAATACAATATTTTACTTGAGATGCTTATCAGCCCTTTACGAAGACTGTTCTAGCGTTAAAGACTGGGTCAGCAAGGCAGACAGGTTTAAACTGCATCCATCATGTTAAATGTTGGAGCGGAATGGTGGTACTATATGGACAACAGACTTACGCATACACATTTTGAGTCGTGACAAGCTACGATAAGTCATTGTCAGGAGTCACGCTCTGTGTTATTTGAAAGAGAATTTTTCGCTTTCAGCACCTTGACATTTATTCATTGATCAGCCCGCATGACAATGAAAGGGCAGTTTTAACGACCGCATTCGTGGCTTTGGACTTCATTCTTCCATTGCTAGGCTCAACTAGAACCCCTCAGTGTTTTGACTGGACATTGGAATGTTTGACACTTTTGCCACTCTAGACATCAAATGAAAATGCATCAACTTGCCAAGCTCGACAGCTGAAGGCAGGTTTGCTCCCATGAAAACTTCTTCACTGTCATCCACTGTTCGGATGGGTGAGCTTGCATAATCTGGTGAACTAGTTGGAACGTTTCCACACTTTTGTCAGATCCGCTTTCTTCGCCCTCATCTTCCTCAATGTGCTTGTCACTACTCTCTGCAAAGCTCTGGGTCAACCCTTGACAAAGTTGTTGGCACCGTTGCATCTTTCGGTTGTAGTAGGTCATGAGAGCTTGTAGATAAACCAGTGAAGCGATGGATATTGTAAATTGAGTAAGTTGGAATATCTTGAAGTGTCAAATGAGACATGCGGCAAAGGGAGAGATTAGAAGGGACAAGGTGGCAACAGAGACACTAACAGGACACGGTTAGTCAGTTGTTCTGCAACGATGCTCATGTTGAGGACAAGTAACCAGTCACTCCTTATGTTATTTTAAAGTGCTCCTCGATTGGGCGTGCCACTTTCGTTGATGCTTTTGGCCACCTTCTAGTTGGGATTGGCTGAATGGGACAGATAAATTCAAAATATCAGCCTAAATCTGGAAAAAGTGACTTCTGAAGCAACAACTGGTATTTGTACCGTCAGTAACAGTACATCGTTCTCCTATTTGTTTCGTCCATAACCTTCTAGCCATTCTTATAGACTTCCAAGCCCCCTTTTTCACGACAGTGCGTCTCTATGCATGATAGATGTCAACGCCATGCAGGTTTTAATGATCTAGGCCATGAATTTGCCACTTCATTTAACGAGTTTGGACACCAGAGAAGAGGTCTGAAAGGCGTCCTTCTTGGCAACTCTCACACTTAAAGTTCCACAAACTAAAGCTAGTGGAAAACGATTTAAAATTGCAGCTCATCATGAGAGAGGTGAATGTAGAACACCACTTTGTTCCCCAAGTTGGCTTTGCACTGCTACTTCAATTGCCATAAATGCTGCTGTAGAAAGCTACTAGGATGTATCATGTGGATAAATTTCTATCTGATGTAGAGGACCCCATATTATAGATTGCTCCGCCAGCACGTCGCCTTCAGCTCTACCTTAATGTCGAAGCGAGGCAGTGACTGCTTCTACCTTTGAGAATGACGTCTGGTAACCCATTTATATGGGCCTGTGGTGGGAAAGTGGACCCAGCAGTTACCCGGTGTCTTGCCTCCACCATGATGGGGTTGCCAAAATGGGGGCATATGTCCCTCCGGGTTTTCTCAACTACATTAATACCACACACTCCCACACACATACGTCATAGTAGGGTTTCAGAAGCGTCAATAACTTATGTACTGTTTTCTAAACTAAACCTTGGCAAAAAATCCTTTGATAAGCAAATGGAGTTCTAAGCGATGGAAATCTTGATTGACGACGCTTTTTAAAAATACAAGCATTAGGCACTGCAGAGCTTTGAGGATTATTAGGTGCTTTGTGTACAATTGGATTTTACTTCCACTTCAAGGCATTGTGGTGGTAAATGCCAGTGTTCAAAATACGAAGTAATCAGTTTCCTGCCAATAACGAAAGGCAACAACACACCTGCCAATGAGTCTACTGAAATCACTTGCCATTATCTTATTTGCTTCATCACATTAAGCCAGCATCACGCCCTGTTGCATCCAAGACAAATGGGAGCAGTGAAAATGGGAAAAGAGATACAAGACCCTTGTAGCAGGCTAAGTTCTTCCTACCAACCTCAAAGTAGAACTTATGCTCAACATATTGTGCGGTCCAAAAGCATCGATGATTAGGAGGACAAGGAGGCCATTCCCTCTCCTATTGCGGAGAGGAGCAGGAGCAAGGGCATAATTGAACCTCTAAAACGAAGTTGTTGTTTCAATCCTGTTTTGTGCGTTGATTATCGCTCTGATGCATTCCTTGGATGGAAATTTATCTCTTGTCCTTTACTTCAAAGTTGGCAAAGGTTACTCTGGGCCGTCTAAACAAAAAAAGTGGGGAAAACAGTAAGTTTAATGAACGTTTATTTCCCCTTAAAGAGTTTATATTTCTTCACTTATATTGTTAGCGATAGCCGCTTCTATCATCATAAAGTGTTTGTTCTAGATCAGTCCATGTCCCTTTGAAGGGTGAGGCATACACCTAACTCTTCTGCAATAAAATTTATCCTTAGATTCAGTTAAGCTGTGTGACCTTAAAGTCTTGTTACAATGGGTGCAATAGGTCCGAATTTCTTACAATCAATTTCGCAATGCATTGCTTTGACTTTCAGCTTAGCTACAATGGCTAGAATTGTGTTATTTATGCTTAATAGCGCTTTTGCCCCTCCAGTTGTCGGCGGCATAAAGAGCGGAGATTTACAAAGGCCCGTGTAATTGTCTAGACCGAGTGACGACCATAAGATGGGAACGTTGTGGGATGCTTCGTGTCAGCATGGTGGGGAATGTGGCTAAGAGGCCCGACTAGTGCACGTGTGCCACAATGAGGTGACGGGTTGCTGCATTGTAGGCATTAATTGTGCAATAAATATGAAGTAAACGATCCTTTCTACAGAAGCTTCATTCTTCATTGCTATTGGCTGTTAAGCATTTGGGGTAATCAGTTGTTTTGAGCAACAGTCAGCACCGACAACTCCTGTGTTGTCGGCGAAATGATTGCACAAGGCAGCTAAGCCTTAGGCGTTCGAGCCAAGATAGGCACTCCATGTGACTTTTTCAAAATGTGAGTAAATTTGCGAATTCAGTTCCTATTACCGTTGCTGTTTTATAACCGCCTAAAATCTACAGACATCTTTTTACTACGCACGACCTAAGGACATATATTCGCAGCCTTTGAATAAAATTTGGTGCTATTTTCCACAAGTTATGCCAGTTTATTCTTGCTTCTCTGGAATAAACCATCTAACTACTTCTTGAAAAATTTCAGGAATGCTTACAATTTTTAGACACTGTGACCAAATAATGGTGCAGCAATTCATTCGAAGGCGTGTGGGTGACACGTCGGTTCTCTAGTTTTATGGTCCTTACTCAAGGTGTACTATTTTAGCAGCTTTCGGTTTGCTTTGCGTGTTTAGCATACCTAGGATTCCGTAGTCTCCACCATTACG
>CM010316.2:826500-836500 GCA_001923025.3 Taenia multiceps
GCGACGGCTCAAAGTGACGCGCATCGCAGTGCGTGCGGTGGGCGGTGGTAAGGCAGGGGTGGTGGTATGATGAATGAATGAAGGAATGAATGAATAATGAGGTAGGTAAGTAAAGTGGAGAAGAAGGGGCCAGCACACCGAGTATTCCCAGCCGGTCACCCATGCAAGTGCTAACCCCCGACGTAGCTTAACTTCGGTGATCGGACGAGAACCGGTGCTTTCTCTACGTGGTATGGTCGCTGGCGTCAACTTCACTTCACACCTCCCACCCCTCTCCTCTCCTCTCCTCTCCCCTCTTCTCCTCTCCGCTTCCCTCCCCTAATCTACTCTACTCTGCTCTGCTCTACTCTCTCCTTGCCCACTCTCCACCACTACCCGCCGTCCCCTCCTCTCTCCTGCCGTGCGGGCGGTCGCGCCCTCCCCACTCTCCCGCCTCCCTCCCGCTCCTCCCTCTCCTCCCTCGCCTCCCTCCCTCCCTCCCTCTGGCTGCTTGGCCCTCACCACCTCTCTCCCCACCTCCACCCTACACGTCCACCCTGCCACACACACACACTCACACAACGCACACACCACACGCACCACCACCGCCTACCTGCCTAGCAGACATGCACACAGTAGGCCGCATCGCCGCAGCCTTGCTTTCACCCATCCACCACCTCGCACCCTCCCTCCACCGTCTTCTTCCTCACCTCAGTGCAGTGCGGTGCGGCGGCGCACATGCGAGTGCCAAGAACAGAACGACACCCACACCACACACAACACACCACACACCACCACACCCACACCACCCACCCACCCACCCAACTCCATGGTGACCAGAATGACACGCCTTGCAATGGCAATGCCAACGCTCTGCAGTGATGAGGAGGAGTGGTTGCGACGGCTCAAAGTGACGCGCATCGCAGTGCGGTGCGGTGGGCGGTGTAAGGCAGGGGTGGTGGATGAGTGAATGAATGATGAATAATGAATGAATGATGGTAGGTAAGTAAAGTGGAGAAGAAGGGCCAGCACAACCGAGTATTCCCAGCCGGTCACCCATGCAAGTGCTAACCCGGCCCGACGTAGCTTAACTTCGGTGATCGGACGAGAACCGGTGCTTTCTACGTGGTATGGTCGCTGGCGCAACTTCACTTCACATCCCTCCCTCTCCTCTCCTCTCCCCTCTTCTCCTCTCCGCTTCCCTCCCCTAATCTACTCTACTCTGCTCTGCTCTACTCTCCTTGCCCACTCTCCACCACTACCGCCGTCCCACCTCCTCTCTCCTGCCGTGCGGGGCGGTCGCGCAAGCCCCACTCTCCCGCGCCTTCCCTCCCTCCCTCCCTCCCTCCCTGGCTGGCTGGCTGGCGTTGGCCCTCACCACCTCTCTCCACCCTACCACTACCACGTCCAACCAAGCCACACACAACACACTCACACACGCACCACACACACACACGCACCACCACCGCCTACCTGCCTAGCAGACATGCACACAGTAGGCCGCATCGCCGCAGCCTTGCTTTCACCCATCCACCACCTCGCACCCTCCCTCCACCGTCTTCTTCCTCACCTCAGTGCAGTGCGGTGCGGCAGGCGCACATGCGAGTGCCAAGAGAAGCAGAACGCCACACCACACCCACACCACACCACACCACCCACCCCCAACCCAAAGCCATGGTGACCCAGAATGACACGCCTTGCAATGGCAATGCCAACGCTCTGCAGTGATGAGGAGGAGTGGTTGCGACGGCTCAAAGTGACGCGCATCGCAGTGCGGTGCGGTGGGCGGTGGTAAGGCAGGGGTGGTGGATGAGTGAATGAATGAAGGAATGAATGAATGAATGAATGAGGTAGGTAAGTAAAGTGGAGAAGAAGGGCCAGCAACACCGAGTATTCCCAGCCGGTCACCCATGCAAGTGCTAACCCGGCCCGACGTAGCTTAACTTCGGTGATCGGACGAGAACCGGTGCTTTCTACGTGGTATGGTCGCTGGCGTCAACTTCACTTCACACCTCCCCCTCTCCTCTCCTCTCCTCTCCCCTCTTCTCCTCTCCGCTTCCCTCCCCTAATCTACTCTACTCTGCTCTGCTCTACTCTCCTTGCCCACTCTCCACCACTACCGCCGTCCCACCTCCTCTCTCCTGCCGTGCGGGCGGTCGCGCAAGCCCCACTCTCCCGCGCCTCCCTCCCTCCCTCCCTCCCTCCCTCCCTGGCTGGCTGGCTGGCGTTGGCCCTCACCACCTCTCTCCACCCTACCACTACCACGTCCAACCAAGCCACACACAAACACACTCACACACGCACACACACACACACACGCACCACCACCGCCTACCTGCCTAGCAGACATGCACACAGTAGGCCGCATCGCCGCAGCCTTGCTTTCACCCATCCACCACCTCGCACCCTCCCTCCACCGTCTTCTTCCTCACCTCAGTGCAGTGCGGTGCGGCAGGCGCACATGCGAGTGCCAAGAGAAGCAGAACGCACACCACACCACACCACACCACACCACACCACACACACACCCACCACACCCCACCCACCCAACCAGCCATGGTGACCCAGAATGACACGCCTTGCAATGGCAATGCCAACGCTCTGCAGTGATGAGGAGGAGTGGTTGCGACGGCTCAAAGTGACGCGCATCGCAGTGCGGTGCGGTGGGCGGTGGTAAGGCAGGGGTGGTGGATGAGTGAATGAATGAAGAAGAATGAATGAATGAATGAGGTAGGTAAGTAAAGTGGAGAAGAAGGGGCCAGCAACACCGAGTATTCCCAGCCGGTCACCCATGCAAGTGCTAACCCGGCCCGACGTAGCTTAACTTCGGTGATCGGACGAGAACCGGTGCTTTCTACGTGGTATGGTCGCTGGCGTCAACTTCACTTCACACCTCCCACCTCTCCTCTCTCTCCTCTCCCCCTCTTCTCCTCTCCGCTTCCCTCCCCTAATCTACTCTACTCTGCTCTGCTCTACTCTCCTTGCCCACTCTCCACCACTACCGCCGTCCCACCTCCTCTCCTCTGCCGTGCGGGCGGTCGCGCAAGCCCCACTCTCCCGCGCCTCCCTCCCTCCCTCCCTCCCTCCCTCCCTGGCTGGCTGGCTGGCGTTGGCCCTCACCACCTCTCTCCACCCTACCACTACCACGTCCAACCAAGCCACACACAAACACACTCACACACGCACACACACACACACGCACCACCACCGCCTACCTGCCTAGCAGACATGCACACAGTAGGCCGCATCGCCGCAGCCTTGCTTTCACCCATCCACCACCTCGCACCCTCCCTCCACCGTCTTCTTCCTCACCTCAGTGCAGTGCGGTGCGGCAGGCGCACATGCGAGTGCCAAGAGAAGCAGAACGCCACACCACACCACAATACACCACACCCCCACCCACCCACCCAACCAGCCATGGTGACCCAGAATGACACGCCTTGCAATGGCAACGCCAATGCTCTGCAGTGATGAGGAGGAGTGGTTGCGACGGCTCAAAGTGACGCGCATCGCAGTGCGGTGCGGTGGGCGGTGGTAAGGCAGGGGTGGTGGATGAGTGAATGAATGAAGGAATGAATGAATGAATGAGGTAGGTAAGTAAAGTGGAGAAGAAGGGGCCAGCAACACCGAGTATTCCCAGCCGGTCACCCATGCAAGTACTAACCCGGCCCGACGTAGCTTAACTTCGGTGATCGGACGAGAACCGGTGCTTTCTACGTGGTATGGTCGCTGGCGTCAACTTCACTTCACACCTCCCACCCTCTCCTCTCCTCTCTCCCCTCTTCTCCTCTCCGCTTCCCTCCCCTAATCTACTCTACTCTGCTCTGCTCTACTCTCCTTGCCCACTCTCCACCACTACCGCCGTCCCACCTCCTCTCTCCTGCCGTGCGGGCGGTCGCGCAAGCCCCACTCTCCCGCGCCTCCCTCCCTCCCTCCCTCCCTCCCTCCCTGGCTGGCTGGCTGGCGTTGGCCCTCACCACCTCTCTCCACCCTACCACTACCACGTCCAACCAAGCCACACACAAACACACTCACACACGCACACACACACACACACGCACCACCACCGCCTACCTGCCTAGCAGACATGCACACAGTAGGCCGCATCGCCGCAGCCTTGCTTTCACCCATCCACCACCTCGCACCCTCCCTCCACCGTCTTCTTCCTCACCTCAGTGCAGTGCGGTGCGGCAGGCGCACATGCGAGTGCCAAGAGAAGCAGAACGCCACACCACACCACACCACACCACACCACAGCACACCACACCACCCACCCAACCAGCCATGGTGACCCAGAATGACACGCCTTGCAATGGCAATGCCAACGCTCTGCAGTGATGAGGAGGAGTGGTTGCGACGGCTCAAAGTGACGCGCATCGCAGTGCGGTGCGGTGGGCGGTGGTAAGGCAGGGGTGGTGGATGAGTGAATGAATGAATGAAGGAATGAATGAATGAATGAGGTAGGTAAGTAAAGTGGGGAAGAAGGGGCCAGCAACACCGAGTATTCCCAGCCGGTCACCCATGCAAGTGCTAACCCGGCCCGACGTAGCTTAACTTCGGTGATCGGACGAGAACCGGTGCTTTCTACGTGGTATGGTCGCTGGCGTCAACTTCACTTCACACCTCCCCCCTCTCCTCTCTCTCCTCTCCTCTCCCTCTTCTCCTCTCCGCTTCCCTCCCCTAATCTACTCTACTCTGCTCTGCTCTACTCTCCTTGCCCACTCTCCACCACTACCGCCGTCCCACCTCCTCTCTCCTGCCGTGCGGGCGGTCGCGCAAGCCCCACTCTCCCGCGCCTCCCTCCCTCCCTCCCTCCCTCCCTGGCTGGCTGGCTGGCGTTGGCCCTCACCACCTCTCTCCACCCTACCACTACCACGTCCAACCAAGCCACACACTCACACGCACACACACACACACACGCACCACCACCGCCTACCTGCCTAGCAGACATGCACACAGTAGGCCGCATCGCCGCAGCCTTGCTTTCACCCATCCACCACCTCGCACCCTCCCTCCACCGTCTTCTTCCTCACCTCAGTGCAGTGCGGTGCGGCAGGCGCACATGCGAGTGCCAAGAGAAGCAGAACGCCACACCACACCACACCACACCACACCACACCACCACACCCACCCACCCAACCAGCCATGGTGACCCAGAATGACACGCCTTGCAATGGCAATGCCAACGCTCTGCAGTGATGAGGAGGAGTGGTTGCGACGGCTCAAAGTGACGCGCATCGCAGTGCGGTGCGGTGGGCGGTGGTAAGGCAGGGGTGGTGGATGAGTGAATGAATGAAGGAATGAATGAATGAATGAGGTAGGTAAGTAAAGTGGGGAAGAAGGGGCCAGCAACACCGAGTATTCCCAGCCGGTCACCCATGCAAGTGCTAACCCGGCCCGACGTAGCTTAACTTCGGTGATCGGACGAGAACCGGTGCTTTCTACGTGGTATGGTCGCTGGCGTCAACTTCACTTCACACCTCCCACCCTCTCCTCTCCTCTCCTCTCCTCTCCCCTCTTCTCCTCTCCGCTTCCCTCCCCTAATCTACTCTACTCTGCTCTGCTCTACTCTCCTTGCCCACTCTCCACCACTACCGCCGTCCCACCTCCTCTCTCCTGCCGTGCGGGCGGTCGCGCAAGCCCCACTCTCCCGCGCCTCCCTCCCTCCCTCCCTCCCTCCCTCCCTGGCTGGCTGGCTGGCGTTGGCCCTCACCACCTCTCTCCACCCTACCACTACCACGTCCAACCAAGCCACACACAAACACACTCACACACGCACACACACACACACACGCACCACCACCGCCTACCTGCCTAGCAGACATGCACACAGTAGGCCGCATCGCCGCAGCCTTGCTTTCACCCATCCACCACCTCGCACCCTCCCTCCACCGTCTTCTTCCTCACCTCAGTGCAGTGCGGTGCGGCAGGCGCACATGCGAGTGCCAAGAGAAGCAGAACGCCACACCACACCACACCACACCACACCACACCACCCACCCACCCAACCAGCCATGGTGACCCAGAATGACACGCCTTGCAATGGCAATGCCAACGCTCTGCAGTGATGAGGAGGAGTGGTTGCGACGGCTCAAAGTGACGCGCATCGCAGTGCGGTGCGGTGGGCGGTGGTAAGGCAGGGGTGGTGGATGAGTGAATGAATGAAGGAATGAATGAATGAATGAGGTAGGTAAGTAAAGTGGAGAAGAAGGGGCCAGCAACACCGAGTATTCCCAGCCGGTCACCCATGCAAGTACTAACCCGGCCCGACGTAGCTTAACTTCGGTGATCGGACGAGAACCGGTGCTTTCTACGTGGTATGGTCGCTGGCGTCAACTTCACTTCACACCTCCCACCCTCTCCTCTCCTCCTCTCCTCTCCCTCTTCTCCTCTCCGCTTCCCTCCCCTAATCTACTCTACTCTGCTCTGCTCTACTCTCCTTGCCCACTCTCCACCACTACCGCCGTCCCACCTCCTCTCTCCTGCCGTGCGGGCGGTCGCGCAAGCCCCACTCTCCCGCGCGCAACCCTCCCTCCCTGGCTGGCTGGCGTTGGCCCTCACCACCTCTCTCCACCCTACCACTACCACGTCCAACCAAGCCACACACAAACACACTCACACACGCACACACACACACACACACACGCACCACCACCGCCTACCTGCCTAGCAGACATGCACACAGTAGGCCGCATCGCCGCAGCCTTGCTTTCACCCATCCACCACCTCGCACCCTCCCTCCACCGTCTTCTTCCTCACCTCAGTGCAGTGCGGTGCGGCAGGCGCACATGCGAGTGCCAAGAGAAGCAGAACGCCACACCACACCACCACACCACACCACACCACACCACACCACACCACCCACCCAACCAGCCATGGTGACCCAGAATGACACGCCTTGCAATGGCAATGCCAACGCTCTGCAGTGATGAGGAGGAGTGGTTGCGACGGCTCAAAGTGACGCGCATCGCAGTGCGGTGCGGTGGGCGGTGGTAAGGCAGGGGTGGTGGATGAGTGAATGAATGAAGGAATGAATGAATGAATGAATGAGGTAGGTAAGTAAAGTGGGGAAGAAGGGGCCAGCAACACCGAGTATTCCCAGCCGGTCACCCATGCAAGTGCTAACCCGGCCCGACGTAGCTTAACTTCGGTGATCGGACGAGAACCGGTGCTTTCTACGTGGTATGGTCGTTGGCGTCAACTTCACTTCACACCTCCCCCTCTCCTCTCCTCTCCTCTCCCCTCTTCTCCTCTCCGCTTCCCTCCCCTAATCTACTCTACTCTGCTCTGCTCTACTCTCCTTGCCCACTCTCCACCACTACCGCCGTCCCACCTCCTCTCTCCTGCCGTGCGGGCGGTCGCGCAAGCCCCACTCTCCCGCGCCTCCCTCCCTCCCTCCCTCCCTCCCTCCCTGGCTGGCTGGCTGGCGTTGGCCCTCACCACCTCTCTCCACCCTACCACTACCACGTCCAACCAAGCCACACACAAACACACTCACACACGCACACACACACACACACGCACCACCACCGCCTACCTGCCTAGCAGACATGCACACAGTAGGCCGCATCGCCGCAGCCTTGCTTTCACCCATCCACCACCTCGCACCCTCCCTCCACCGTCTTCTTCCTCACCTCAGTGCAGTGCGGTGCGGCAGGCGCACATGCGAGTGCCAAGAGAAGCAGAACGCCACACCACACACACACACCACACCACCCACCCACCCACCCAACCAGCCATGGTGACCCAGAATGACACGCCTTGCAATGGCAATGCCAACGCTCTGCAGTGATGAGGAGGAGTGGTTGCGACGGCTCAAAGTGACGCGCATCGCAGTGCGGTGCGGTGGGCGGTGGTAAGGCAGGGGTGGTGGATGAGTGAATGAATGAAGGAATGAATGAATGAATGAGGTAGGTAAGTAAAGTGGAGAAGAAGGGGCCAGCAACACCGAGTATTCCCAGCCGGTCACCCATGCAAGTACTAACCCGGCCCGACGTAGCTTAACTTCGGTGATCGGACGAGAACCGGTGCTTTCTACGTGGTATGGTCGCTGGCGTCAACTTCACTTCACACCTCCCACCCTCTCCTCTCCTCTCCTCTCCCTCTTCTCCTCTCCGCTTCCCTCCCCTAATCTACTCTACTCTGCTCTGCTCTACTCTCCTTGCCCACTCTCCACCACTACCGCCGTCCCACCTCCTCTCTCCTGCCGTGCGGGCGGTCGCGCAAGCCCCACTCTCCCGCGCCCCTCCCTCCCTCCCTGGCTGGCTGGCGTTGGCCCTCACCACCTCTCTCCACCCTACCACTACCACGTCCAACCAAGCCACACACAAACACTCACACACACACACACACACACACACGCACCACCACCGCCTACCTGCCTAGCAGACATGCACACAGTAGGCCGCATCGCCGCAGCCTTGCTTTCACCCATCCACCACCTCGCACCCTCCCTCCACCGTCTTCTTCCTCACCTCAGTGCAGTGCGGTGCGGCAGGCGCACATGCGAGTGCCAAGAGAAGCAGAACGCACACACCACACCACACCACACCACACCACACCACACCACACCCACCCACCCAACCAGCCATGGTGACCCAGAATGACACGCCTTGCAATGGCAATGCCAACGCTCTGCAGTGATGAGGAGGAGTGGTTGCGACGGCTCAAAGTGACGCGCATCGCAGTGCGGTGCGGTGGGCGGTGGTAAGGCAGGGGTGGTGGATGAGTGAATGAATGAAGGAATGAATGAATGAATGAATGAGGTAGGTAAGTAAAGTGGAGAAGGGGCCAGCAACACCGAGTATTCCCAGCCGGTCACCCATGCAAGTGCTAACCCGGCCCGACGTAGCTTAACTTCGGTGATCGGACGAGAACCGGTGCTTTCTACGTGGTATGGTCGCTGGCGTCAACTTCACTTCACACCTCCCACCCTCTCCTCTCCTCTCCTCTCCTCTCCCTCTTCTCCTCTCCGCTTCCCTCCCCTAATCTACTCTACTCTGCTCTGCTCTACTCTCCTTGCCCACTCTCCACCACTACCGCCGTCCCACCTCCTCTCTCCTGCCGTGCGGGCGGTCGCGCAAGCCCCACTCTCCCGCGCCTCCCTCCCTCCCTCCCTCCCTCCCTCCCTGGCTGGCTGGCTGGCGTTGGCCCTCACCACCTCTCTCCACCCTACCACTACCACGTCCAACCAAGCCACACACAAACACACTCACACACGCACACACACACACACACGCACCACCACCGCCTACCTGCCTAGCAGACATGCACACAGTAGGCCGCATCGCCGCAGCCTTGCTTTCACCCATCCACCACCTCGCACCCTCCCTCCACCGTCTTCTTCCTCACCTCAGTGCAGTGCGGTGCGGCAGGCGCACATGCGAGTGCCAAGAGAAGCAGAACGCCACACCACACCACAACACCACACCACCCACCCACCCACCCAACCAGCCATGGTGACCCAGAATGACACGCCTTGCAATGGCAATGCCAACGCTCTGCAGTGATGAGGAGGAGTGGTTGCGACGGCTCAAAGTGACGCGCATCGCAGTGCGGTGCGGTGGGCGGTGGTAAGGCAGGGGTGGTGGATGAGTGAATGAATGAAGGAATGAATGAATGAATGAATGAGGTAGGTAAGTAAAGTGGAGAAGAAGGGGCCAGCAACACCGAGTATTCCCAGCCGGTCACCCATGCAAGTACTAACCCGGCCCGACGTAGCTTAACTTCGGTGATCGGACGAGAACCGGTGCTTTCTACGTGGTATGGTCGCTGGCGTCAACTTCACTTCACACCTCCCTCCCTCTCCTCTCCTCTCCTCTCCTCTCCCCTCTTCTCCTCTCCGCTTCCCTCCCCTAATCTACTCTACTCTGCTCTGCTCTACTCTCCTTGCCCACTCTCCACCACTACCGCCGTCCCACCTCCTCTCTCCTGCCGTGCGGGCGGTCGCGCAAGCCCCACTCTCCGCGCCTCCCTCCCTCCCTCCCTCCCTCCCTCCCTGGCTGGCTGGCTGGCGTTGGCC